>JARVLU010000002.1:34553913-34564827 GCA_031762415.1 Simpsonichthys santanae | reverse complement strand
TGCGCAAAGAGTTAAATTAGCCTTATGAGAGAATTAAGCTTTGATCGATTCATTATTATTGTTTATTTATTATTGTTGTTGATTTTTAATTTAATTATTTTTGTAACATAACTTCTAACACAACTTTGGTCTCTTCATTTAGATGAATATTCATGTGTTCTGGTAAAGAACTCCCTGTAATTAACAGATTCTACTTCAGTGACTGAGTTATGATCATTTAAGGGTGAATATATTAAGCTGATTTTCAGTAAACTGACCAGCTGGTGCCCCATTTTAACAAGAGCTAAAGAAATAAAACTAATGTAGTGGAGGGGAGTGGAGAAATTGTCACCCTTCTTTCTCCATCTTACTTTTGTATTTGCTACAAAGTGTTAACTTATTTTGATATATGAATGTTTCTGTTCAATGCCCTGAGATTACTTCTGTTGTGATTTGGTGCTATATAAATAAACCAAACTGAATTGAATATTGTTTATATTTGCAGATGTATATACATGAGAAGGAAACTGGCCTGTTGGCTCTAAATCTATATGCTACTTTTGCAACGTACAGCAAAACAAATGCACAGCCCAACATAAAGTACTTTTTGGTTTAGTTTACTTAAACTAACGGCTAAGTGTCAAAGTTCATGCTCAATAATTCAGGAAGAAAAATCCAACAAAGTCACGTCCTCTGGACATTTTCCTTTTGTTGAAACATTTTGTCTTTCTTCCAAAGACTTCATCAGTCCGAGGAGCCACAACAAACTCAGTCTTAAAAATACAAGTGTTATAAATCCAACTTTGTTGGATTTTTCTACCTGGACTATGGAGCATGAACTTTGGTGTTTTGAATCACTTTAGCCATGGCTGCATCAGGTGAGTTGGTGGGGGAGAGGGCAAACTCCATAAACCATCTTAACTAGTTGGCCCAATATGTAAGGTGCTATTGTTAAGACTAAGTTTGTTGTGGCTCCTCGGACTGCTAATGTCTTTTGGATGAAAGACGAAACATTTCACCAAGAAAAAAACCATCCAGTGGACCTGACCTAACTTTGTGGGATAAAGGCAAAGTGGTAACTCGAACTTGTCACTTGGTGTGAGTGTGTGAACCATCCAGCAGAGGTGATCCACATTTTCTCCCTTAATGATTTGCTTTAATAACGGAATTTAGGTCATAATGAAGTTATTTTTACATGGGCATCAGCGACCCCCGTGACCCAAAATGGAAGAAACAGGTAAAAGATAATGTATGGATGTAGTTATTTTATAAGTAGTCTCTCTGCAGCTTAGCAGTCCTGCTATTAAAGAATAACACCTGTATGTCCCACTGTGGGACTGACACAACCAAACACAAATAACTGCTGTGTTAACGCACATGCTATTTTTCAGATTTTTTTGGCAGCAATTACAAGAGAGATTAAAAAAAAATGTTATTGGTTGTTCATGAATAATGAGAACACAAGTTTTAGTTTAACTTGGAAGCACTCTGTCTTTGGAAGTCTTTCGGCATGTCTTCCTTCTGAGTTGAGATGACTGCAAATAGTTTATGTCCCCTTCAGCCTATTTATAGTGCTGGCCCTCACAACCGTGTCCTCTGTAACTCGACTCCATCTGTGAAGTCAGAGCTTGTTGAATGTCAGCCGTCAGGAGCAGAAGCAGCACAGTTTCTCGCTGACTCTCACTCAGAGCCTCATGGATTTTGTTGATTGGCTGAGACCCTCTGAGGCCTGCAGCCTCCTAACAGTCCCGAGCCTGAGCTCCTTGGACATAGACGAGGAAGAGGGTGAGGATATAATAATCGGCATCAGACCTAAATCTTCTCCTATCCCATCGAGAAAATCTTCGTTCACAAATGAAGATTCAGAGGCTGAGCCTCCTCCTCTCTGTGGCTCCAGGAGGGTCTCATTTGCAGATGCTAAAGGCTTCAGCCTGGTGCAAGTGAAGGAGTTTGATACGAAGGATGTCCAAAAACGGCCAGGATTTGATTCTGCAGCGGTTGACGTTTCAAATACAGTGGAGTATTTCCTTTTACCTTTAACCTTTTCTTTGCCGCTGCCATCTAATGAGCTGTCCACTCGAGTTCTGGAGCAGAAAATAGAGCTGGAAACAATTGAGTTACTTACAGGGACCACAATACTGAAAGGAGTGGTAAGAGTTCTCAACATCTCCTACAGTAAATCAGTCTATGTCCGAACCACTTTTGACAACTGGTGCAACCACTTTGACCTTCTGGCGGAATACATTCCTGATTCCAGTGGTGGTGGGATGGACTCCTTCTTGTTTAAACTCTCTTTAGTGCCTCCGTTTGGGGATCAGGCAACCAGAGTGGACTTTTGTCTGCGCTACGAGACACCCGTGGGGACATTTTGGGCCAACAATCACAACAAAAACTATGTGTTGTTCTGTTCATGCAGAATGAAGGAGGAGAAGGAAAAAGGCCAAAGAGAATCTGTTAACAAGAAAAGCTGCCTGAAGACTGTCAAGTAAGGACAACTGGAGGCTTAGTGATGGGGATTTTTACTATCTGTACTTTCCTTGTAAAAGACTTTAGTGTACTAATTGCAAAAGTGGAGTCTTGCCTTGGGTTTTTGTAGAGCCTCAAGGCAGTGAATAGTTGTCAATTTTAAAAATCAGTTTGTATTCCTTTGATCTGTTATTATTATATTATTATTATTATTATCAGGATTTGAAGCTAAATGTTGCAATACCCGATTTAAACCACTAGGTGGCAAGAGCCACCTGATGGTCTGATGTGGCTGTGCTGCCACATCAGTTTTATGAGAGATTTATCCATCCATCCATCCATTATCTTTACCCGCTTCGTCTTATTTGGATTGCGGGGCTCACCTGTGCTCATGTCCAGCTGTCACTGTGTGAGAGGTGGGGGACACCTGGACAGGTCTCCAGTCCATCACAGGGGCACAAAGAGACAATTGAGACAAACAACCATTCACTCTCTCTCTAGAGACAATTTAGAGTTACCAATCAGTCCAACATGCATATTTTTGGCCTGTGGGAGGAAACTGGAGTTCCCAGAGAAAACCCATGCAAGCACGGAGAGAACATGTAAACTCCACCTAGAAAGGTCCCCGGACTGGGATTTGAACCAGGGTGACCTGCTCTTTGAGAGGCAGCAGCTCTACCAACTGCACCACCATGCGGCCTGCCAGAGATTCATACTTACTGTTTTCCTATGATCATTTTGGGATCTATACAATATACAATTAATAGTTGTTGTTTTGTTTATAGCATAACTATACAATAGTTTTGGTATTTCTGTGCATCCCAAGTTTTTTTAAACAACTTTTTTTTTCATGTGAACACCACCTGTCATCAGAAAGTCTGATCCTACCTGTCAAATATGCACCACCCCCACCTTATGATAGTTTAAAAATGATAATTTTCATTTATCAATTATTTCAACACAGAAAGTTTAAATGGAACAGTCAGAATTAAAAAATCAGATTCCAAAAACATTGGTAAAAATCTCTTTTTTGTTGTTCTATCTGAAGTGCCACGGCATGCACAGAACAGTCATTGTTTTGGAAGCAGGTTATACAAATCTCAGGTTTCCTCATTAAACCACAACAACTTGAGTCTAGATATGGCTTGAAAATGACAAATTTATGATGCATTAGTATCTCCCATTCAAAAGTCTTTAAAGAAAAATATGATTTTATCATGTGGATTTCAATGAAAATGTTGGAGGGAGTTGTGGTGCAGAGGCTAAAGAAGGTGGGCCTGTGATCGGAAGTTCACAGATTCAACTCCCTAAACCAACAACATCAAAATGTGTAAGAAAAAGGTTAAACATGCACACCTGCCTCCACCCTCATTTGCGCCACTCTGGGCCCTTGAGCAAGGCTCTTACCCCCCATCGGCCCCCCCCCCCACCCCCACCCCCTGGGTGCCGTAGATAGCAACTCTCTGCCCCACACAGAGGACTTTGGTAGCTCAGTGGTCTGTGGTTGTGTCAGGAAGGACATCCGGCGTAAAAACAATCACCAAGTCTTTGTTGTGAGTTAGTTCACTGAAGAAAGGAGCAGCTGAAAGAAGAAGAGAGTCCCTACAGAAGAGATACGAGTGTGGACACGGTTCAATTTGACTAACAGAAATTAACCTGGTGTGCTGCTAATTCAATTTGTGAGGGGCTAAATGAAACACATTGTCAGCAAAGTTTGTGAAAACCTTAAATCTCATTGTTCTGTTGTGTTGATTGTTTAAAAGAAAATGGAAGCAAAAAAAAAAACATGAAGTCTGACTGGTTTGAATTTGATTAATCCACAGCCCAAGTGTCTCCGCTGAGAAAACCATTTCACTGAAGCAGTCTTCATCTCTGGACAGCTTTTCATCAGGTGACTTATTTTTCCAATTGTGAAATTAGAAATAGTTTTCCCAGTCATGACACAAAAATGTTTAAATGTTGTAGCTGCAACACCTTTAGAAAGTGCCTCTTTGTTTTAGATGAGCCTACACCTCAGCTGCAAGGGGACAGAACCGCAGCTCAGACCCCTGAATCTCTGCTGGACGCACCAAAGGAAGAGGAACAGAAATTACTGGTCAGTCACATTTTGTCTAACAACGTTTGACACAGTTTTTTGATACTTACACCTGCCCAGGAAAACATTTCTTAGTGAGGAAAGGAGCTTTAGAACACATAAGGAATAGAAAATTAGGCATGACCCCTGCTGACCTTTACGTAGGAATGTCTGCGTCAATGTCAGTGGTGTAACAGAACACACCAAGCAGCTAAAGGGCACTTTGTACCAGCTGTTCACACTTCTTCACTGCCTCAGATTTTCTAGAGCTTTCTCCTGACACAAGCAGCTGTGACAGACAGACATTTTATTGTAACCAGTCACCCCGCTATTTGTCACCACACTCTTTTTTATTCAGCAGAACTATTGTGTGCTAAAATTAAACTCTCCCTCTTGATGGACAGATGGAAAGCAGACAGAGCAGCAGTCAACGGCAGCAGAGGAAAGCTGCACAGATGGCCAGAGTGAGGGACTACTTCGCTCAAAGAGACCAAGGAGTCTTTGACAGAGACAACCCATCTTCAGGAATAAAACAGACGGCTTGGGTGGAAAATTTCAAGGACAAACATTGTTGTGTGCAGGAGAAAAGTGAACCAGAGAGTCATCTGTTTGTTTCTGAAGCTCACAAAACAAGCAGCCAACTTATCTGTAACCACACATGCAGCAAGCAGCCAGAAAAACCCAACTCAGCTGTGTTGGCACGAGGAGAGTGTGCCACACATCTCCCAAATGGGCTCCTGCATTCAGCTGATCAGGATGCTACTACAGAACAGAAAAATCCCAGGGAGTTTCTCACAAACACTCAACATCCAGACATGAGTGTTGCATCCATCAAAACCACAGCAGCAGGTCTTGCAGGTCTTGTTGGCCACAGCAACAGCAGCACCAGGCTGTATCATCAGGGCTTCAGCGGGGTGTTAGCTGAAAATCCAAATGGGATAAGTCATGTAAACACTCCAGTAAATAAGCATCCTTTCAAAATAAAAGAAAACTGTGATATTGTTCCCAAAAATACCAAAAGTAACACAAGTAACTCAAAGAGAAATATTTCTGAAAACTTGGACTTAGACATTAGAGGCACCATGTTGACCACTTTTAATGACACAAACATGCTTCAGTGTGCAGACATCGTGCAGAAGCCAGAGCTGAGAAGTCCAGATGCATCTCAGAGCCAGCAACGTCCTTCAGCAGATGCATCGGAGCATCTCGGCATGGTAAATTCTGTCTTAGTTAAAGATTTCTTGAATCCGCATACATTCTCTGAGAGTATGCATATCCAGGAAATAGCAAAGGGACAAAAACTAACCTTAGACTTGAGCAGAGGAATTACAGCTGATCCACAGGAGTGGATGTGTGAACCATTTTTAACTACTGACAAGAGACCAGCAGGAAAAACAGATAAGGTTTCCAAAACTTTTCAAAGTAAGCAGACCACCCTAAAGGGAGGAAATGGGAGAAAAAAGGTGAGTAAAGATGATGATGCTCATAACAATGTGGCTTTTACAAAAATATACATAGTTTTAAATCCCTCAAAAGACAATAACACGGTTTCAAAAAGTGGCACAAATGAGCATGTTTCTCTTTGTGAACCAGAGAAAATAATTCTCACATCACCTGAAATATGTCAGCAGGAAAATATTAGCATTGAAGAAATTAAAGATATTATGAGCCCACACAAAGGAGATAAAAACAACTCTATTGAGGTTAAGGCCATTTGTGAACTTGCTGGATTTGTGATAAGGAACCAGAATGGTCATGCAGACAAATCTGAGGGACCAACAGATGAAAACCCTCCACACAAAATGAAGTATTACATAACAGAAGCTGTTATCTTAAAAAAGGATGAGACTGTCCATTCAACAGACAATAGGTGGGTGAAAACCTATGATACAATGGTTGAAGAGAAAGAAAGCACTGTGACAAAAGAAGAGGAATTTGAGCTGCTAAAATCAAAACCTGAGAACAAGAAAACAATGGAGAAAGATACATCACAGAGGATTGAGGAGAAAATAGTACAGAAGGGGGCAGATGTGAAAGTGCATGTGGACAAGGTGGACACCATGGCAGTGATAAAAGACATGGTGTGGATGTATGAGGATGAGACTGCAAAGATTTTAGTTGACAAGGAAACCGAATTAGTGGATGTTGGAGTTTTCGTGGCAAAGAAAAACATTGATGAAGACAAAATACAAACAGTGATGCAGGCTGTGCACTACTTTCTAGAGATGCAGCAGGTCAGCACTGAAAAGAAATGTATCCAAGAAGAAGAGGAGATGGAGAAAAACATGAAAATGAACTTGAATTATGATAATGAAACAGATAAGAAGCATGAGAATCGAAGAGAGACACATCAGGAGAAAATAGACCATAGGGATGAAATTCTAGCTGAAGAGACAGCAGCTACAGATACAGACTCATGTGTGGCAGCAGATGAAGATGGCTGTTCTGAAGAGAGGTCAGCAGTTGCAGAAAACAAGGCTGAAGATAGTTTATCTGCTCTGTTGAGTTACTTGGAGGTTAAAAAAGAAAGCAATAAGGATGTGGCCTGGATCCTGACCAAGACCCTTCTTTTGGAACATGCTAAATGTGGCTCAACCGAACCCCTTGCTTTAGAAAATGTTTTAACAGATAAACTTGAAAGTGATCAGGTGAGCTACAGCAGCAGCAGCAGCTCAGCTGAGTCATACTCGGATGACGAGGTAGAGTTGTACATGCAGTGTCTGCGGAATGCTGGTGCATCAACACTGGCACATCAAAACATGATCAAAGATGCAGGTTTTACTGTGAGCAGAGGAAAACTGTCACTGCAACCCATGCCCCTCATCAGCGAGTCTCTAGATGAGGATGTCCCACTCAGTGACCATTTGGAAAAGCCTAAAGATATGCAAAAAGCAGAGACAAGTGGACAGGACAACACCAGCCAAGGTGTTCAAAGGTGCAAAGAGACATTTTTTTGCTGCAGTTTCTTGAAAGCACTGTTATACTTCGCCTTATTAGTGATATTTTTAGTCGTGGCTTATCATTATGATTTCCTTGCCTGCTTTGGTCTCTACTTGTTATCAATCATTTGGCTCTGCTGTAAAGGAGAGCGGGAACTAGTTAAACACAATGACAAAGCAGGCTGAAAGAAACAGCAGAAACCAGTTTTTAATAAGGGCACCAAAGCATTAAAATTTAAATACGTCACATACCATAATGAGTGTATATTTCCCGAGAGGATGTTTAATCTTTGTATAGAAACATTTGTTTTCGTGTTCCCTCATCCCTTATCATAAAACTAAATGTCATTTGGGCAAGATTCTTTTTTTCATTTACCCTTTATTTATCCAGGTAGTCTCATTGAGCCACGAGAACTCATTTTCAAGAGAGACCTGTTTGGGGAGCAGATGGTGGGGGTTAAGGGCCTTGCTCAGGGGCTCAGGGTCAGGCGAATGAGGGTGGAGGCAGGTGTGGATGTTTCAACTTTTCCACCCACATTTTGATCTTGTCGGTACCGAGGCTTGAACCGGCGATCTTCATATCACAGGCCCACCGTCTCCAACCTCTGCGCCACCATCCCCCAATATCCCCAACATCATTCATTAACATTTTTGTTTAGAGCTGCTGGACCTCTCACTCATCATAAGGACAATTAATTAATTAGACATTAAAATAAGAATTGTAAATCTTCTACATCCTTCACATCAGACTCACATGCTGACACACTTTTTCCTGTAAAACATCATAATTGTAGCAACTTTTTGCATATGTAAATTTATTGTCATTAATGATGAGAATTCAGGGTAAAACCTGCGTCATGTGGTGGACCATCACACTGATCCTGGGTCTGCTGCTGCTCCTGCTGCTGCTGTCTCCTGGCCAGTTTCTTCATCTAAACAACACACATCAAAAGTATAAGGGAAACAAATCCTCTACTCTCCACAAAGTATTAACAGTAAGGTACAGGGCGTCTGTCAACGAGTGAAGGAAACCAAACAACAGTTGACTCTGTGAGAAAATATTGAGCTTAATCAACGGTGAGCTCTGGACTTGTCATCAGCTTCCTGTAAGAGTAAATAGCCCATCTGATTTGAGTCTGGCTTCCCTGCACGGTGCAGAAAGAGTGTTTTCATTTGCAAAAACCAAATCAAGCTCCTCTTAAGCGATGTTTCAAGGTCACAACTTTGTTTCCGTGTTATGATTAAAACATTTGGGGGATTGCAACATGACACGTGTGTGTGTGAGAGTGTGTGTACTGTACTTTGGCTCTCTGGTTCTGGAACCAGACCTGCACAACGCGAACACTCAGGCCGGTCTCTGCTGCCAAGGTCTCCCTCACCTTGGATCAAAATTCAGAAAGATAAGAGTTTAAATTTTTTTTTTTTTTTAAAGGCAGGTTAGAAAATAACATAAAATACAGCCATTTTGAAGGTGATGGCAGTTATTTCATAAAAATAACAATGTGAGAACAAACTGAATCTTCAGCACATTCAGATTTTCTAAAGGCAATTCTGCTGTGTGACAAAATATTTTCTATATTCAATATTTTATGTTTAAGATCTGCTATTGATTTCTATCACAATATATCACCAAAAATGTTCAGCTTCATAGTCTTTGCAAGAAAATACAAACAGAAAGTTTTAAGGAAACCTCAATTATCTTATAGTGAAAGTATGTTTATTTAAAATCCATCTTTTACATCTGGGATAGGGTACATAGGATGTGGTCCAGACATCTTTGCTGTTTGTACTGATATGATGCAGGAAAATACCAAATAAATGTTCTACCTTTCTGCATGGCTTGGATGAGACCTCAAAGGATGCCTTGAAGGCGTGTCTCTGCCGAGTGGTTAGAATGGTGCGGAGCCTTTTGGGACGTTTGCTGTCTGGATTGTCTGCTCTGCCTCGTCTGCCTGCTGTTCTTGCAGATTCCTCCTCTTCATCATCATCACTTTTACCTTGTGAGAAGTCGGGATTACAAAAATAAAACATTAATGTAAAGGTAAATGTTGGAAAAAAGCATCTCCAAACTAAGTCTTGTGTCTTTAATTTGAATTGGTGGACACACAATTTGCATGTTAGTGACAGCTTTTTCTGTTTGTTTGTTTGTTTGTTTGTTTGCTTGTTGTTACTTACAATGTACAACAATCTTCACTTCATTGCAATAACTTAATGAATGCTTCCTGAAACTCCCAGAGTGCCTAAAGGTGCAGAGCACTTGTATTTATACACACTGATGAAAAAAGTCAGATACGGTTGCTGTTTTAAAAAATGCCGTGATCAAATGATAAACAACTAAAAGCTCTTTTAAAGTAGTTAATCACATAAAAATAACCAAATTATTATTATTTTCTTTAATTTTGATCTGAATGGTAAAGAAAAAACAAATAAAATATTATGAGATGAATTACATATGATGTAATCTTCAAAGGTTATTTCTTTAAGAAAGCCTTTCTGATCACTGAGGACCCCTCACATCCACGACTACACAAATGCTTCCAGATGTGTCCATCAAACAGCCGTTACCGAGTCCGCTGGCCAGGAAGAATGTTTATAAGAAACCATCTGTACAACCTGCAATAATGTACTTAAACAAAGCTAAATAGACACATCTTAATGGTGTTCACTAATGGTGATAAAGTGGTTTTTATTATTTTCTATTGTTGGCTCTTGTGTATGATGAATGCAGAGCATGTCAAAGGAGAATTTCTGCCAGAATTTTGGTAGACAATAAACTTTTATCTTATCTTATCTTATCTAAGTAGTAATTTGATATTCATCACTGCTGATACTTGTGGTGGAACATAAATAAATGCTAAAAATATTAAGTTTTAAGTAATGTATGTTTTATAATGATCTAACAGAATTTATGCAAATTGTGTCGTGATTTTCTCGTTTTCATCATAGAACAAAACATCAGGCAGTATTACTTCATGTCAGACTAAGTAGATCACAAGTAGCCTTGTTAAATCACACACGGAGAAAGCAGATTCTTCCAAATTGCTTTAAAATTATTTCTTGTCATTTTAAGTACATAATTTGTGTAAGAGCTAGAGCAGACATGGGCAACCTAAGGTCTGAGGGCCAAAAGTGGCCCTTGGATAATTTCCATCAGGCCCCTGATGTCCTTAGCTCAAAAGAAAATATTTTTTAATAGATTTGTTTAAAAAACAGCAATATATCAACAGGACTTAAGGAAATTTAAATTAAACATCTTGAACAAAACTTTTTTAACATAAATATATTTTGCACATTTCTACTTACATGTATAATATTTTAAGCTTATGTGTATTACATGTTAAGCTAATGAGTATTACATGTTAAGCTAATGTGTACATGTTCAGAGTCAGAGTCAGAGAGTCTTTATTGTCATTTGCACCACATGTGGTACATGTGATGAAACGAAATTATGTACAC
>JARVLU010000002.1:34243073-34255568 GCA_031762415.1 Simpsonichthys santanae | reverse complement strand
AAAGGAGAAAATTAAGGGTCATCCAGGTTTTTATGTCTTTAAGACATGCTTGTAGTCTAAGTAACAGATTGGATTCATTGGATTCCATGGACAAATACAGTATACTGGTAACTGTGTATCATCAGCATGACAATGAAAATTTATCCCATGCTGTTTAATAACTTTACCTAATGAAAGCATATATAAGGTAAAGAGTATTGTCCAAGCACTGATCTCCGAGGAACTCCATGATAGAATTGTGTTCGGGCCTAAAAAAAAATCCAACCAGGCCAGGCCTGAGCCCGTACGCATTTTGTCCGAGTCCGACTAATTAATTACAGGCCCGAACCTGGAAAAAAAACTTTTTTTTTTTAAATTATTAAGCGTTTACTGCTTTTGTGAGCAAGTCAGTTTGATATGATAGTTTTAAAAACGTATTTCAAAGAAAGGAAGACATAAGATCTATTGTTTATTAACAAGTCACCAAATGGATATTAACATACAAAACAAATTACCTAAAAAAATCAACACTAAAGATAGGCTATTATATAGATGAAAAAAAAAATTGAGCAAAATTAAGTGGAAAAATATTGAACAAGGCCATTTTAATTGACCACACTACTCGCTTTTGGCTTTTGTAGCTTCAGATGCTGCAACTTCCTTCACGGCGATGACAGAAGGTGCGGAGCAGGACGAGCACGTCCATTGATCCGGTGATCCATCTGAAGCTTAACGGGACTTTTTTATTTTTTACCTCTTTCAACTGACCAGTCAGCTGACGTACACAGCTGATGATCTGGTTGTCCATCTGAAGCTCAAGAGTTTTTTTTTTCTTAACCACTTTCAACCAGCTGGTCCAACCTGAGGACCTCCTATTTTTAGCTTTTGTGTAATACTTTCCAGCTCCATTATGCCACTTGTTGTGGATCAATTGCAAATCCTCAAATTTGTGATAAAAGCAGGGCGGGCAGGGCAACATGCGTAACTGTTGCTCAATATGCCAGCGCTACTCTCTCTTTTCACAGTCTTATTAACTTGCATTCTATTTTATTTCTTTCCTCTTCCTCAACATATTAAAACTATTGCCTCCTCCTCATCAAGTAGATTAACACAATTTTATATTGTTATTTAGTTTTATTTGTGCTGTATGATTCATAAAACTGCATCAAAAGCCTAAGCCTGACCTGACCCGCCCATCAAGTACATGATTTTGGCCAGACCCATCCCGAATTGTGGGTCGGGCTCAGGCGGCCTGAGCACAGAAACTGCACTGGTGAAAGTTACTAATAATATTCTCATGGCCTCAGACAATGGACTTGTGTCTGTACTGGTCCTGTATTGAGAGCCAAAAATTGCAGCTCTACTTCATGACTAACTTTGGTGTAGATTCATTATTTACATTTACAAATTGGAATCAATCTGTTAAATATGATTTAAACAATTTTAGAGCTGTTCCTGTAATATCAATATCATATTCGAGCCTATGTAGTAAAATAAAGTGATCAACTGTATCAAATGCAGCACTGAGATCTAACAGGACCATTACAGACACAAGTCCATTGTCTGAGGCCATGAGAATATTATTAGTAACTTTCTCCAGTGCAGTTTCTGTGCTATGATGAGCTCTAGACCCTGACTGAAACTCTTCAAACAGATTATTATTTTCTCTAGAATTCTGAAGGAGAAAGTTAGATTAGATATAGGTCTACAATTGACCTGGATTCCTGACTCTAGAATAGGTTTCTTAAGTAAAGTTTTAATTACAGCAACCTTAAAGTGCTGTGGTACGTAACCATTCATTAGAGACAAATTTAGCAGATAAAAAATGTGGATATTAATTAAGGAAAATATGTATTTAAATAGCCTGGTTGGGATGAGATCTAACAGACATGTGGATGGTTCGGATGAAGCTATTATTTTTGGCAATTTAGAGAGCTAAGGTTGGTTTGAATTGTCTTCCTAAATCTCATGAAGTCACCATTGCTTATAGTTGTAGGGATGCATTCATTCAACCTTTATTTCAACAGATAAATTACAATGAGCCTCAAAGACTCATTTACAAGTGAGATCTGTTGGACAGACAATAAAAGTGGTGAAAAATGACACATAGGGTTTGGAGACAAAAAAAAAAAATCCTAACACAATTTTTACCTTTGCTTGAAGGTCAAAAATGTGGTAATGAAAAAAAGTATTGCACACAAGCACATAATGACGCCGACATTATGCAGGGTAGGGTGGGGGACTCAAAGGCGGTGAGCAGCCAGCCCGCAGAGGCACTGCAGAGTTCAGATAAAATCACTGTTCATATAGGCAACAGGTGGACTGTCCTCTCAGGGTTAGGTGTGAGGCTCTGCCTTAAGTGGAGAAGTTCAAGTACTTTGGGTTTTTGTCAATGAATGAGGGAAAAATGGGACGCGAGGTCAACATACGGATCGGTGCAGCTTCTGTAGTATTGCATACCCCGTATCGGTCCATTATGGTGAAGACAGAGCTGAGCTGCAAGGTCTTACCCTCATCTGTGGTCATGAATTCTGGATAGTGACCAAAAGAATAACGTCGCAGATACAAGTGGTCAAAATTATTTTTATCTGTGGGTAGATGCTTTCCCTTAGAGATAGGGTGAGAAGTTTAGTTATCCAGGAGAGACTCAGGAGAACCGCTGCTTCTCCACATCACAAGAGGAGATAGTTGAGGTGGTTCGAGCATCTGGTAAGGATGTCCGCTGTAAAACACGCTGTCAATGATTTAGTGTAAAAAATATTGATAATTTCTGGACAATTGCATTTAATTTATGACACAGAACTCAAGCGTACCGTAAAAAAACTACTTTTCTCACCTCTATGAGGTAATCTTTGGGATCGCAGGTACTAAATGGTCTTTTGAAGAGCAGGTAAAACCCATCAGCTTTCTGTTTGGCTTCGATCAGCTCGTAGTCTTGTTGGCTGTCCAGCGAAACATGACCCTCGCTGTCACTCCACGCATCCTGAAGGAGATGGCACAAACGATAACACTATAGGAGACAGTCATTTACTGTATAGGGATTTCAAATGTATTCCCTTCAATTCTGAATAAAGCTGATTATTTAAAAAAATGTAGGTTTTTTTAATACCCCAGGTATATATTTTTTACTAAGTGCAGAGGGAGAAATAAAAGTCTCCATTGTTAGTTTTTAAACCCACACAACTCCAACGGCAGTGAGCTGTTTGACAGAGATTCATGATGCACGTTAGAGAGAGAATTAAGTACAAACTGAGGCAGCTGGTGTTGTGAAACCTTCCAAACCTGGTGTACAAGATGTTCTTCGTCTCTGCCAGAAGGCTTTGTACCAGCTCGGCCTCGCCATCTCAGCTTTTTCTCACATCCTTACCTGTCCAGAATAACATCTAAAAGCTTTCCCTTTGTTTCCCATTTTAGTCTTGCATAACAGTACCACACAAACGGCACAGATTTGAAGCCATCGATTTTTAAACTACATACAGTGCGTGCAAATCCAATAAAACATGTGGTCAATATTCTGTTCAATGTGTGTTGAGAAAAGGCAGTCTTTGACTTGTAAGGTCTGCTGAGGGATAAAAACCCAACTCTTTTGAAAAATATCCACCTTAGCTCTATTGTTATGTAACACTTGAGCTTATAATACATTTGAGCTAGTAATACAAAAGTAGTTTCAAAAGATTTAACTTGAATTTGAACTCCGTCCTCCAAAGGCTTAAAGCAAGTTAACAGTTTTGAGTTGATTTCAGAAAAGAGACAATATACGCTCATATAATTATGATTAATATTATTTTTGTTCATCTACACTCAAATAAGTGAAATTATTTTGTGGTCAGAATCAGGAGAATAAGCTTTATCGTCATTGTACTTGGATACAGTGAAATTATGTTTGTACAGTCGTCCGAAAGATGAGCAGAGCGCAGGTTGCTGCTGCTATAATAGCACGGCCCCTTATTCTTTATCAGAATACTTTTGGATAGAAAAAGATAAGAGCCATGAGGATAGATAGTGGTATTACAAAAAAAAAAAAAAAAAAAAAAAAAGAAACTCTTCACATCTTATCAGGACACCATTTGAGACATGAAAAACTACCAGTAAGCAAATTTATAAACACGATTACATATGCATTTGAAGTCAAGACGTTGAGATTTGTCCATGAGCACTTTCAGATCGGCCACAGTCCTATGTTGTTCAGCCGGCAGTTCTCGATAAACAAAGCTTTGTCCCAGGAGAAGTTTGATAGTCTGCTCGTATCCGAGGCCAAACGGGGGAGTCAGATTCAGATAAGCCACATTTGTTGATTTGCTTCAGGCAGACTGTTTTTACTTTGTAAGCCTCGAGTCCTGCTGGAACATTCCCAGTCCAAAATGGCCAGATTTATGGGTATTTTACTCCACTGATCCATATTATGAGCCTTCCTCAAGGTCGATCCCAAAATGCTGGCGAGTCCTAGAAGTCGCAGGTGGCCTACAGTTCTCACAAATCGCCTCCATCTTATGGTTTAACTTGTAAATCAGCTGATTTTGAGTACTCATACCATAAACCAAACCTTCACACAGACCTGGAAGCTTTGCCATGCTCGAAACTGCTGCCAATGTCTTCTTCAAAAGTTGATAAAACAGAGCCCGCTGATACCAAAGAGCAGAACCCCTGCTATCATAAATACAAAATATATTAAACATCTGGTGTCCTCCTGAGACAGAACTGAGACGCATCAGCCAAACTCCACACAGATCTACGATCTACCTGCAGCGTGAGTCTCAGCCGGACAAGAGGGTTCTCCCGGACACTGTTGTTTTGTTGAAAAGATTTTGTCGATTGCGTTGAAAGTCCAGCTCACCAGATCCATAATATTATTCTTTGTTTGGGCGATGTGTACGAGGAGCTCCAGACACACAGAGAGCAAAAGCAGAAGAGGAGAACGGGGGGAGGGAGAGCAGAAGCGTCCGTCTCGAGCGAGAGCAGAAAACTGCTACCGTTTTGCTGCAGAGGTGCTGTAGGGAAATGTAACGCTGATTTTAAGTTTTAATAGAAATCAAACTGTGATCTCTTGTCTATTTTTGACAGTTGCAGTAATTTTTCACTCTTTAGCTGCTAAATTATCCGATAAGTTCACATAATTTTCACTGACCACCTTTATATGTTGGGCCTGATTGGAATTTCATAATAAACTCATTGATTGCAGCTAAAATAAAATAAATAAAAAAACATTTTTTTAGCATTTAAAAACATCAAATTTACTGGTCAAACTAGAAAATTAGCAAAAATTCATAAGTTGTTTTGCAAAAGCACATTTTTAAATTGTCATTTGATGCATATTGTTTTTTTATGTATTATTTGTCTTTAAAAAGTGAAATATTAACAGCAGTTAAAGTCTCATAGCCTTCTATACAAAATGTCTATTCAACTGGGGCATATAAGAAGTGTGTGTGGAGGGGTAGAGGGTGTTTGTGTGTGTGTTTATGTCTGACTGCAGCACAGCAGTGACCTTTTATCTGCTGGTAAATTTGTCCTCTTGAGGAAAGAAAAATTGCCGACAGACAGAAGAACGCCGGACTGGAAGCGATCAATTTACCAGGAAAAGATTTCACATCAGTTAGTCCTTCATGATGTGGCTCGTTTTTAACCCGAGAAGGAGCTGCGGACTAATTTTCATCAAAATACTTCTTTTTTTTTTTTATTTTTTGGAAAACAAACATTATATTAAAGCACAAGTCATTAGTAAAAGAACTCTGAACTACTGCAATGCTAAAAAGCATCAAACTTGTTTTTTGAAATATGCAGTTTTGTCTAAAACTGGACAGTAGATGTGGCAGCCATCTTGTATCGGGTTAACTCCAAATGTTAGTTTAAATGTGCAGTGAAGGATTACAAGAGTTTATTAAAATAAGTGCACCCCAATGGACAGATTTGAATGAACTCATAATCATTCAGTGCACAGCCAAAACTCATCATCTGGTGTCGACCCAATTCAAGATGGCTGCCGCATCTAATCAACCTGATGACTCCAACACTTCATGATATTGAACTGTGGTGGTAGTGATGCCTGACACAAACTTTGAGCACTAATCAGCTTTGTTTAAAACTTTGGTAATGATGTGCATGCATTCAAGGAACGATAGTTTCTAATTTGAAAAAAGGTTTTCATCTTGCAGGATTTAAAACTGAGGAACAAATTAGGTACATGGTTTCTTATCTAAGAATATTTAATTATTCGGAAATTGGGATTAAAACCTGCAACTTTCTGATTAAGTAAAGCCATTCCAACTCAAAAATTACAGCCGTCTGATAAAACTAACTCAGTTATTTGACTAAAAGTTGGTACATAAAAGGAAATAGCAGCCAAAAAAAGATTAAACGATTGTCTTTTATGGTGGAAGGCAATAATTAAAATAATCTCTGTATGGATGGGGTCCATTTTTATAGTCTGCAACTGGAACACAGTATACCGGTAAGTAGAAAATATTTTTCCAGGAACAAAAACTCCAAATAAAAATACATTCAATTATTTCTTCAGTAGGTTTTTCTCAACTGAAATACAGAAATAGTGGATAGAAATCAAAACTGTTGGGAAAAAAAGGTACTTTTCTGAGAGAATTTCAGAGAGAAACCTTTTAACGTCAGGTTTCTTTAAAAGTCGTGTGTGTGTGGCAAACGAAAAATGATGCGATTTACTCATCTCAATTAGTGCAGGCTTTGCTTTGATATGCAAATATCTGCTAATGATTCCCAGTAGAGCCTTAGCTATTAGCGCAGTTTGACTGATTTCCAATTAGCAATCCCGATAAGCATCTTTCCTGACTCTGTGATCATGGAGCAAAAACCGTCTCTAGGCGGCTTGTGCCAAAATCCAACACTTCAACGATCACAGACAGACAAAATGTTGGGGACGCCCCCACTTCTTTAGACGTTTAACAAACTCCTTCAGCTTATATGATTTAGAAAAGAAGAATAACCAGTTTTACAGCTGCTGTTTAGAAATTTAGACAATATTCTCTTTCTTTTTGTCTTGAATTTTTAGGACCTTAAGCTTGCCTACCCCAAAGTAGCTCTTTGTTCCCGAATCCCACAGCACGACCAGGTCAGCGTTTGTCAGCTCCCCGCGGTCCGACATCCCCAGTACAACGCCATGCCTGAGCTCCGCAATCTTCAGCTGCATGTAAACCTCCTGATGGGCGTAGCTGACGTTCCAGGCCAGCTGGAGCTCCCCGCGAGGGTCAAGGGGCATTCGGAAAGGCATGGGGAGAGGCGGCAGAGGGCTGGAGGGACTGGATTTGAGACTGGACACATCGACAGCGTGGGAGGGCGCCTGGTACGAAGCCACCAAGATGACCGTCAGAGCAGCCAGGGCAGTGAAATACATGATGGTGATGTCCTGAAGGCGGAGGTCTTTCTTGAAGATCCTCATGGTGATAGTTGGCAAAGTTGCTGAAGTTGTTTTGTTCTTTTTAACACGGCTTTTGTTCGCCTTTAGGCCACAGTCGACTCCACTGCAGCGCTCAAGTGAAGGACTGTATTTTCTGTCCTCTCAGGCGCTCATTTTTTTGGAAAAGCATGACCGTCCCTTTGGCATCATCGTTTTATCTTGTGCAGAGTACTAACAGGTGTCGCCTCTTTCCTCTGCACAGCTGCTAAGTCTGTCCGACTCTCATCCACCTCTCCGGTTTTTAAAAGACTCCTCCCTTGTGAGTTGCCGGTTTTTATCCGGCCTAATGGTATTAAATTTGTTGTGGGAAAATTGGATTGTGTTCTTTGGGCCCTGGGGGTCAGCAATGATTCTGCACATCTGCCAGATCCTAATTGATCCAAATCCAAGCCATGGACATTATCAATGACTATCTGTTATTTAACTTTATTACGTTGGCTTCTCTCTCTTGTTTGGACAAATATGGTTTTTGGTTACATTTAAATGCATGTTACACCTGTGTTGGGATTGTTTTTATTATTTAATAAAGATTTGTGGGGCAGTGAGCACCAGGGAAGGTGTAAACAAGGCATTAAGCCTCTCCTTAAGCCAAGGCCTCAGGCAGCAGAAGACCTAATCAAACTGTCAATTACAGGTTTCAGAAGTCAAAGTGACCTGTTTTGAAAGGTTAGTAAAGTCCCGCTGGGAAAGTCTGTTTCTGTTTGATGGAAAACAACTGAGCTGCTCTAAACAAATGAAAACGAGTGAATCACAAAATGTTCTTTGCTCCGTCTACACCACAATCAGGACCAGGAATCAAAATCATGTGAATTACAGTTTGTTTGTTGTAGTTACCTTTACAGGTTATATACACTGTGTGTACCAAGCTCTGAGGTTTTTGTTGGATCCAGGGTCCAGACACACCCAGAGGAACTCCAGGGGTGAAAATAAAGCAACTTTTTTTTTTTAATTAATTAAAAACTCAAAAGCTGACGAGGCAGTAAAACGTACAAAAACAAAATCGGAAAACACAATCCACAGACGAGGGAAAATACAGAACAAGACATTATTTAAAGACTAAACTAACGAGAGGCAATGGAAAACACCTGGGGAGGATAATCAGGGGCAGGTGAGAGTGGGAGGAGCAGGAGCTAGCAACAAGAGAGAAACACTGGGGAAGCTGGAAACAGGAAAAACAAACTCGGAGATCTAAATAATAATAATCACAAGTAAACAGATTATGACAGTTTGTGCAGAAGATCTTTATTAAATAAAGAGAGCAATATCTGAACAAATGAATCCAGCAATTATTACACAATAAAACAGGACTTAACATTTTCCATCTACTTGCCGACAACGTATGAATATCTTCAATCAACACCCGTTGTTCTCAAAAACTTTTGAAAATTATACATTTCTGCAGAAATGGTGGCTGCTTTTACAGAAATGAAAACTGACAGAGTTTGGTTGGACTAAAACATATGAAATTGAAATTATTTATTTTGATAATACTGAAAAAAAAAAGTTTTACAGTAAATAAACATATTCATGCGACAGCTCAGATTTTTGGGGAGTTTTGGGGATTTTTCTAGAGTCACAATTTTAAATAGAGTTTATGTTTACGGGAGTCCCTCGCTACTTCGTGGTTCGTTTTTAACAGACTCATTCCATCGCGGTTTTTCAAAATAAGATTGGACATGACCCACAATTGGCTCATTGATGGATGAGCGACACGATAAGCATCAGATTTTTCTTTTAAATTGATTATTTTAAATTATTTAGCACTTTCTGCACCTTTGTGCAGCCCACACTGCAGGAGAAACTTCCTCCTGACCTGCAGCTCCTCCTTCCTCCATTCTGCTGTGGAGAAGTGGGCGTGGCCAAGAGCACAAAGTGCAGCTGTGTAGAGAGCTGAGTTCAGGACATGCTGTGCTATTTAGAGCATTTAGAGTTTAGAAACATTGTTTAGAATATTGCAAGAGTGTGGGAAGAGTTTTAAAATGCCTTAAATTTTATATGTATACAGTATACAGATATGATAAAATAAACTACTACTTACTACTTGTACTATTATTCCTACTTTGTGGTTTTTCACTTATCGTGGGTCTTCAGGGTACGGATCCCCCGCGACAAATGAGGGACTCCTGTGTTTGCAAATGCAAATAGCTGCGGGCAGCTGTGGCACTTCCTGTGCAGCTTGGTGCACTTTCTACAAAAATATTGCAACATTAGTGTAAGAATAATGTAGGAAATCTAACAGAAATGCAAATGTGTTAAAAATGAAGCGCTGTGAAATTTATGAAGTTGTTTAACTTAGGCAGTAAATCACTTGAGTTTTGGATTATCCATTTCCTTATACTGTATATCTGGCCAAAGATGATCTCCATCCAAACTGAGGCTATACAAAAAGTTATCTGCAACAGGTAAGATGTTAATAGATCATAATTTTCCACAGACTTCCATTTTAAAAGATCCAAACTTGCACTTTGATGGAGGATTTGAGTGACGGGTTTGATCAAAGAGATCCTGTCTGACAAGGCTGAGTCAGGTTCTTCATTGTTGAAATGTATCATGTGTTGCCCAAAAGACCTTCAGAAGTGAAGTCTTGTGGACTTTGACTGAATAAGTATTTAGAATAAAAGATGAATTATTTCAACAAAGAATCGGTTCAGATTGACTGGGATTATTGAGCATGCATCTGGACATTTGTCTGCTTCTTTAAGTTTCACCCCCCTCAACGTGTCTTCTATAAAGATGCATTTACATTTACAAGTTTTGCATTTGGATTCTGTCATAAAATAATTAACTTCTTACCACTTTTCCAAGTGGGATAATAACATTTCTGATTTCCAGTTGAATAATACGTATTTTGATGCCTAAGTGTTCATCATATAGGTTATTTAACTTTGATTATCCATTTTTTTCTAACGTTTTCTGTTAAAATAATTCAAGAAATCATGTTTTTCACAAAAAAAAAAAAAAAAGGGCTGAGAGAAGCTGCCAACTCTGTATGTAATGGATGTACAGTAAGTCTTTACAAGAGGTTTCTCTTCCCGGAGAGGATCATACAGAGAGGGAGAGAAAGCTTTGGATCACAGCAGACAACAGGCCGGAGAACAGAAAGGCTGGCATTGTGTCGGTTAATGTAATAAAGACTCTCAGTCCCTGAGGCACAGACAGAGATCTGTGTGTTCTGTCTCCAACTCTCACGTGAGCCTCACCGATTACCTCCCTACGTGCCTTTCAACGAGTGTCTGCCTCTTATCTTTTCCACACAACCACAGTTTTGCCTCGGTTTGTTTTTGTCCCACCGCACGTCTCTCCGCCGAGGCCTCCTGCCTTCTCATCATCCCCTACGTGCACGCTTGTCTTTTCTGCCGTCACCACTGATGTGTCAGCACACGCAAGAGCCGAGATGCTGTAAAGTCAGCTGTGATGTGGAGAGGGAGAGAGTGGGGGATGGACAGGTTTAGGGGAAAGAAAGCTCCATCTGTGCAGGAACCATTCCCAAATTTAAAAAAAAAAATTCTAGTTTTATCATTTAATTATGTGTTTGTTTGTTTTTTCTGTGAAGGTACAAGTGGACCAACCTCTTCAACTGTGTTGACCCTGTGTGGTACGCACAGAAAGAGACAGGGAGCATAAAAGCATATTTTCAAAAAAGCATTAAAGCAGTATTCACTTTTCATGACCGACCCAACCTTCTCATTCTCTGCTAATATAAATATTTCAGCACTGCAGACTCTCAAAGTGCACTAATATCCACTTCTGTGAGTTTAAATAATGGATGCAATATATAAATATATATATAAACTCACACAGCTAGCTGCCCTTAGCGTTGCTGCAAACTGCCCCTTGTCTGATCAGAGCGCGAGAGTCGAGCAGATGTAGGCTGGGTTGGATAATTAGAGGAGAAGACGAGTAAAGATTTACCAGAGAGAGAGGTGGAGAAGAGAAGGTGAAACAATTTGTAGTGAGAAGATGAAGGAGCAAGTGAGGAAATGGTCTTTGACGTCCACCCCTTATACTTTGTCCTGCTGAATGTCTGAACATGTCTCTAGGACAGTTGTGTCCATCATCCTAATGGAGCTCGATGAAGGTCTTGTTCCAGACGAAAGAGTCAAATTGTTCTAATGATTTGGCTAAACCTTGTGCAGACGACAAGTTTAATGTTTTTTTTTTTTTTGTAAATTATGAGCATGGGTTTGACTTTCCAAAGCAGCTTTGGTGATTGATCCTTGTCAGAGTGAAGCTTAAAGCAAAAGTTCAAACATTTCAAAGTGGAATTCAATGGAAACATTAACCCTCGGAAAACCTCATGGAGAAAAATAATCCAGTTTAATTTTGTCGCTGTTTTTATTTATTTTGATCGTTTTGGTGACGTCAGTAAACATCATTGTTCCTGGTGAAGCCTGAAAATCCTTCTGATTTCTTTTTGTTCTGTCTGGATTTTGGCAGCACGGTGGTGCAGTTAGGAGAGCGGATGCCTCTCGGTGAGAAGGTCGCAGGATTGAATCCCAGCCAAGTTCCTTTCTGGGTGGAGTTTATGTGCATGCGTGGGTTTTCTATGGATTTTCTCCCACGGACCAACAACATGCACGTTAGGCTGATTGGTAACTCTAATTGTCCCTAGATGTGAGTGAGAGAGTGAATGGTTGTTTGTCTCTGTGTCCCTGTGATGGACTGGAGACCTGTCCAGGTTGTCCCCCACCTCTCACACAGTGACCACTGTACACAGGCAACAGCAATACAGAAAGGAAGAAGCGGGTAAAGATGATGGACAGATGTCAGAAACTTTTTGCTCCAGTGTTCCTTCAACTTCAAAGAAAATCCATTAATAAAATTGTTTTCTGATCCCGTAATTACGTAAAATAATGTTATTTTTAGTATTATATATATATATGCTTTTTTATTATTTCAATTCAGTTCAGTTTGTTTATAAAGCGCCAGGTCACAACAGAACTCGTCTCAGGGCACTGAACAGAAACATTCATATTTAAAAAATAATCATTTAACATTATTTATCTGAGGAGCAGAACTGCTTTGAGTTTAACTCCATCACAGAACTCTCATCTTGAGCAAGCATGAAGGTGACAGTGGAAAGGAAAAACTCCCTC
>JARVLU010000002.1:33681397-33692059 GCA_031762415.1 Simpsonichthys santanae | reverse complement strand
TTAACAAGTTAAAAAAAGATGTCAAAGTAGCAAAACAGATAGATTATAAGGCAAATGTAGAAAACTAAAAACAGGAATATGTACTCAACACATTAATTTCCAATCCTTTAATGTTTTATTTACATGTACTGTATTGTCTAATTTTATTGCCTGTTTGTTTTCATGCCGTGCTTTGATTTGTTCAGTGCTTGTTTTAAATGTGTTATAGATTTAAAGTTGAATAGAATATTTTACAGCACAGAAGACTTAAATACTGTTTCATACCAACCTTCTTAAACTGGTCAATAAGTCAGGAAAATAAGGGTGATTTTTTTTTTTTTTTGCTCCACTTTTATTATTTCATTTGTTAAAACTAAGAGCTCAAGTCAGGTTACTGACCAATAACAAGTTAACACACTTTATGGATATTCAAGCACAAAATTAATCCTGAACTATCAGACTCATCAGCTGAATTCTTATCACAATATTATACTGAATATGGACGAAACTGAATTTGCCTTTTTTTTTTTTTTTTAAATTTAATTCCAAAATAATCAAAGAAACTTCAACAACAATTAACAAAATTGAACAACACAAATCTATGAAGGATAATAATTTGGAAAATAAATAGTTTGACAAAGCAAAGTAATAACTAAAACAATAATGAATAATTAAACGATCATTAACTAGTCAAAGATTAATTCCCTTTTATCTAAGTCTAAATTAATTCTGATTTCTACAAAATCTTCTGTTTTATATCATGTTGACGTAAAAATCTAACCAGCTGGGATAAAAACCCAATTTTGTTAATGGCTGTAAAAGCCGCTCAAGTAAACAACTATAAAAACTTATTCCTTCTAGTATTTATGCCAGAATTATGTTATTGGAAATCTTCACACCACTTGTAGTGGACTATATGGAGAGTTGCTCTCAGATACATACATTTAATTTACTTCATGCACATTTTTATATATGTATCACCTGTTTACTGGACTTAATCTGTACAGAATGGAATGTGTTTGTTAACTGATCCAGTCTTCTCCTCAGACGTTATGTGCACAGGGTCCCAGTTACAGCCAACAATAAAATGTAAAAGTAAAACGGTACCAGTTTCATTCCTCTCCTGTCCTTTTTCTGTATGACTCCACCTCACTGCAGGTCCAGGGACATAGATCTGGACTCAGCACCGAGCTGAGTTTAAGAGGACAGTTCACGAGGGAGGACCAGGCGGAGGGAAAGCCATGTCGACACCGTGGAAAGAAGAAGATGATGAGCTTAGAGCAGGAGGAGTTAAAGAACAGAAACCCAAACCACCCAAACCCAGGTTCTCCTTCAATGAGATCAGGGTGCTGCTGGACGCTGTGAAGAGGAACAGATACATCCTCCTTAGGAAGTTTAACCAGGGTGTGTCAGCAGAAGCAAAGAAACAGACGTGGACTGAGATCACAAATCAGGTCAATGATTTAGGAGAGAATCACAGAGAGGTTTGCAACTTAAGCTCCACAGATTCTTCTTGAGACATGACTTGTCTCCTGCGTCCACAGGAAACTTCATAACATCATAACTGTTTTAATGAGCAACATTTTGTTTTAAGGTGCGGCAGATCATGAAGAAATGGACCGACCTGAAATGTGATGGGAAACGTCGGATCGTAGCTTCGCGGGGCCCTAATGGCTGCAAACTGAGGAGGAAGAACCTGGGTCCCGTGGAGAGGATGGTCCACAAGATCCTGACGATGGGCCCTACAGGAGGTCAGGCAAACCAAGAAATGCATTTAGGAAAATCATCATCTGTGAATTCAGTGTAAAACAAAAATGTAATGAATTAACATAAGATAAAGTGTGTGTGTGTGTGTGTGTGTGTGTCTGTGTGTGGGGTGTGTGTGTGTGTAAAAGCTGTTCTTCAGTCTGTTTAAGTGACCATGGAGGATTTTCTATCGCCTGCCTGATGGCAGTGATTCAAAGAGAAGATGGCATGAGTGTAGAGTCATTGCAGATGCTGGTTGTTCTCCTGTGGCATCATTGGTTGTAGATTGCCTCTAGCATCAGGCGTTGGGTTCTCACTATCTTCTGACTATCCAATGTGCATTAGAAACTACCTGCTGAAGTGCATTCCTGTCAGCCACAGTGCAGCTGTGGAGGTGCAGTGTAATAAAATGTACTTGATGGAGTGGCTGCAAAAAGTTTCCTGCATCTCCGGTGGCACTTCAGTCTTTTTCAAAGATTTAAGTAAAAACAACCGCTGCTGTGACTTCTCTCCTTTGCAGTTGTCTATGTGGGTCTTCAGAGACGTGTACGGTACTCCCATGCAACCTGATGCTAGCCGGCCTCTCCACTGATGAAGATTGGAGTGCTGTCCTCAGCCTGGCATTTCCTAATTTTGATGACCAGCTCCTTGGTCTTCTATGTGTTCAGAGAGAAGTTGTTCTCAGAGTACTACATCTAACCAGGTTCTGTACCTCTGATATGTAGGCTGACTCGGTGTTGTTGGTGACCAGTCCAGTTACAGTGGTGTCATCTGCAAACTTCACAACAGTGTTGGTGTCAAATGTGATGCAGTTGTTTGAATAGGGAGAACAGGGTGGGACTGAGTACACACCCCTGTGGTGTGCCAATGTTCAGGGTGATGGTTGAGGATGTGTGGCAGCTGTTTCACCACCTGAGTGAGGACTTATATGCTCTTATTTCTCCAAATGAGTCAGATGATGCAAACCCAGACTAGCTGTTGTGAATGAAGCAAAGTGACATGATGTTGGAGCGTAACCACATAAAATTAAGATGAAGACGTCTGAGCAGCTGTAGATCAGCTGATAAACTAATGTTTGTTTGTTGTTTTCAGCTGAAGACAGTGATCCAGATCTGAGTCAGGATGAGGACTTTCCAAAGTCCTTCAACGACGGCATGGCTTCAACCTACTCTTACCTCAACCTTAACGAGAGCTCACAATCTTTCCAGGAAGGTTATCTCTTTGACCTTTCACCTCTGTCCTCTCCAGAAAAAGAACTTGGTGAGTGGATCCATCAGATCAGCCGATCGATTGTTTTTATCATAACTGGAATTATAGAAATTTTACGTTGGTTTATTTCATCACTGACTTTGATGTAATGCACATGTAAAGTAAGATTTAAACATATAGTAAAACTTATCAAAACAAGTTTGATGTTTATTTTAGGATCCATCCATCCATCCATTAATTTATTCATTATCTGTCACTTGTTCCTAAGCCGGGTCTCGGGGGCAGCATCTTGAGCATAGAGGTCCAGACATCTCTCTCCACAGCCTCTTCCAGCTCTTCTGGGAGGACTGTAAGTTGTCCCCAGGCCAACAGAGAGACGTAGTCTCTCCAGCATGTCCTGGGTCTTCCCTGGCGTCTCCTCCCAGTTAGACATGCCTGAAACACCTCCCTAGGGAAGCGTCCAAGGGGTATCCTTACCAGATGTCTGAACCACCTCAACTGGCTCTTGATGTTGAGAAGCAACGGCTCTGCTCTATCTCTCCCAGATAACTGGACTTTCTCACCCTGTCTTTATGGAAGAGTCCTGCTGCCCTGCGGATACGACTCATTTCAACCTCCTGTATCCACCACCTCATTCCTTCGGTCATTACCTAGAGTTCATGACCATAGGTGAGGGTAGGAACGTTGGCACACTGGTAAACGGAGAGCTTCCCCTTGCAGCTCAGCTCTGTCTTCAACCCAAAGGATTGTGGTCCTCTGGGTTGGGACAGATCGTGGGATCACGCTTCTTAGCCTTCCTGGGAAAGTTCGTTCCTTGGTGTTGGAAGACTCCAGTCGACTGTCGAACATCAAATTCAGGAGGAGCTGTGTGGCTTTTGTTCTGGTTGTGGAACACTTAGATCTCTCTAGTCTACTTGTGTTTTGTGGACCTGGAGAAGGCTTAAGACCATGTTCTCCAAGGCATTCTGTAGGGGGCGCTGTGGGAGTATGATGTGCCAGGGTTGCTTTTAATGGCTGGCCAGTCCCTGTATAAACAAAGCAGGAGCTGTTGGTGCATTCTGTCACTCGTCTCCTGCCGTGTTTGTGGTGTTCCTGGACAGGATCTGAAGGTGCAGTTATGGAGGAGGGTGTCTGGTTTGGACACCTCGGGGTCTCATCTTAACTTTATGTGAAGGTAGTTCTGTAGGCATCTACAGGCCATGACCTTCACTGTGCACTGGGGAGGTTCAAGGTTGTGTGTGAAGTGGTTGGGATGAGAGTCAGTTCCTCTAATTCAAGACCATGGTTCTCAAAAAGAAACAGGAGGAACGCCCCCTTTGCCTCTGGTGACATACTTCAACTATCTGGGCATCTTGTTCAATAGTAGGATGGAGCGAAAGATAAACTGACAGATTGAGGCCTCGTCCTCAGTAATAAGGGGGTTGTTCCGGTCAGTCATGGTGAAGAAAGAGTTGAGTTGAAAGGAAAAGCCTCTGATTTACTGGTCCATCTACGTTCCAGCCCTCACCTCAGTGGTCATGAGGTTGGGATCATGATCAAAAGAATGAGGTTCCAGGTACAAGTAGCTCAAATGAACTTCCTTTGTGTTAGAGAGAAGGTGAGAAGCTCCGTCATCCACAGATGATTGAAGTTGGCTGCATCAAAATGTGTCAGATGTCAGACATCTGATTAGAAGATGCCTCCTGGATGCCCGCTTTGGGGGTTTTCCAGGCTTGTCCCACAGGGAAGAAGACCCGGGACAGACCCAGAACTCACTGAAGAGACTTTCAACAACATGTGATGCAGCTTTAGGACTGATTCCCAGATGATTTTCACACCTGATGGAACAGAGGAGCCTCATCTGTGAATTAGACTAACAAAGACCTTAAGAAACACCTACTGTTAAGGTGTGATTTGTCACTCTACATAAGAATGTGTGTGTCTTGTGTGTCTTATCTCAGTCTTTATAACCTGAACCCCACACTCTGCTCTTTGAATTGAGAAAGCTCCTCGGATGAAGAACGAAACGTCTTCTGTTACAAATAAAGTCCAGTTGTCTTTGCATTGAACATTTTTTGATTTTAACATGTCCTGGATGACTGAGAATCTTCACCAGCAAATAGTAGTAGTGGTGACTGTTATCATGTGCATTAAATAAATCAAATGTAGTGTCATTGAATAGCTAAGTCAGTGTTTCATTGCCTATCTAGAGGGATTATGCTGTGATAACAATCTGGCGTAGCTGCAGCAAGCAGCAGTTCTTTTGACCCAACTGAGTGGTTTTGCACAGCGTGTGACCGGATGGATTTCTTTTTGTCCCCACAACAGGAATACGACAGGATGTGGTACGAGAACGAGAAGGGGCAATAGGAATTTCAGGTCAAAAACTACTCTTACTCCACTGGTTGTGGGAGAGTTGTTGTAGCCATCACCGGCTGCAGCTATCTGCCATGGCTAGACTTGGTAAATGTGATAACATCTCTAGTAAGAAGAAAATAAATGTGCCATTATTTAGCACAGTATGAGCTTGAGTCAATCATCAAGTATACAGAGCCAACATTTGAGTGGCTATAGGTAAAATAATTAAATGGTAAATGGACTGTACTTATATAGTACCTTTCTATCTTACTGAGACACTCAAAGCTCTTTACACTACAATATGTGCCTAATTTACCCATTCATACAGCACTCTACTAGATCTCTACAAAGTTAACTGAACAAATCATTCTAAAGAGACTAATCAGTGCTTTATGTCACATTCATACACCGATGGGATGTTGGAGGCATCGAGGGGTTCAGAGTCTTGCCCTGAGACACATCGGCATGTGACTGCTGGTGGATTTGAACCCCCCGTCTCTTGCATTGGAGGATGACTGCTCTAACCACTCAGCCACAGCCGCCCCTCCAAGTTCAAACCTTGGTTCTGGTTTATTACTAAAAACTGAATAAAGGCTGCATGACTTTATACAACATTTTCTCAGTCAAAGAGTCATGTGCAACAGTTTTAGTGTACAAGGTACTTTAGAGCCAAGGAAGAAGAAATCCTAAATTGCTAAAATAAAGTCATCTCGATAGGCTGAGACTGTTGGAAACGTGATGGCAAATGGAATTCAGATCAGTTTCCAAAATGTCTAAAAATGTTCAAGAAAGTTTTCAATTTCCTCACAAGTCGCAATGGCTTATGGTCTTGTCATTAATATTTTGAACAAATTTAAAAACATGTTACGAAAGCTTTGGTTGCTGTTTTCACCTTACCATGGTGAGAAATGAGGAGTTGCTTTTAGACTTAGCAATAAGTTGGATTTTGGTGAAATTGTTTGCATAGTTTATGACTTTTAGTCAGCTATCACAGCCTATGTCTGGTCAAAATTAGGCTTGTCACGATAGCAAATTTTGCTGGGCAATTAATTGCCTCAGAAATTATTGTGCTATATGATAATACTGTTTTTAGCAATAATTAATTAGCAATTATGTAAAAATTTAAGAAGAAATGTTGGTTCATTTGTGTGTAGTACCTTTTTTAGACCACTGGATGGCAGTATAACACCGTTTGAACTTAAGGATGGATAGTGAGAGAGCAAGCAGCGTGTCCCTTTAAAAAAATGGGAGGGAGGCCCCTTGATGTGACATGGGCTGTCTCTATGTATTTTTTGGTTCTCAAACTGGCGGACACTCGGTGTGGTTTGAGCTCTTTATCACAGCATTTTTCATACAAAGCTTTTAATGAAAAAAAAAAAATCAGTAAACAATGATCCAAGAGACACTTCAAGAGGCAGCCAGAAGTCACTGACCGCACGTCTTGTATCTGTGTGTTTGTGTTTTCTTATTTCTTATGATGTGCTTTTTCTAATTATGCCTCGATAAACCACTGTAAAAATGTGCATTTGTGTATGTGTGTGTGTGCGTGCGTGCGTGCGTGCGTGCGTGCGTGTGTGTGTGTGTGTGTGTGTGTGTGTGTGTGTGTGTGTGTGTGTGTGTGTGTGTGTGTGTGTGTGTGTGTGTGTGCGTGCGTGCGTTCTGGTTTAAGTGGAGAGTTCAAATGAGGCCAGTGGGCTCCTGAAAATGCCAGTATGTCAAAGTGGGAAAACCCCAGCACAATGGGTGCCGGGATCTGGGTTAGAACTACAGAATGGCTGTGTGCCAGCACTAACAGAGCCTGTTTTCATGAATGTGTGTGGGGGTGGGGGTGCATGGACTGTGAAACACTTTTTTCTGTTAGTCAATGGTCAAAAAGGCCAAGCTGTTTGTAATAAAACCCCATGCAGCAAAATATTATAAATGTTTTAACATGTAAGTTTGTATCTTTGTGGATATTTACCTTCTCTCTTCAACAAATTACAAGAATTACAAATACATTCCCACGTGCTTTTGAACCATGAAGTCAGAGTCAGAGTTTCTTTATTTGTCATACACGTGGTGGAACAAAATTGTGTACACAGGGTCCCAATTACTTCCAACAAAAGTATAAAATGTAAAACAAAATAATAAAAAACAGTAATAAGATCTAAGATATGAACTAAGAAAAACGTTAACTAAAAATTTGTTAAGCACTAGTATAAAAAACAATACTGTATGCTGAACAGCAGCATGAACATGAGTCTGTGTGAGCAGATGAGCATGAATGAACACAGCAAAATGAAACACACATCAGCAGCAATATGAAACAGAGCAGCAGCAATATGAAACAGATCAGCAGCAACATGGAACAGATCAACAGCAACATGAAACAGATCAGCAGCAACATGGAACAGATCGGCAGCAACATGAAATAGATCAGCAGCAACATGATGTGATTTTTTTCATAGTGATTATCCTGAAGCTGATATATTCATAAACCCCTTAGGATTATCACTGTGGAAAAAAAGAAAAAAATCCACTGTAATGTCACTTTGATTGGTGATATGTGCTGCTGATTATCCATGCTGCTGATCTCATGCTGCTGATTATTTCATGTTGCTGTATTCATTCATTCTGCTCACACGGACTCATGTTCGTGCTGCTGTTGTTCGGTGCATTACTTTGTATTTTGCATTATTAATGTTTAGCGTGTATCTTAGTTAATTTCTTAGATCCTTATTACTGTTTCTTTTTACTATTTATATTTTTGCTATTGTTGGATGTAACTGGGACCCTGTGTATACAATTTTGCTCCACCTCATGTACAGCATGTGATGCGAATGATAATAAGACCAACTTGAACTTTTGGAGTCAAAATTAAGCACATTTAATCAAAGGAGCATTACTTCCTGAACGAGGTCTGAATTGTTTTGGACTACCGTGGTTACTCCTCAACATGCATTCAAATATATAAATGACAAAAATAATCTTCTGAGCTTTCTCTTGCAATGTTTTTGGTCTGCAAATGTTGCAGATATGAAACCAGGGCTTATGTACAAGTGATGACAAATCACTGTTGGAAGAATAACAGATGGTGCCAACATGGGCTGGTCACACTATCACTGAAACAAACTGTGCATGAGACGAGCCACAAGCTTTCAGAGCTTTAACTGCTGTTTACAGTAGAAGTGTGTTTGAGTGTGTATGTGTGTATCAGTGTGCTCCTATCATTGGACACCCTCAGTGACTTTTTGGGGCCCCTTTTGGAACAAGTGTCTCCTGAGCACATGTTCCCTCTGTATTTGTCCCAATCATCAGGTGAGGAGGATATTGGACTAGTTTCAATCTATACTTAGCTTGTAATGCTGTAACATACAGTCAGTAACTGTAAGTCCAGTTCAGCTAAAGTAAACATCAGTGACCTGTCCTGCCTGGAGCAATCACAGCCCGGGGGCTCAAGAGAATGTAAGAAGCCTCACAGCTGCAGTGCACGCTACAGCTACATGTGTGTCGCAAAAATAACAAGTGTGCACCAAAATGAAACTGAATACATTTAATACACAGACTTACATGTGTTTGATGCATTCTAAATTAAAACAAATACTGTAGAGAAAAATACTATCACAATTATTATTATTATTATTATTATTATTATTATTATTATTATTATTATTATTATTATTATTATTATAGAGAAATGTGTTTGATAAGTTATCGATTTTAATCCATCCATTATTTTTACTCGCTTCTTCTTTTTCAGGTTGTGGGGGTCACTGGTGCCCACATCCAGCAGTCACTGTGCAAGTGGCATGGGACACCAAGACAGGTCTCCAGTCCATCACAGGGACATATGGAGACAAACAACCATTCACTCTCTCTCTCACCTAGGGACAATTTAGAATTACCACTCAGTCTAACATGCATGATTTGATCTGTGGGAGGAAACCAGAGTACCAGGAGAAAACCCACACATGCAGAGAGAGAACATTCAAACTTCACCCAGAAAGGCCCCCGTACGGGATTTAAACTGGCGACCTTCTCACTGAGGCGGCAGCTTTACCAACTGCACCACTATGCTGCAGTTGTTAAATAAATTTATTGTATTTTTTTGTATTGTATTTTTTATTTCAACTGTTATTAATAAAAATAAAAATAAAAAAACAGAATAGTATCGTAAAATAATTGTAAGAACTCCTGTGATTCAGTGCTGTGTACAGATATGGTTTACTTATAAGCTCTTTCTATTGCCGTCTCAAAACTCCAGTGTAAATCAAGTCATTTTGTTAAAGTGTATTTGCTCAGCTGTTCGTTTGTATGAGACAGCCACATGTCTTATATTTGAGATATGCTAAAATGCTCTGACAATGAAACAGTTTTACATATTATTCCAGGGCACATATTGACTATTTTCTTGAAAAAAATAAAAATAAAAATAAATAAATACATAATTTGTTGTGCTTGTGTCTTCCCCATAGGCCAGTGGTTAACCGTTGCACTTTAGCTGTAAAATAAATGACATTGAGCAAAACTATGTAAACACCTCATTTAGGGTTAATCTGAGTAAAGTAGCCTGAGGATGATTGTAATAAGTAGGACCGGAGCTTCAAATCTCAACACAGGTACAGTTCTGGTGAAGGAAAATGAATGAGTAACTCTTTCCCTCTGTTAGGCAAGGTGCTGGGCCTGCAGCTGCTGTAAGTGAAGTGAAGCAGTGATGTGTAACTGCTGTGGTTGAACTGGGCAGCTTCTTAAGTGTGAATATGTGTTCAGTGAATGAATGAGAAGAGCGTCCGTTCTCAGTAACAGCACATCTGGGTCTACAAGAAACTGAAGTCTACTGAGATGGCTGCAGATTCATTGCAACACCTCTGCTAACTAATGCCACAAAACCCTCAGTCAAGGAGATTTTGATAAAACAATGAGGATTACGCCTCTCTGACTTCTAGCTGTTTGTGTATGCATTATTGTGAGTGTGTGTGAGTGTGTGTGTGTTCCTGTTCTGGCTGGTACTATTTGCCTCTCTGTTTTCCTCTTTTCCAAAGATGAATCACCCAGATGTTTCCTTGTTTTGCTGCTGGCTTTTTCTCACATTATATATCAAACAGAAACATCTCTCTCACTCTCTCCATCGCCATCAGACAATGTGGTTTTTAATATTCGTGTAGTAAGTGGAGGCAAAGGAGAGTAGGATTTATTTTCCACTCTCAGTTTAATTTTATACAGACTTGTCTGATTAAATTACAGTATATTTGGGAAGAGTGCAGTGCAGACAGATATGTCTTAAATGTCATTTTTGTACTTCACATGGTTTATTAAAAACAATTAAAAAAATTTTGGTTGCACCTGGTGATGAGCGGCTGAGGTTTGGTGAGCTGTGAGCTGTGCTGCATGTTTTCATGGCAAGATACAGGT
>JARVLU010000002.1:33639966-33659925 GCA_031762415.1 Simpsonichthys santanae | reverse complement strand
GCTTGTATCACTCAGCCCTCTGTGAATAGCAAACAACCATCAGGGTGCTAATGATCCATCGTTAGGCTGATGGTCCTTGTTTCTACAATTTTTTTGTTTTGTTTTGTTTTGTTTTTTGAATGTCCAGAGGACCAGACTTAACTTTTTTTTTCCTCCCATCTGGATTATTGAGCATGCATCAGGATAGACTTACTCTGCTTCACCCCCTCCCTGCAGTATTTTTCCTAAAACAGCTCTGAACCCACTTGAGAATACTTGGGGTTTAGAAGAGAAAGATTCTGGCAGTGGCTTTGAGAAAAGTTGGATACCATCCAAAGACAATATTTTTGATAAGATCAGGACATAAGACAGATATTCAACACTTAAAGCAGTTCTCTGTAGTTTTTATGTCAAACAAAAGGCCACAGACAGTTTATAAGTATTGAATTATGGCTATTGTTTTGCTTTGTGGTAAACTAATTATTCAAAAACTTTAATCCTATACATAAAGCATGTTAGTTTGATATTGTTCAAGTCAGTTAACCCATAGATTAAAGTTGACAGCACCTTGCTGTAAAACCACATCTTGTGTACCATGTATTATGATACTCAGCTTGATATTTGTGCTGCTGTTGTTCAGCGTATTGTTTTTGTACTACTAGTGCTTAGTGGATTCTTAGTTTAGTCAGTGTATTTCTTAGTTCAAATCTTAGATCTTATTATGGTATTTCTTTACTATTTATGCTTTTGCTGGATGCAACTGGAACCCTGTGTACACAATTTCATTCCACCACAAGTACCACATGTGGTCGAATGACAAATAAAGAAACTTTGACTTTGATATCTACATCATTTGTACACAACAAATATTGTTGTGCTAAAATGTGTTCAGCAAACTATTCAAACTACTATTAAACTACTTAAATCTCTTTACTATCAAAATGTGAAAGTTCAGCTGCAGACTGAAGATGTTCTACTTTTGTGAGACAGAAAGTCACGTTTGAAGGACAGACTGTGTTGGTTGAAAACAGCAGCTTGGCACTGATTCTTGATAAGGGAACTGTTTGCTGTGAATGTGGTTTGCCTTCCCTTACTGGAATAAGCAAGACTTTTTATGGGGAAAAAAAAAATAAAAACTTGTATCTGATTGGTAGCAGATGTTGCTTTAAAACCCACATTGATAGTATTTTGACAGATGAGCAGTTTGGTCACACGACTCATATAATTTCACTTCATACTTTTGTAGGTTCTTATTTTTAATTGGTACACAGACAATTAGCCAAATGTTTATTTCCTGTGAGATTGACGCTTGTGAGTTCCTTCCCCACCCAAAATGTATTCAATTTCTTCTGTCATGGTACAGGAGTGAGCTTCTCTTTTTCTGAGTCAATCTAAAACAGGTTTAAACTTAGAAAGTGTATGTCTTCCTGTATTTGTATTGTATATTGAGGAGTGTTCTACAGCCACTGGAGTAGTCAGAGTTTGTGTAAAAAATATGTATTGCATCAATTTTAAATGTAGTGTTTTAATTACAAAATGTTTTCTGGAATGTTAAACAAGTTTATAAACATAAATTGGCCTATAGACCCTGTTGGTTAATGCACATTAACATTTGGTCGTGTTGTAATTATTCCCAGGCAAATATTTGTATGAATTTATGATTAAATGCTTTGATAAAGAGGTTCTAAACACACATCTAGAAAGGAATGAGTGATGCTGATGGATCAAAAAACTGTTTGGGTTTTAGGAGAGGGAAAGACTCATACACTTTTCAATCATAGTCTTTCAAAAAGATTCACCTGAACACCCTTAGTCTACCCAGACCCTTTACAGTTACTTATTTCATAAAGTCTTGATTACAGAGGAAAGGAACTAAAAAGTTACAAGCTCTTGAGGCATACAACCAGATACAAAGACAGTTAACCTACAGAGATATCTGAGGGGTGCCAACTAAGTCTTTTCCTAATTATGGGTAAGTTGAGTTAGAGTCCTACTACGTCCAACCAAAAGTATGCAAGGTGGTCTAATGTTAATGTTGCTAAAATGAGCAGTGTGTTGTTTATTGATCCTTGTATCTGCAGTGGCAGCACGGTGGTGCAGTTGGTAGAACTGCTGCATCTCAGCGAGCAGGTTGCCCCGGTTCAAATCCCTGCCGAGGCATTTCTGGGTGGAGTTTGCACGTTCTCTTCATGGGTTTTCTCTGGGTGCTTCAGTTTCCTCCCACAGACTAAATAAAAAAATAAAAAATAAAACATGCATGTTAGACTGACTGGTAACTCTAAATGTCCCTAGATGTGAGTGAGAGAGTGAATGGTTGTTTGTCTCGTTTGTCTCTGTGTCCCTGTGATGGGCTGGAGACCTGTCCAGGGTATCCTCCCCTCTTGCACTTGTCCCTCTATCTCTAGGAGAAGTTTGTTTTTCTTCATGGCGAAAAAAGAGAAAACCTTAAGACCTTGCACCGATTTCAGGGGGTTAAATCAAATCACCATTAAAAACAAATGTCCACACCCTTTAATTGATTCTGTTTATGAACAACTTCAGGAAGCTACCATTTTCATTAAACTGCACCTTCGCAGTGCTTACTATTTAGTAATGCTCTGTGAAGGAGATTAATGGAAAACAGCCTTTAAGACACCCTTGGGCCATTTTGAATATCTCATCATGCCTTTTGGCCTAACCAATGCCCCTGTGGTCTTTCAGGCTTTGTCTTTGTCTATTTAGACAACATCCTCATCTACTCTAAAACTAAAGAGCAACACTTTCAGCATGTTTAACTGGTCCTCCAGAGACTGTTGGAGAATCAGTTATTTGTGAAAGCAGAGAAGTATGAATTTAATGTGTCCACTGTAACACTCCTTGGTTTTATCTTTGGGAGGGGACAGGTTCGATCTGATCCCACCAAGACCAGAGCAGTAGTCGAGTGGCTAGTCCACACTAACAGGAAACAATTACAATGCTTCTTGGGGTTTGCCAATTTCTATCATCGTTTTTATTAAAAACTACAGTAAAGTAGCCACTCCTCTGGCTCAACCTCCACTCTCAAGAAATTCTACTGGACATCTGAGGCTGACACAGCATTCACCAAACTAAAACATCTCTTCTCTACAGCCCCCATTCTATCCCATCCTGATGTCAAAAGACAGTTTATAGTCGAGGTCGACACTGCTTAGGCGTGGGGGCCATATTATCACAAAGAGCTTCTGTGGATGGGAAACTCTATCCATGCGTCTTTTTCTCTAGATGCCTCTCTGCTGCTGAAAGCAACTACAACATTGGTAATAGAGAGTTGTTAGCCATTAAATTGGCATTAGAAGAGTGGATACATTGGTTAGAGGGAGCTGAACTCCCCTTCATCATATGGACTGATCATAAGAATGTGGCCCACCTCCAGAAGGCTAAAAGACAATGCCTGACAGGTTAGGTAGTGTCTTTTTTTTTTTTTTTTTTTTGCCAGATTCAACTTTTCTATTATATATAATCCAAGTTTTCACGATGTCAAGCCGAACACGCTCTCCCAACAAGTCTCTTCAGCTAAGGATCCCAATGCCCCTGAAGGGATTCTGCCTTCTTAATGCAAGGTGGGTGTTTTGACCTGGCCCATTGAAAAATACATTCTTAAAGCCCAACAGAATAAACCTGACCCTGGCACCGGTCCTCCTGGGAAGATGTTTGCATCCAAATCTGTTAGAGGCAAGGTGTTGGAACGGTTCACAGTGCAAGTTCACCTGCCACCCTGGCCTGAAACATATGCTTCACCTCACAAAAGCAAATTTTGGTGCTAACAATGTGAAGGAATTTGTTTCAGCTTGCCTGACATGTGCTCACACCATACACAGCAACCAGCCTCCTGCAGGGTTGCTAATGCCTCTTCCCATCCCCAGCCGGCCTTGGTCCCACATCAAGATGGACTTTATCACCATTCTCCCCATCTCCGAAGGTAACTCTGTGATCTGTACTATTATTGACCATTTTTTAAAAGTCTGCTCACTTCATTCCTATGGAATGCGGTCAGTGCGTGGGCTTCTAAGCTCCACTCTGCTCTTGAAACAGGCTCATGTTGTAACCAAGTATATCTTTCGCCTTCATAGTATACCTCAGGACATTGTGTCTGACAGAGGCCCTCAGTTTATTTCCCAGGTGTGGAAAAGTTTCTGCCAAGCCCTGTGTGTGACCCGCAGTCTCACTTCAGGTTACCATCCTCAATCCATTGGTCAGACAGAACACTGTAACCAGGAACTGGAAACCACTCTAAGGTATGTCATTGACAACAACCCATCTACATGTAGCCAACACCTACCTTGGATTGAATATGCCCATAATACTCTGACTTCCACAGCCACTGGGAAATCCCCATTTGAGGCCTTGGTAGGTTATACTCCTTCTCTAGTTCCTTCTCAAGAATCTGACATTGGTGTTCCCTCTGTTCAGCACCACATCAGACATTGTCACAGAGCTTAGCACGAGACAAAAGAGACCCTGTCCAGATCAGCTGAGCAGAACAGACGGTTTACCGACAGACACCGCTCACTCCAAGGCCCCTAGAAAAAAAACTTGTTGGCTTCTTTAGGATTCCTACCCTTTTGGGTACCCTTTGGTGTTATTTGCAATGTAGACATTACAAAAATCCTCACTGAGATATCACCAAGCCAGATGGTTGCTTGGAAAGAAGAAAATTCAACTTCACGTCAAAGTGGAATGCTGATACTTCTCCCAAACGTACACAACTCGTCACTTTTTCCAGAAATAAAGTCTGCCCAGCCCAGCTATGGCTCTCGTCTTTTCCATCTAATAACCATGACCTTCACGCTCTCCCTGTTGGACCTTTATCAGACCTTTATTACTGCCTGCCACAAGGAGAGAGAGGGCGAGATGCAATGAAAGGCCACAGACGGGTGTGGGTCAACACAACTGACGAGCAGAGTAACAGTAACAGAGAGCTTTTCACATGCTGACACTCCCGATGATGACTTCAGTGACCTTAAACTGGCTGATAACATCTGCGCCTTCAGCGGTGCAGAATGTCAACAAATGAGTTTGCAATCACATACTGCAAGAGTTGAAATGTATGACTTTATGCAGCCTAGTGGGTCTGTTAGTTTTGTGTAGTTAAGAGATTGTTTTTGCACCAGTGTATGTGTGTAACAGGCTTTCAGCTCTGTATCCTAAATCAACACACACCCAACCATTGCTGACAAACTAAAAATAATATCTAGGTTACAATGTTATGCCAAGCCTCAAACACAACAAAGACTCAGGAAGCAGTCTTTTTAGCATGTTGCCATGGAAACTGACCACATGATCAAGTCAGATAAAGGCAAGTGGTCAAACGCTTGTCTCCTTCACTATAATAGACCCAAAATACAACTTTCATTTAGCTGCTTCATAGAGTGTGGCAAAATTCAGTTCACAGGTCACGCTGAGTACAACTGATGAGCAGATTTTAATCCTCAAAAAGAGTCATTCATTTATTCAACCTTTATTTATATAGGCTAGTCTCACTGAGCTACGAGGACTCATTTACAAGAGAGGCCTGTGTTAATTCAACAACATCTGGAACAAAATATGAACATTACTGCTAGGACTTTTAAAACTGTAAAGCTTTAGAAGATATGTACCGGTACATCCACACAAACAAACATGACAGTTTTGAAGTATTTTAACTGACTGGGTCTCCAACAGTGACTATTAGTCATGCCTCTGACTCCTGTTTGTCTGCTGAAGAGCTACGAAATGTGAAAGATGGAGAACCATCAATCTAATTAATGTGCAGTGTAGCAGAGGTCAGCTGATAATCCTTTCTACAGAGACAATGTCAACAAACAAGCTGTCATTGAAGAGTTTTTCACAATTATCATGTTTCACTAAGCTTCATTTAATCTTTCAGAATTTACTTACTCCTTTTTTGATGTGGGGACTTTATTGTGTGAGTGATTATGAAGCATTCACACTATTGTGATCCATTTTTTCTTCTGTACGATTTTTGGCTAAATGAATTGCGCTCATTTACATCTTTCAAATGTTTAGATCTGTTTACAACTCTCTTTTCACATTTTGTTCTGGTTCAGCTTCCTTCTGCAATTGTAACTTTTTTCATCTAGTTTCAGCTGTTTTTTCAGCTGTTTTATGCTCCTTTCAGATTCTTTCTGCTAAGACAACATTTTTTGAGCTTCTTCTAACCGCTTTCTGCTAATTTCAGTTTATTATGCTCCTTTCAGCATATTTATGCAGGTTTCAGCTTTTTCTGCTATTTCAACTATTTTTGAGCCGTTTTATGCTAATTTTAGCTTTTTTGTCTAATTCCACATTTTTTTGCACTCATAAATTTTTTCCCAGCCTAATTCAGCAAAAATGTGCCCTCTCTACTTCCTTCGGGTAAGCTTCTTTCTGTTGTTTTTAGCTACTTTTAGGCAGTTTTTTTTTCTTTTTCTGATTTCAGCTTTTTTCAGACAATAGCCACTTCTTTGGGCTAATTTCTGCTTCTTTCAGCCTAATTGGGCAAACATGTTCTTTCTGTTTAATTCTGGTAATTTAAAATGTTTCTACCTTTTCAGCTACCTTTTTAGCATTTTTTACCTAATTTCAGCTGTTTTCAGATAAATTCAAGTATTTTGTGGTAATTTCTGCTACTTGCAGTTTAATTAATGTTTTTCTGCTAATTTCAGCTTGTTATACTCCTTTCAGTCTATTTCTGCTAGTTTCAGATTTTTCTGCTATTTCAGCTACTATTAAGCCTTTTTTTAATGCTAATTTTAGCTTTTTCAGCTAATTCCACATTCTTGGAGCTCAATTAAGCTCTTTCTGCTTCCTTCTAGTAACTTAAGCTGCTTTCAACCTTTTCAGTCATGTCTCAGCTATTTTTTGCTAATTTCAGCCTTTGTAGCTAATTTCTAAAATGTTGTGCTAATTCTGCTTATTTAAACCTAATTCAGCAAATATGTGTTCTTTCCAGAGTTGCATTTGGGTCCAAAAATCTGACCCGACAGGGCCCCAGCCCTTAGCCATCATTTCTGAACCCCACCCGATCTGAAGATCTGACAAATTAACAGTAATTTTTTAATTCAAACTTTATTCATACAGGTTAGTCCCATTGAGCCTCGGGGACTCATTTACAAGAGAGACCTGAATGAACATCCATTTGGGCTGATGGATCGCTGGTAGTAGTCCATCTGAAGCTTAACTGAACTTTTAAACTTTTTCAAGGCCGGTCAGAGCGTGGTCAAATGGCCGCGTGGGGCTGATGAATGTATGGCAAGCCATGTTGCCATAATTGGATTGTCAGCCGGGTGCATCTGCTGATGCCAAAGTGACGCCCAGTGTTTTAAACAAATGGAGCTACATTTCAGTTTTTGGTTTGTGGTCTCCTGTTTTCAGTTTTTAATGATGGCTGACAATATACCGTATGCATGTAAAATAAATAACACCCATTATCTGACAACTTCATTGCCTTTACAGAAGTCATTCCTAACTAAAATGTAATAAATAGTTATTGATCGACAATGCAGACCACAGTGGAAAGATGAACTGAACCACTCTGAGATATGTAAAGATGACTGAGCTGTGGCAGCTGCTGTGACAGTGTGTACTGTCTGTTCTGTCAAACTTTTCTCACCTAAACACATGAATCACATACCTTCAATCTTTATATGTGGTGGAAACGAGGAGCAAGGTAATGAATGTGACTCTTGGTGGTAAATGAAACTACACAGGACATTTACAATTTCAGTAATTTCTCTATACAAACATAAATCCTGATACTTTATGGTATTTTACTGTGCTGCTTTGAACATTAAAAAAGTCTCCCCAACACCAAAAAAATAAATGTTATATAAGCCTAAAACAAACAAAAAAAAATGCACATATTATATATAATACAGTATACATAAATAACTGTTTTGACCTCTAAAATTCTCAGCTAAAGCAGAATTTTCCCAAAATAGGATAGGGCAGTATGTCAAATGAGACTTGCATTGCTCATAAAATGTAGTCAGATTTCATGTAATGCAAACATTTACAGGCAATGTTCATCTAATTACAGGCTTAATGAATTTGTTGTCACTGTCATTTTGTCTTCTTTGCATTTGTCATATTATTTCAAATTATGTCAATAATATACTTTACTAAAAAAACATGGAATTGGAGTGCAAAGATAGGGAATGATAGAATGGTTGAATAATTTTCTTGGTTGGTTTTAGGCAATAAATGCAGCCCCCTCCTAAAGGAAAAGAAAATGATCTTGCACTGAGCTAAGTGTCAATAGCTTCAACATTGGAAACAGCATTTTTCTCAGGTGGAGAGTTGAGCCAAGGTGGAGCTTGACTAAAAGCAAACAGGTTGGAACACACAATCTCTCTTTAATGGCTCCATGCAGATGTAGAGAAAATGGATTTCATTTGGCAGTATTTAGAGGGGCAAATTCCCAATGCATACACAATATGAGCAGAAAAGATTTGTCCAAGAAGTTAGACAAAAAAAAAAAATAAATAAAGGAAATAGCAAAAGTAGAAGAGAAGACTAAAGAGTTTGACTTGTATGACCTCTGGGTATACAGTATATTTATTCAAATCACGTCATAGAGATTTGCTGTTCATGTAAACTTGATGAAAATAGGTTGATTAACATATTTTACCAAGTTTCTATCTTTTCATTAAAAGCTGTTGCATATTTCAGATGGAACATAATGTACTGTATACAGTCTGCAAGGAGAGTAAGTCGGTCATTGAGTCAACTAGTCAGGCAGGGTTGAAGGCAGGTGGTCTCCAGCAAACAGTGCAGCTGTGCTACTGACAGATCTGTGCAGGGCAGTGTGCAGCCGGCGTCTACAGACCCTGGCACATCAAAGCTCCCGGCCCCATAGCAAGCTACCCTGTAACTCTCCGACCAGCCACTTCAAAAGGCTTCCAGGCGCATCACAGATTCCCATCAAAGGGCCTTAACATAGCCCTTAGCTAGCCCACGCAAGTAAGCCAGCCAAGAAGATATGATTAAAAGCATATTATTGGGAAAGGTGGGAGGACAGAGGAGAAGTTCAGCAGGCACAGACCAAGTGATATTTCCTTAAAGATAATGTAGTTCTGGCCCATTGAAAAAAAGATGACTGAACTTGACAAGGCTGCAGTGCTACTCCTTTTTCGAACAATCTGTTTCTTTTCAAAATGCTCATTCTGTTTCTTCTCCTTTTCTCCCCCCTCCTCCCTCACTAAACTCTTTCACCCTCAGAGGTCACGTCTCAGGTCATTTAATATAAGCCACTGGTTACACAGCCAATTCACACCTGAAATTGCTTGTCGGTTGCAGCAAGTGGCACTGAATGGTGGCATTGTTGTCCCCAAGCGGGGGAGGGGGGGGGGGGGGGGGGTTTCAAACAGCAGCACACCAGTCAGTGGCTACAATAGGATCCTTAAAGCCTGGAATGATTTGACTAAACGCATGGGATTTGCAAGCATGGATTATCACCGTTCGACCAACAAACCAATCAACCCCACTCCAAGCCTCCCAGTAAAAGCCACATTGGTTTTGAGCGAAGTTGCAACTGTCGACTGAACTTGGAGTTTAAAGTTTGACTGTAATAGAGTGGGCAGCTATCAAACACCAGCTGGGACACACTCTTCGCTGCACACATGCGACATGGCTTATCAGTTTTCAGCTCGATTAATCTCCAGCAGCTTTTTGTGTCATAACATAAGTATATTTTCTAGTGTGGTCTGAGCATGTGACACCATCAGAATGCCTCTCTACAGCCATCCAAGACAGGCATCTCAATTTCCTTACATTCTCACTCAGAGGCCCCAAGCAGCTTGCATATTATTGATGTCTAAAATGATCAGGCAGCAAGTGGTGCCAAGGCCGTTTATGATGGCTTTATATGCATTCTCCATCCTCACTCTAGCATACGTCCAAATGTCAAAGAAATGTTTTATGGACTGTTGAGAAATCACTCTCCAGCACAAGTCACCCAGTGTTCTGCCATCATTGAGAGGGAAGGAGAGCAGAAGATAAGGGGTTTATATTCTTAAAGGGTGAAGAGAAAAGAATGGATGGGGGGCAAGCCTGTCTTTGCAGGAGCTTACGGCCCAGTGTGGCGAATTAAACAAAATGCCCAGACAGAATTAGTTCCAAAGCAGACTGGGACCCATTCTATGAAACTCAACCATTAGTTGGGATTAAATGTAATAACTCAGCCTGCAATGCTGCAGCTGCATTATGGTTAGCCCAAGCCTGGGGGCGAGCAGGGGAGACTTGCCGAGTGTGTCTAAGTGTGTGAGAATCATGCTCACTTATGAAACGTGACAACCTGGAGAGAGAAGGCAATTAACTTTGGGAAAGAGAAGTACCGGTAAACACTCTAACCAACACTGGGACATTGTGCTTTTTGTTCAGAAAAGGAAGCATTTTGACATGCTGTTGTGATTTTGGTTGCGTTATAATTTGACGTAGGGGACTGCATGTGGAAAGGCCAAACTCTGTGATATATCATTCATAAAAGCGCAAAGCGAAAAGGCTCAGCTTCACAGAGGTATGTGACCGTTCAGGAGCCAAGAGTGATGGAAAAATGACGCAGGAAGAACAATCAAATGTGAGAGGATTTTTTTTTTTTATAGTTTGCATTTTTTGGAGCTATAATCCTACAGTCTAACCCAGCAGGTTTGAAAACTATACAGGTGCTGGTCATAAAATTAGAATATCATGAAAAAGTTGGTTTATTTAATTAATTTCAACCAAAAAGTGAAACTTGTGGATTATATTCATTCATTACACACAGACTGATATATTTCAAAAGTTTATTTCTTTAATGTTGATTATTACAACTAACAACAACTAATGAAAACCCCAAATTTAGTATCTCAGAAAATTAGAATACTGTATTACTTAAGACCAATTGAAAAAAGGATTTAAAGAAATGTTGGCCAACTGAAAAGTATGAACATGAAAAGTATGAACATGTACAGCATCAATACTTAGTTGTTGCTACTTGTGTAGCATGGAGTCGATCAGTCTGTGTCACTGCTCAGGTGTTATGAGAGTCCAGGTTGCTCTGATAGTGGTCTTCAGCTCTTCTGAGTTGTTGGCTCTGGTGTGTCACATCTTCACAATACATCATTGATTTTCTATGGGGTTAAGGTCAGGTGAGTTTGCTGGCCAGTTAAGAACAGGGATACCATGGTCCTTAAAGCAGGAACTGGTAGGTTTGGCACTGTGTGCAGGTGTCAAGTCCTGTTGGAAAATGACATCTGCATCTCCATAAAGTTGGTCAGCAGCATGAAATGCTCTAAAACTTCCTGGTAGATGCTGTGTTGACCTTGGACCTCAGACAACACAGTGGACCAACACCAGCAGATGACATTGCCCCAGACCATCACTGACTGTGGAAACTTGACACTGGACCTCCAGCAACATGGATTCTGTTCCTCTCCTCTTCCTCCAGACTCTGGGACCTTGTTTTACAAAGGAAATGTAACATTTAATTTCATCAGAGAACATCACTTTGGACCACTCAGCAGCAGTCCCAGGTGAGAGGCTTCTGATGAAGTCTCGTGTTCAAGAGTGGCTTGACACAAGGAATGTGACAGCTGAACCCCCTTGTCTTGCATACGTCTGTGCGTGGTGGTTCTTGAAGCACTGACTCCAGCTGCAGTCCACTCTTTGTGGATCTCCCTCACATTTTGGAACAAGTTTGCGTGGCGGCCGTAAAACGTCATTTTAAACACGTTTTTCAATGTAAAACAACAACAGCATACTTAGAACGCCGTTTTGCTGCGTTTCCAAGCAGTTAGTTAACACAATACCCTCAAAAAAATAAAAACAAACATAAAATGCTGCATAAAAAAGGCAACGTGAGGTGTGATGACGTCACCGGGGGCGGCGCCGTAAGTCCGAAATGCCGTAAGTCGATGGCGCCGTAAGTCGGTGACTACCTGTACTTTAAAGTGCAAATTCTGATCATTACACCAGATGACAAAACATTAGGCTCCTTGGTTGAGTTTAGGTTTTTATAATCAGATGATTTTGACCTGCTGCCTTAGTTACTGCTAGAATGTATATTTGGTTCTAGTTTGACTTGCTACATTGTGTTACTTGAAAGTTCATGGTTCAGTGTTCTTTATTTGTCATATGCACCACATGTGGTTCATGGGGTGGAACAAAATTGTGTACACAGTGAAAGTTGCCCCACTTGTTGCAGCAAAGCTGCTTTATTGTGTGTTGCTATTATTCAGCCCTGTGCATAAGTCTTGAGTCGATCATTTCTTTATATTTTGCTTTCAAGGAGCCAGACATTCTCTTGCTCAAGGCTTTTCAATTACTTTCTCATAACTTTTTTCTCACTTATTTCTAATTCCGTACCTGAACATTTTCAGAGTTTTGCTTATAATATTTGTTTCTTAACTCTGACCTTTGAATCATTCAGACACAATGAGGCAAAGGGTCAACGAATGAACCAGCAATGTGTCTACAACATAAAGCAGTTTAAAATAGATATTAAGATACTTTGTTTTTAGCGGCCACAAACACACGTTAAATAACCTTTAACCTTTAAATAATTATTTTAAAATACAAAAGATAACAGTTTGACAGACATAAAATGTTAATTTTGCACCAAGGTAATCCCTTTAAAGCTATTAACTGAAAACAATCATCTAAAAAAATATGCATTTTTCAATTCTAGTACTGTATCTGGTTTTTGTTTGATTCTTTTATTGTTCTTCTGCTGTATAGATAGTTTTATTTTTTTAGGCCATATGCTTCTTTTCAGTCCTCCACTTGTTCACTATGCTTGTTTTTAAGCACCTAATGCACAGTATGATGTCATGGCCAAGAACTGCACAGAAAATAGGAGAAATAGAAAGCAAACCTTGAAAAACCCTCTGAAACAGCTGTTAATCAAAACCACTGTGAAAAAATTATAAGAAAGCCCCACTCCTTGGAAGCAGCGTATAAAAAAAAAAAAAAAAAAAACTGGGCATGCTTTTAAACTTCTGCATTCTTCTGTCCGTCATTGGTGTTTCTAACCCAAAGTTTTGTCTCTTCCTCAGGTTTTGGACGGCCTTCTAGCTGAGTATGGTACTGTAGAGAATGTGGAACAAGGTATGGAACTTGTCTTCTTGAATTCTACCCATTCCATCTTCCTCTGGCTTCAACTGTTCAATACATGTGTCATTTTAGCTTCAGAGCCAAACACCCAGACTCCCCAGTGATTCAAGTCTCCCTGTGTGACTTCACTTCCTCATTATCTTCATCTCACACATCCATTATCTAAACATAACCCATCTCTGTGTATGAATCAGTCTTCATCATCTCGTCAGTCTTTGTGTGCGTATCTTTGACCCGGAGACATGTTTGAATTAAACGGAGCCTCTAGATCAGATCTACCACCAGGATTCCTTAGGCTCGGAGTATGGATTGAAGTGGGCAGACGTCCAGCGATAATGTTCCTGTGCGTGTTTGATCGTCGCGTCTCTTTTGGGATGCTGCGCTGTGGTTACGGCCGTGACACTGAAGACGCCTGTGGTGAACGTTCTGCGCGCCCCGATTGTGTGTGTGTGTGCGTGTTGCACATGCATGAATGGTGGAGACAAGCAGGCGGAGAAACAAACACCTAGATACGCACACACTCTCCGTGTTAAGCAGCCAAGACCAACTACCACCCACTGTTGTCGTGACAGGTGCTAAAAGAGAACCCAGCAGAGAAATTACTCCACTCAAGAGTTTCCCAGACGCTGCCGTAACACAGTTCGCTTCATTGTCTACCACACACCAGCGCAGCATTTCCTCCTCTTCTCTCTCTGCTCAGCTGGGCTTCTCAAACATCACTAGATACTGTGAATGACCAATATGGCCGCCTCGACGTAAATGTGGACCCTCCTAGATGTGGTTTCTGCCCAGCTTCCTGCCTTCCTGTCCCTTGTCTTCTTTTCTCTTGGCTTCAGTTCATGCACTCTGGTTATGAGGACGTGCTTCGGAGAAGTACTGTGTTCGTGTGTGGCCTAATGAAGGATGCTGGTGGGGGACATGGGGCCAGACTTTGTTCAGTCCCCCACCCCATGCCAACTAGGGCACTCTTACTGGATTTAACCCTTTCAAACTTGCTGGTTTTCAGTTTTACTCAACAATGACAGCTTTTAATTTAGCCACTTTTGTGATAATGACAAAAAAAAAAACGCTTTCTTTCCCTACATGTCCTCACAATTAGAGTGCTGTGAAGTCACCACCATGCAGGAGTTTCAAAGAGATCCATCATTAAAAATGAGTTTTAATCGAGATCAGATGGCCAAAACATTTCTCAAAAGTAGCGTTATACAGAAGCAACATGCAAAAGTAAACACTTGAAGTGGAATAAAAGATGCACTATTTAAAGAAACAAGGATGTGTAACAAACTGGAAATACAAGTTTTAGCTGTCCAAGGTTTTGCATTTGTTGTCTTTTATTTATAAACAGCTCATATCAGATTGAATTTGCTATTGATAAAACAATTTCCTTCTTTGAGGTGCATCCTTTGCTTTAAAAATCTAAAATGGTCAAGCCAGTATTCAAAATGATTACCGTATTTTTCACCATATTTGTCACACCTTTTTTGATAAATTTGCAAGTCCTGCAACTTATACACCGAAGTGACTAATATACATCCCCCCCCCCCCACCACCATTTTTATAACCCAATTTTTGGCTGAGATCTGACATTTCATTCACTCTGACATGAAAAATATTAGGCATTACCATTTTCAGCCACTAGAGGGCCCTCAAGTATTAAGGTAAGCCAAGTGTGGGTAAAAGTGGCTATTAATGAGGCACTTGGCTTGCCATACAAAGCCACCTTTGTCTCGCTCTGGAACTCCTGGAGCAAACGTCAAACCAGCTGCATTTTGCTGCCCAGGTGAAATGCAATGCAGCTGGTTTGTCCATCAAAGTGCATTTATTAAGGAAAAAATTAAACTGTGACACACCTTTACTATAATGTGAAGCAAACAAATAATTGTTTTTAGGTGGTTATCTTGTTAATTTTGAAGAAATGCACAGCGAGTCCCTTCCTCTGCGCACTCCCAGCAGCCACAAATCAATTTTTGAAATGCAGCTGATTTGACCATTGAAGTGCACATATTAAGGAAAAGTTCAACTGAGACACATTTTTGCTACGATGCTGAGCAAACAAATAATTGTTTTTAAGTGTTAATCTTGTTAAATTATTGTTAAAGTCCTACCGTACACGCTCCCGTGACCGGCAGCCAATCGATTTTTGCCACAACACCAGCCCACGTTTCAGGGTGGTCAGCGGTGACTGACTTTTTAGACTGATACGACTTAGAGTGCGGCGCAACATGTATGGCAGAAAGTATGGTATATAATTATCAAGTCAGACCAGGCTTTGTGTTGCATTGCCTGTGATGTGTAATAGACTTCTTAATCGACCTCCCCCCTGCTGCAAACATGACCCCAGCGGGAGGCCCATATTCAGAACCACATACCTGGCCAAGGTGTGTCTCGGTTGTGCGCTTCACTTCATTTAATGGCTGATTATTTGCTTTGTTTCAGCTGCTGTGTCAAACAAATCCCTTTTTAGTGCAAGTGGCAGAGAGGCCATTGTGTTAAGCAGCTTCCCTCTGCTGAGGGAGCAGCAGGGTCTGGAGTGAAGCCAGTGTGACGATGGCTGCAATGGATTCACACAGACAAGTGGATTTTGGGGTCACCACGGGAACCTGGACGCAAATCCAACTAACCCACGGCAACAACAAAGGCCTGCATGTGTAAACCTTTGTTTACTGTATCTCATGTTTTATTCTCCCCCCCCCACCCCTCACCCCCCATCCCCATCTCTTCTTGTCTAACAGTGAACACTGACACAGAAACAGCAGTGGTGAATGTCACATACGCAACCAAGGAGGAAGCTAAAGTGTAAGCTGCACACAGAACTGTTCAAGTAACATCCACGTCAGAGGAATTACAATTTAATCAACATTTTCTGCAGTGAAGACCTAAAATCTAAAAGTTCAGAGCCTCTGATAGATTGTGCTAACAGTGTAAATGAGAAAACTAAGAAACATTATGACTGCAGCGTATTTGGTGCATGCTTACTCTTTATTTTGTGACAGACGTCCATTATTATTATTAGCACTGTTTTTGCTGCTTGTACTTGGGATAAAGTTTGTCCTGACCTGGATTTTATTCACTGTTGGTTGTTCTAAAAATTATTATCATTGTAAAAGCTTATATACTATGTCAACCTAAAAATAACACAAGCTTTTTTTTTTTTTCCTTTGGCATTTTTATTTGTAAAGAAAATTAATTTACACTTCGTTTTGTTTAGCAGCAGGCATGTTAATGCAATAAAAATGTTTGTTTTATTAAAAGATGTATTTTAACTGACATACTGAGATGCTGAGATTTTGACATTAAAGGCAGCCTGCATTTTTATGCAGAAGCTTTTTTAAATATAAATTTTTACATTAAGTGTTATAAGCTTATTTAAAAGCAAGTGTACCAGAGACTTTCCATACCAGCTGATTGTATTTTAAATGACACTTGTTGCACCTCCTCCTCTTCCTCCAGAGCCATTGAGAAGCTCACAGGACAACAGTTCGACGACTACTCCTTCAAGGTGTCATATATTATGGACATGGATGCTGCTCCACCCAACCAGGCTCCACGAACGCGGCGCGGGGTTCGGTCTTCTAGGGACCAGGGCGCCCCTGAACCCGGACCCTCGGGAGGTTTTGGCTCTCCCCGCCTCAGACAGCCCGACTTCCCCCTACGAATGCTCGTGCCTACTCAGTTTGTGGGAGCCATCATCGGAAAGGAAGGGCTCACCATCAAGAATGTCACCAAACAGACTCAGTCCAAGTAAACTGATAATATGTTATTATATTTTTACATTATGGATTATGTTCTAGCATTCTGTACCCAGGTTGGATTATTTTTCTTCACTTGACTAAGATAAAATATAAAACACAATTATTTAATAAATGAAAGTTATGAAATATCAGCAGAGTTATTGTATTTGTAGTTCATAGTTTCTTCTAGAAGTTTTGTTTTGCAATCAAATGCTTTGATTTTATTTTTGCTTTTGTCACCATTCATATATCAAAAGGTTCTGCTTAATTTGAGTGTTCGTAACTTTTATCCTATTTGAAATATTTGGATGTATTTACAATTATTTCCCCCATGAAAATCTATTATTGGTAATCTCCCTCCAAAATCTGCCTCAACACACTTCCTCTAGTTTTTCTTTCTATGCTCTCTTATGCTTTTAGCTATGCTAATTTAAGCTTTTAGCTGCTGTTTAGCTATTCTTATCTCTTAGGGTTGTTTTGCTACATTTAGAGTTCAGCTAAAGTTTAGCTAATTTTAACAGATAGCTTCAGTTTGCTACATTTAGCCTTTAGCTACCTCTTTAAATTTTCAGCTACAGTGATGTTAATTTTAGCTTTTAGTAACATTTTTGGCTTACTTCAACTTTTAGTTGCCGTTTTACAGTTTTTTGCTTTCAGCTAGAGTTTGGCTTTTTTTTTCTTGTTCTTAAAACTCCTTTTCTTAGTTGCATCCTTCCTTTTGCATATTTTGGTTTGTAAGGAACATTTTGACGAGCTTGATTTTTTTTAATTGAATCTTTCAGGGTGGACATCCACCGGAAGGAAAATGCAGGTGCTGCAGAAAAACCCATCACCATCCACTCAACCCCTGAGGGCTGCTCCTCCGCCTGTCGCATGATCCTGGACATCATGAGGAAGGAGGCCAATGAGACCAAGATGTGAGCGTGCACTTCTTACATGCACGAGCACCCTCAGACCTGCAGATAAATGAGCTGATCTGAAGCCTGAACGTATACAATCCACACGGGGAGATTAGCCGTAATGTGTGCAGGACTACCGGCATAATCTTGTCCTTTCACCTCCCTGCACTCTTTTTTTTAAATCTCACTGCGCGCGCTCTTCTTGAGCTTGGACCACTAACACACCTAACACACGGGCCAACACGTGGTCACAGCTTAGCGTTTAGGAGACCAGGGCAGCAAATCTAATTGGGTTTGACACTTTTAACAAAGACGCCGCACCTTCTGCAACTCTGAGAGCTCCTGTGTGCTTTAAGCAGAAATCTGTGATTGGTTTGTCCTCCTTGATTTGTAAATATGGTAACTGTTAGTGATAATTTTTATGTTTTAACATCCCAATAGCTTTTATTCCAGTGACAAAATAAGTAACTGAATGTAGAAAAGTAGCAAAAAAGAACAAAATCATACAGATTTCTTATAAGTCCTATATAACAAGTTTAAAAGTTTTACACAAATCAAACCGTTTTATGAAATGCAGCCATCGTTTCTGTCAGATGCTGCTGTAAGTGTGTAATTTTTATTTTTTAATTAAATGTGTTTGTCAAATAAATCACATAACTCTTTTGGCATGTTTAATCCACCTCAATCCATCAGAGCTGTAATCCCTCTCTTGAAACTCACAATAACCTCCACACCTCGGTGCTGTGTCAACAAAATGACACCCCTCTGCCTCGCCTGGGTGCCACACCTGCAGAAATGCAAACGGCCATCTCCGCCTCTCTCCGCCCTGTGACTTCACCGAGCCAAAACCCAAAACCACCGACCATGGCCTCTGAACTTACACAGCTATCATGACCTCCCCAACACTTCAGGATGGAGCTATACGTGCACATCTGCCCTACACACGTGCACTTTTGGAACTAGACCCAAAAGAACCCCCCCTCAGCATCTGGTTCCCCTCCACCACAGCCTAAATCTTCATTCACACCCTGTAATTGCCACACAAAATGAAAATATTGCTGAAGTGACTCCTTTTCTTTCAGGTTTATTTCAACGACAGGTTGTTTAAATTAACTACAGGAAGTCAGATTAGGTGCTCTTATTTCATTTAAATCTACAAAATAAACTCCTTGCGTAAAACTACAAGACTTACCAAAGATTTTTATTGTTTAATTCGCCATTTTTCATAAAAGCTATGTTAGACTGGCTAGGATTTTTCTCTTACCTCAAAATGAAGAATTGCTTTCTGAAACTGCAGCCGTCCCTGTTTTTTCTTGCCCTTCTTCATCAGCACTGCACATATTTGAAGGTTAATTTGAAGCCATGGAGAATTATCTCTATTGAACAAACCAGAAAATGTGACTCACTTTCCATTTTACCCCAAATACTCATCGTGCAAGTTCTGTTTTTCTCCAGAATATATTTTTTTTAATTTACCAGAGCTGATGCTTCATTGCAGACATGTAAGCTATGATTCAGTATTTTTGATTCAAAAGCTATTCTTTGTTGTAGTCTACCCAAAATAACCTCCACTTTACGTGTTTTTCCACCAATTTCTCGTCTGTTTTATTATGAGATATTGCAACAAAAAGGAGCAAAGACAAAAATGATGCAAAAACGCCAGTAACGTTTTTATTTCACCTTCTGAGCAGCGACACGTTCTGAGCTGTTGTATCTACAACAGAGTCTTGTTTCCTGTAAACGGGAGTCAATAAGGGATTGTATGAACATCAAATCCAATTAAAAGCCCTTCCAATTCCAGGAAACGTACCTTCAAACTCCTACCCTCAGGGAATCGGGAAGTAATTTAGAATAATAATACGAACTAAATGCTTGATTTTGGTCTTGTCTGAAAGGCGTCAGCCTTGAACTTTTTCCCACTAAACATCAAAATCCAACAAAAGCCGAATATCTTTCCCGGTCCTGTTTTTTATTTTAATTTTATTTATTTATTTATTTATTAGCTTACATGCTTTCAAAACTCCTGATTGTTGAAGCTTAAGGACATTTTAGTGGAAATTTGTTAAAAATCAGGTTTGGCTTCAGAAACACATTTCTGTTCAGTTAAAATTTTTAATTTTTATTTACCCTTTATTTATTCAGGTTAGTCTCGTTGAGCCATGAGAACTCATTTTCAAGGGAGACCAATTTAGGGAGCAGATGGTGGGGGTTGAGGGCCTTGCTCAGGGGCCCAGAGTGGGGTGAATGAGGGTGGAGGCAGGTGT
>JARVLU010000002.1:33202403-33212607 GCA_031762415.1 Simpsonichthys santanae | reverse complement strand
CATTAAGTGTAGAACCACTAGTCTGAGGAACAGCTTCTACCCTGAAGCTGTTAGACTCATGAATCCCTAATCAGGATTATCACTGTGGGGAAAAAAAAATCACGGTAATGACATTTGATTGTTGATATGTGCTGATGATTTATTTCATGTTGCTGTGTTCAATCATACTCATCTGCTCACAGACTCATGTTCGTGCTGCTGTTGCTCGGCATATTGTTTTTGTACTATAAGTGCTTAGCATATTTTAGTTTAGAGTATTTCTTAGTTTATATCTTAGATCTTATAACTGTTTTTCCTTTACAATATATATTTTGTTGTATGTAAACGGGACCCTGTGTGCACAGTTCAGTTCCATCACATGTGATGAGAAGGACAATAAATAAACCTTGACCTTTACTAACTTTAGCTTATAGCTAACTTTGGCTACTGTTTTGCTCATTTTAGCTTTTAGCTTTGATTTCCGCCTGTCTTAGCTTTGAGATACTGTTTTGTTGGTTTTAGTTTTAGTTTAGCTTTGATTGTCTTTTTAACAACTCATTTTCAGCTTTTTCAGATTAATTCAGCAAAGTCTCTGAGCTCTCAGTGTTGATCACGATCCTCCCAGCAGAGCTAAAAGAGGTGGCTGGCGAAAGATGTGTCTGGGCCTCCCTGCTTAAGCTGTTGCCCCCCATGACCTGACTGAAAAAAAAGAACAATAATGCATGAATGAATTGTAATAAAGTACTTTAATTTATACATCTTGGGTACGGCGTTGCTGGGGCAAAACTTAATTAACTCAAATCTTGGCAAACCATCCATTATCTTGACCCAAAACTTCCTTTTCGGGTCACAAGGGTCACTGGTGCCCATATGCAAGAGGCAGGGAACACCCTGGATAGGTTTCCAGTCCATCACAGGAACACAAAAAGACAAATGAGACAAACAACTATTCACTCTCTCACTCACTCCTAGGGACAATTTAGAGTTACCAATCAGTCTAACATGCATGTTATTGGTCTGTGGGAGGAAACTGGTGTACCCGGCAAAAACCCACACATGGACAGAGAAAACATGCAAACTCCACCCAGAAAGGCCTGCGGTTCGATCCAGTAACCTTCTCCCTGAAAGGCAACAACTCTACAAACTGAGCTTGGCAATTTCATTGTTGGATCTTCTTGAGAAACCGGAACAGCTTATTTGTTGCAAAACAAAGCAGGAGTAAAGTAAAGATCATGTCAAAAACACATTTGTTTTAAAGTTGCCTATTACAAAATGTAACTCTATTGTAACATGTAAAATAATGTAGATGTTTAAATCCAGCTCTATTCCACTCTGTTATTTAGTTCAGATTCATAAGAGGCTGCAGATGAAACCTCAGCCTGTGTGTGTTGTTCAGTCATGATTTACTTAAAGTTGGGACTTGCAGTTGTAAAATATCTCAAAACTTCCCATATAAAACTTTTGACTAAATGTTAGGTTTAGAAATTAAATCATAATGCTCATAATATGTTTATGCTTTTGATTTGAAAAATATTAGAATTCTCTCAGCTTTGTTTTCACAATGTGCTCTTAAAATCAGGGCATTAACAAAAATGCAAGGGACAAATGAAACAAGGAAGAGTGAAGTCAGTCTTGTCGATGGAGGAGTATTAATTGCTTCATAATATAGTTTGTGTCAACTCACAATATAAAACAAGCTTATAAGGTTTGAGGTCCTGAATGTTACTGTTTATTTATCTGACAACTTTATTTTGGGTTGCTTTGTTCAGAGTATAAAAAAAAAATCCCAATGTGACCTCCCCTGGACTCACTGGAACCTATTGACCAGTTAGAACCATTTGTTTCCCAGCCATTTCAGATGTTGTTCATTTTTATCACATTACTTTGGCAGAAATTGAATTTCCTCTGATGCATTTTTATGTATCCTAAGTGCTGCTCTGGTCCTTCACGGAGTATAGTGTTTCCAGTGGTGTGATGATGCAAAAACACTTACAGGAGAGAGGAAACATATTTTATTTTAATGTGTGCATTTATTTTAATGTATTGTAAAATATACATTTGTTTTTCAGGAGTATGTCATCAGTAGGACACCTAACTTTCCTTAGAAAGGCACATGTAAAGATCTGTCTGTTAGACCAAAACAATGTCATCTATACAAGAGATATGCCAAAACACTGAAGCAATCCATCACCTGAAGAAAAAAATAAATAAAATAAAATAAAATAAAGCGCAAACAGATACATGTACTATAATTTTGCAAGTTTTAGTTTTTTTTTCCCAGCGGGACTGTGAGGTGCTGATATGATCCTGTGAACAAAAGGTGCCTGTTGCTGCTTCACTTTCAGCAAATTGCAACAGAGTTGCAAAAGGTGACAAATCTAGCCCATCTCATTAAACACTCCATGGGTCCCGAATGGGATACAGACAGAGACCTCGGCTCTGCCCAGCTCTGTGAAGGTCTTGGCATCCAGAACTAGCAGGAAAGTACTTTTCTCCTGGAAACAGAAACATATATATATAGATGATACAGTAAAACAAAAAAGAGAAGAAAAGTAAAATCCCAGGACACCTTCCCATTATAATGATAGCATTTTCCATTTCAACAGTACTAGTTTGAGTGTTTCAGATGCAAAGAAATGTTATACTTTTGATCAAATGCCTTTTTAAAACATAACAATCTAATTGTAAAAAAATAAGATGATGTTTAAAATTTTAATGAAAACAGAATGAAACGATTTTAAAAAGTAGTTAAGCCATATGTTGTTCACAGTTGAACATAGTAAGCATATCAAATATATGAACAATGATTCTGTGCTATTCCAATAAATAAATAAATAAATAAATAAAATAATAAAAAAAATGCTGATTTTGAATTTTATGGCAGCAACACATAAAAATGTTGAGACAAGAACATGTTTACCCCTGAGAGGTATCCTTTTTTCTTTTAACTGTACTATAATCTTTAAATATCCAGGAACCAAGGAGACCAGCTCCTGTTTTTGAAGGGGAATGTTGTTCCGTTCATAAAGACCATCTGGATGAGAGCGCATGTTCTAAAACCTGTATACACATTTTCTCATCAATGTGCCATTCCAGATGTGTAAAGTGCCTGTGCTAAAGGCACCAATGCACCCCATACCATCAGAGAGTCTGGCTTTTGAACTGTGTGCAGATAACAGGTGCTGCTCCTCTCTAGTATAAAGAATGGGACTTTTTTTTTTGATTTTCAAAAACAGTTTTAAGTTTTTATACATCTGGACCACAATGCAGTTTTCTACGTTGCTTCAGTCCATTTTAAATGATCAAATGTTCTTAGTTATGTTTACTATGTTCCATTGTGTTAAAAAATATGGGTTTATGAAAGTGGCAAGTCATTGCATTCTGTTTCTATTTACATTTCACACAATGTCCCAACTCTTTTACATGGGGTAATAAATCTTACATTGCACAGAGTAATTACTGTATCTTCCAGCATATAAGTCGCCGTTTTTTGCATAGATTTGTCAGTTCTTCGTCTTGTACGCCGAAACAACTTATATACTTTTTTTTATTTTTACATATTCATAATTCAAGTTTTTGACTGACGCTTTAAATTTCTAAGAACTGCAACAGTGAGTCCTCCGTGCACGCTCACTTCACTCAGCTGGTGCAAGCAGAGGAACGCTGGAGAGCTAGTGGCTCTGGCTGAAATGGATGGATGGATGGATGGATGGATGGATGGATGGATGGATGGATGGATGGATGGATGGATGGATGATGGTGCTGCGCAACACAGTTGAAATGAAGCTGTTTGACAATTAAAGTGCATTTATTAAGGAAAAGCTAAACTGAGACACACCTTTGCTATAATGTCGAGCAAACAAATAATGGTTTTAAGTGTTAATCTTGTTAAATTTCTAAGAACCGCAACAGTGAGTCCTTCCGTGTGCGCTTGCTTCACTCAGCTGGTGCAGGTGGAGGAATGCTGGAGCGTTAGATGTTCTGGCCATGATGAATGGATGGATGATGGATGGATGGATGGATGGTGCCACACCACCCAGGCAAAATTAGGCTGTTTTGACCATCAAATAAACGCATAATAAATGCAGTTTATACACTGAAATGACTTACATGCTGGAAAATACAGTAATCCCAGGAATAATCAAAGTAATGTTGTTTATCACAAGTCCTGTTTTTTGTGTGTCAGAACTATCATTAAATTACTTTTCGAGGTGTGATGATGACTGACAAGACAACTCCATCATCTTCCTCAGCAGCGTTGGGTGAAGCAACAAAGACGGGCTCAGACGGATACAAGCCGGGATAACGCCACACCTAGGCAGGGGACAGATTACACAGACGCAGCCTTTACTCTGAGCCGTTTCATGTTGGAAAACCAACTCGCAACCTTTTGATGTAAAAATAAGTCCTTTGATGTGGTAATTTCAGGTCAAGTTAACAATGAGCTCTATCTAAAAGCGCTCTTTGATTGAAAGAGACCTTAAGCTCCTTGGTGTGGACGTCCATTTTGAGAAGAGAGTCGGCGAAGACGTGTCCAAAGCCACACGAGTAAAAGTAGCGGTAAGGTTTCCCATTGTGCTGGAGGTAATTGATCTGAGGGAACTCAAGGCCTCCGTACTGCAGCAGTTCATCACTGTGGAGCTCCTCATGGGTCACGTAAACCTGTTGGGTCGGGATTTAAAGCAGAGGAGTGAGCTTTGACTTTTCTGATGCTCGTCAAAAGGCTGCTATGTTCTCTGTCTCTGTTAAAGATGAATATATACCTGGAAAAATCCCACACATTTCTCAAATAAACCTGAACGCACTTCCTTTTTAAACTCAAATCCTTTTCAGTTTCATAATCTGCCACATTTTTCACCAGATATTTGTGGTGGCTCGGTGGCGGCTCATTCACAGCTGTACGTAACACACGTCTAAATGAGAACTACCGCCGAGAAAAGTACGCAAGTAGTCATGACAACTAAAACGTGGTCTTTTCTTTCAATGTCCCAGCTTTATTGTGCCATAAGAAAAAGGGAGACAGAAAGGGAGTGTGTGGGCCTCACACAAGCTATTAAACGGCAATCGTTCACTGCATGGTGGACATCATTTTGTCTGTGATAAGTCATGAAATTACTGTCTTGCAGAAAGTAACTTATCTCATTATGCTGGGTAATTGTGCAGAATGTGTGGGAGAGAATAGGCTGTATTTATCATGATTATAGGTCTGATTCCTTACATTTAAGAATATTACTCTGAAAATGCAGTGAAAGTGGTGTGAGAACTACATCATACCTCCCTGGGTTTTGTTTTCCTCGCTGTGGCTTTACAGTTCTCCAGCGTGATGAGGTTTTGGTCCAAAGGAGTTTGTTCGTCCACATTTAGAGGCAGGACGTATCTCCTTGGGAGGTTTCTGCACAGTGAGTTATAAAACTGCCAAACAAAGTTAGGGACATGTGAAAAACTGCAGCATGTGTGGTTGCTTAAAAAAATAAATAAAAGACGCACTTCAACTAGCAACAATCAGGCCCAGACAGTTACTGAATAAATACACAAAAAAACAGGCTTACAAGATTTGATTAAAGTTTCTGTTCTGATTGAAGCAATTTATTCCCTCCTTTTGGAAATCAAACGTTTCCCAAGCTTAAAGCACGAGAAACTGACAGGTGAAAGAAAAAAAAAAAAAAAAAAGAAAAAAAGGAATTTTTGACATAATTGAACAAAGTCTGTCAGAGAAACACTCAAAAGTTCACTATTTTCTTGCTGATTTACATTCTAGGATTTAAGGGGAATCAAATGTGCAACCAGCTGAACCCTGATTATATGAAAAACTTTGTGTGCATATTTAAGAAACACCACATCAGACTGAACTGCTCGTATAGAACAGAACTACAAACTAAATACACAGAATTCCTTGAAGTAATGCATATCACCCACTAAACTACTAGGCCTGTTGCGATAAACAAACAAAAAAAAATCTATTAATCACATGACAAATTAAAATTACCAACCTCATTTTCATTTATCAGCTTTATTGTTTCTTTGTGTCTCTCTCTTTCAGTTGAAGACACTGGATGACAAAAGGCTCAACTCTGGTGCTCTTCTCTGACCCCTCCCTTTCTCTTTTCTCTTTAAAATCTATTTTAACCATTAAAATCACATTTTTGGATCGTTAAAAGCAGCTAAGCTGAGAAGCTAAACTACGAGCTAAGCTACCAGGCCGACCTCAGGAAAAAAAAAAAAAAAGAAAAAAAAGAAAAAAAAAACTATCTTGTTGAAGCTCCAAAATTCACAGTGGAACCGGTGTCTTTGTTTAAAAAGTTGTTTTTCTCTGCAAAAAGAAGCTGAGAACTTGTTTACAGATTCTTTATTAAAAGCTTTGTGTGAAAAATGCTATGCTAAAGAGCTCAAACCACACTGAGCGTCTGCCATTTTGAGAACTGAATAAAGGAAGAAAGACAGCCCATGTCACATCAAGGGGCCTCCCTCCCTATTTTCTTAAAAAGACGCGCTGCTTGCTCCCTCACTAGCCATCCTTTGGTTCAAACAGTCTTATACTGCCATCCGGTGGTCATAAAATGTAATACACCCAAAACAAATTAACCAACATTTCTTCTTAAATTTGACATTAATTACTACGGTAATTATTGTCAAATTTCAAACGATATTATCGTTTATCGCAATACTTTCTGAGACGATCACCTAGCAAATTTTTTTTTTATTGTGACAGGCCCAGTTAAATGTCTTGTTCAGAGACACCATAACACGTGGGAATGACTGGGAGTTGAACCTGCAGCTTTCAGGTCCCAGGTTGGCTGCTGTACCTCTACCCCATCTCAGCCCCCTAGTTTATTTAAGTAATAAAGCATATATTTAAAATGGACATAAAAATTAGGCCCTTTTGTTCAATATGTAATTGTGACATGGATTTTTTAAATCATAAAAAAAAAACTTTTATTTACTTTGACTTAAATTTTGTTTTGTTTTCCTAATTCTTGTTATCAAATTGACTCAACATATTTCTTCTATTTTATTTCAACTTGTCCTAAAATTATGCCACATAATTTTTTGTGGCTTTGAGACAAGGGTCTCATTGAAAGTTGAACGTTCTTGTATAATATATGTAATATATTGTCCTAGTAATATCATGTCCATATTTTCAGAACATTTCTAAAAGATAAAGAAGCTGAAACTAGCCTTTTCTGTTGCAAGTATAAAAACCAAGCAAATAAAAATTTCATAAGTTTTGGTCAAAGCTTCAAAGAGCACTTGCTCACTCTGGACACAGATACACACATGATCAAATCACCCACAGATCACGAGACTTGGGCATAATGAATATGTAACTAATACCTGGCGAGATTTTCCTACAGACCACCAGGACACCACAGTCAGCGCAGTGCTGCTAATGGTTTCTGTGTTTTCAACAATGTGGCCATAGCAGCCCGATATGCACAGCAGAAATATGGAGTCAAAAGGTAGTATGAAGCTTTATGTTTTATTTATCTTTTAAGACACTCAGTTCTGTAAGAGCAGCCCATGTGAACACACAGCCTGTTTTCAGGGTGTTGATTGTAGACTGGGACATCCATCATGGCCAAGGAGTGCAGTATTGCTTTGAAGACGACCCAAAGTAGGTCTCGTTTATCTTAAAGAAATGTTCAAGTTTAACTAGATGTTGTTTTAAATTCTGCTTTTTATCTGTTTTAACTGTTTTTTATATAGCGTTCTCTACTTTTCTTGGCATCGTTATGAACATCAAAGCTTTTGGCCCCAGCTCAGAGAGTCAGACTATGACAGTGTTGGCAAAGAAAAGGGAGCAGGGTTTAACATCAACGTGCCATGGAACCAGGTACTTCACATTTATTCTTCAGCCAGTGACCCGCATTGGTTTCAGTGGTTGGTTTCTAGTCAGAAAGTTCAGGGTTCTGTTCAAATGTCTTTGGCTTTGATGTTAAACCTCTGCTGACACCCAGTATGGTTTTTTTGCATGTTTTGGTTTGCTTTCAGTGTTTAAATCAACTGTACCCACTTAAAATCAGTTAGTTAATAAATACATCATGAACTAAAGACATACAGTTATTTTCTAAATACATGCAAACATTATGAGATATTAATCAATCTGCTTTAATATCTCCTGAACATGAGTCAAATTTCAGGTTAGTTCAATTTGTACATTTGATTACAAATTACAGTAGTCCCTCATTTATTGCAGTGGATCTGTACCCTAAAGCTCCGTGAAGTAGGAATGGTACAAGTAGTACGTCATAGTTTATTTTAGTATAATAAAAGCATTTAAAACGTTCCCACACTCTTGCAATATTCTAAGCAATGTTTCTAAATTCTGAATGCTCTAAAAGAGCACAGAATGTCATAATTTTAGGTGGCTCTCTGCCTCGGCTGCTGTCAAGCCACCTGCAAATGCTCTTGACCATACCCACTTCTCTGCTCTTCACCAAGAACAGCTGATCAGCTGCAGGAGGAAGCATATACTGCATTGTGGGCTGCACAGAGGAGCAGCAGGTGCTAAATAATTTAAAATAATTTATTTTAAATAAAAATTCCATACCGATCGTGCGGCTCATCCATCAATCAGCCAATTGTGTGTCATGTCCAATCTTATTTTGAAAAACCGTGATAGAGCGAGTCTGCGAAAAATGAACAGTGAAGTAGCGAGGGACTACTGAATTCAAAGTTATTTACATTACATTGTTGTGATGAACAGACATATGTTGTTTATTTGTCATATGCAGGTTAACACAAGGTCAACAATGCAATGAAATGTTCAGGATGAGAAGAAAAGATTTGACTCGCTAAAAGAAAAAAAAAAATAAAGCACAGAACAAAGTACAAAATAAAGTACCAAAAAGTGAAAAAGAAATATAATATTTACAATGTCCGAAAGAAATATAGTAAACGACAACATGGTAGAATATAAATGTGCAAGTAGGATGAATTTGCATAAATATTTCCCAGGTAGTAATATTAGCATGTGCGTGAGGTTGAGAGGTGCCAACTAGATATAGTTGGGCTCACCTCAATGCACAGCATGGGCTCTGGAACTGATCTCTTTGAGAGGGGCTGAACCTTATTCCACTCTGGAGTTGCCCATGGTGAGAGGCAATGAGCTGGTGTGAGTCTACTTGTAGCCCCCTTGACATGGTGCCTATGTGTTGGAATTTTTCCCGGTAGATGAGAGAGTGGCTTCCCTTCACCTTCGGGTAAGGAGGACGGACTCTGACTGTTGTCTGTGCCTATGCACCGAATGGCAGTTCAGAGTATCCGGCCTTCTTGGAGTCCTTGGCAGGGGTGCTGGAAGGTGCACCAGCTGGGGACTTCTTTATTCTGCTGGGGGACTTCAGTGCCCATATGGGTAATGACCGTGTGACCTGGAAGGGCATGATTGGGAGGAATGGCCTATCTGATCTGAACCGGAGCGGTGTTGTGTTGTTGGACTTCTGTGCTAAGCATAGTTTTTCCATCACAAACACCATGTTTGAACATAAGGGTGTTCATAAGCGCACTTGGCACCAGGACGCCCTAGGTCGTAGATCGATGATTGACTTCATAGTCATGTAATCTAATTTGCGGCCATTTGTTTTGGACACTCAGGTGAAGAGAGGAGCTGAGCTGTCAACTGATCACCACCTGGCAGTGAGTTGGATCAAGCGGCGGTGCAAGATGCCAGACAGATTGACCCAAATGTGTAGTGAGGGTTTCCTGGGAATGCCTGGCAAAATAATGCGTAGAGAAATCTTCAACTCGCACCTCCAGGAGAGCTTTAACCGCATCCCAGGTGGGAGACATTGAGTCCAAGTGGGCTATGTTCTGCACCTCACTTGTTGAGGCAGCTGCCTTGAGCTGTGGCCGCAAAGTTGTTTGTGTTTCTTGCGGTGGCTATCTACAAAAAAAGTGGTGGACACCCTGGATTAGGGAGGCTGTCAAGCTGAAGGAGTCCTATCGGGCCTTGTTGGCCAGTGGGACGCCAGAGGCAGCTGAGGAGTACCGGAGGGCCAAGCAGTCTACAGGCTTGTCTGTGGCATGGGCAGCTTGCATGTTTAGAAATTAATGCAGAGAACTATGTTCAGGTTCTAGAACAACATATGCTCCTATCTAGATGTCATCTCTTTCAGGGAAGACCCTGCATTTTTCAACAAGATAATGCCAGTCCACATTCTGCAGCAATCACAACATCATGGCTACGTAGGAGAAGGATCCAGGTACTGAAATGTCCAGCCTGCAGTCC
>JARVLU010000002.1:33101803-33118954 GCA_031762415.1 Simpsonichthys santanae | reverse complement strand
TCCGGGCAGATCCGAGCGACGGCAGAATCGACCTACGAACGGTTCTTAGGTCCGGAACCCGTTCATACCTCGGGGACTACCTGTATATTTATTTGTCCCCTGGACCAGGATTTGAACACTTGAAATCATCCCTGATATTCTTGTCACTGTTTTTAATCCTTCTGAGGATCCGAGTCTCTTCTTCAGTGATTTATTGTAGTCCAGATACAAAGTAGGATGCAGATTATCCTCTGTCGGCTGTTTGTCAACAAAGTGAAATGAGCACACATACAGAGTTTTGGGTGGTCTCTTCAAGTTCACATTTTTCAGCCATATTCTTAATTCAACTCAAAGCAGTCTGCTCCTCAGATTAATAATGTTATCAACTTACTTTTTATATACTGTATATGAATGTTTCTGTTCAGTGCCCTGAGATGACATTGTTGTGACTTGGTGCTATATATAAATAAACTGAATTTAATTGAATTAATTCCTCATCTGCATGTAGGAGATGAAACTATAGTTCTTTTTACAGGAACTCTTTTTGTTTTGGGTCTGTGTTCAAACTCTGTTGTTGTTGTCACTGATTTGGTTTGGTCTGGTTGTTCCTGTAGCCGTGAACACAACAGGTACCTGAAATCAGCATGGACATTTTAGTAAACTTTATGGTTGTTAAATAAATGAACAAAACAAAAACAGAGTTTTATCTGCTAAAATGAATGCATATTACTTTCAAATAAGCCGTGGTCCATGCTCTGCTGCCATGGTTAACCAATGCTTTCTGCTACTTCCTGTCTTACAGGAAGTTGTACCCACAATCATTCACACAGGTGAGCCCCCATAGCTAGCTGTTACTGCAATTAGTACTCAAATAACCCCTGATTTAATTAAAAATAACCATGTAATCAGAAATTAACAGCAATGTAAAGGTTCATAAATATTCCTCACATACACCGCTATGACTTTTTGGATATTAGAATTTTAATTTGCCATTATATTGTTTATTTGATTATGTATTAAATTTTTTGTATACTGAGGTTGTTCAAAGATCTACAACAGGTAAGATATTAAATCATCATTACTTTTCATCTTCAAACATACAGAACCAAGGCTTTGAGAAAAACCTGTTACATTTAACACTGAATTGTTGGTAAAGACCACTTGACACAGGGATTTAAACACAATGGAAAAGATAAAACTTTATTTCTCCTTTTTGTGACGATACAAAGTCAACAAGTGCAATAACAATCAAACTCAAAGGTTACATTCTATCTAGTAGGTAAATAGACAGAACGTGGTGCACATCGTTGTTTTCACCACCACCAAACCCAAAAAAGTGAGGTAAAAACCACTACAAAGCTTCTGTGTACAGGTGGGTATTCAACTTTAAGGCAACTGTTACCATGACAACCTGCAGAGACTGAAACACATGTGTGCTTCCTAATTCCCATAGATTTTTTTTGTGTTGTTTTTATTTTTTAAACTTTTATTATGGGAAAAGGTTTGAGCTGATACGAGTTACAGTACCACGTCACATCAGGTCAGAGTTAAGACTATCATTAACAGAAAACATCACAAAGAAACAGCTGTTACATTGAAAACAAGAAACGGTTCCTTATTCGTTTTTTGAAGAAATCCATTTATTACCCTGCTACTATTTGTCAAAGACGAAGTAAAGTCGTTTTTTTTTTTTTTTTAATTCCCTGGATAAGACTAATGCATTATGTAGATGGTGACAAGAAAATACCATGTCTCTATTACCAGTCTTAATGGATTGTATGGAACCCTGAAAAACAACATATTCTCTCTAACACATCACATTTCCCATTTTTTTCCAGAAGTGGGGACTAATTAAATCTTCCACGTCTTGCCACACCTTAAAGACCTCCCCTCCCTGTTTGCTGTTTGCTGTTGCTGTTCACACCGACAGGAACAACAAGTGAAATTCATTTAAAGCCCTTCTGAGAACTGGGCCAATTACTTCACTTGGACACTTCCTGTCTCTTTGCTCCTAGAAAAGACACCACTTGATGGCTGGAGCAATCCTGCAATGAAATACCAGCTATAGAAATGGGAAATAAGTTGCTTTAACAACTCAGTAAATTTAAATATTATTCAAAATAATGACACAAATGATGCTGGCAGGCCTGTTTCTTCTCTCAGGCTCTCCTTAAACTTTATAAAACAGAATAAATGGGAAGGCAAGACTCAGATTTCTCTCCTGGCTTTGTTTTGTTTGCATACATTTGAACTGAGTCATTTCTTTGAATTTGAACTGGATATTATTAATTAGAGTTGTGACAATACACTTAAGTAATGGTTCAGTAAGAGCTCAATGCAACGGGAAAAAAAAAGCCAAGTCTATATTACTTTTTTTTTAACAAACCTTCCAAGTAGCAGATACTGAAAAACAAACGGCCTGTCAAGTGTACGGTGAGTTTAGACGTTATTTTAGTGCATGTTGATTTAGAATACAAACATTAAACTGGATGCAAGATGCGAGTTTAGTGAAACAAAAACAAACAATTAGAAAATTATAAATGGGCAGTTTTTTGTGTGAAATATAAGATGAAAAGTTACACACCTAAACTTTTGTTGGAACTTTTGATTACATAGTGGTAATAATTCACCCCACCCCCCCACCCCTTTAGAAATATAACAAAAATCTTTGGAGATCATTTGAGGAGCTCAGAAGTATCTTATGTCCATTTGAATATATTCACTTTACAAATAAATGCACACGTCTTAGTGATTCGTCAGTAGGAACCTTCTTCATACAATAATCCTCCCACTGTACATTATTGCTGACAATGAATGGGCTTTTGATGGTTTTCTTTTCTTGACATTTTTGTTATGGCTAATTTCTTACAATTATTTTTGACTAATACAATATACAGAAAGCTCCTTATAAAGGAGCTTATGAGTAATAATTTCTATTATATTGCTAATAAAGCTGCTTTACCAGCAGCCTCAGAAAATGTTACATACTAACTTTGTATGTAACGGCCTAGGTTTGTTTTCAGTTTTCAGTTTCACCACTAAAATTTGAACTAGTGTTTAACTTTAAAGCTCCTTGCTGTTGTGGAGGCATCCCTGATCCTTTTTAGTGCTCTGGCTGGAGAGACAAGTGAAACTTCTGATGACTTTATGTGGTGTTTTTTTTTAAACCATCAAACTAAGTGGTAACATGTTCTTCTCTGACTTAATACAGTGAAATCACTTGTTTCACAAAAAGGAGACCTAAAACATTTCACACAAGAAACTGTTTTTCAGCATAAAACATTCTAAGTTTGATGCTCAGCATCGACCTAAGCTGTTACATGTTCTGAAAGTTAGCCACTCATATAGTTCTCTTACTACATGACATAAATAAATCACCAGATATTTAACCCGCAACTGTGTCTAACTGCTACTGAACACAAAGTGACACAGCAGTGTGATAAAGAACCAAGAATGATGAGCTGTTTAAAAAAAGACTGGCAAGGTTCTTTGCTTGTAAGTTCATCCAGTTCAGCTTGAATTTGTCTGCTGCAGGCCTTGCCAGCTTTTTTTTCCCTCCAGGATCCAAAAATCCTTGAGTGGTTGTATGAATCGATTTCTCCGCTCTGTAGAAAAGTACCTTCTGATCAGCTGCATCTAAATATCCACTTTTGCCAGTCGTAAGGGTTTTTGTGCTCATCAGAAAAGGGGTAGTAGTCACTACAGCTACTATAAGTCCAGGCCAGCGTTGGTGATGTCTCTGCAGTTCTCAAAGAGGTGACTGTGGGTCAGCTCCTCTGTAGCATGTAAGGAAACCAGGCGGTGCTACTCTTCTGTTTGTCCACACTCAGCATCACTCTGCCAAAAAAAAAAAAAAAAGAAAAGAAAAGAAAGAAAGAAACTAAAAGCTTGGATGTAATATTTAACATTGAATGATCACAATATATACTTGTATTCTCTTTAAAAGTTAAGGTTCCAAATTCTTGCTTGTGACAGCATTGTATGGTGTTTAAGATAGAAAGGTGATATATCAGTACAGTCCATTTACCAAATGTAAACTTTGCATATACAATAACACTGCTGCTTGCATAGCAGATGTATAAGTCACAACAATGTCAAAACATTATTGGAAGTTACTAGTAAGGACTTGTGACCTATCCTGTACCCGGCCTCTCACACAACCAAAAACACAGTGTGTTGATGAATGAATGGTGCAAATGCACCAGAATGAAAAAGATAGTAAAACTATTTGTGTTAGTGTGAACAGAAACTTACAATAAAACCTGCTTGTGAAGTAACAATTAAAAATCACATAAAAAATTGCACTAGAAACATAACCAACAATTTTAAGATTGCTAACTCTTTAACTCTTTTTGTTCCAGAGATGATCTATGCTCCTGCTGAACAGCACAGACATGGCTTTTAGGTTTATGACGGAAACATTCTCGCATTATGCCGGATAGTCAGCATGAATCTTTGTTTCAAAAAGGCATACTGGCAGGAACATTTTGTCAATGCCAGAGAAATCAAAAACTCATAAAACGTGGCAGCATTGCTTTTGAAAAAAAAAAAAAAAAAAAAACTATTACATTTACAGGAATATTTTAAAAGTCTGTAAGTCTTGTAAAGACTTCTGGCCCACCTCAGTTCAATGAATCACATCTATCAAACCCATCTTTACTGCCCAGAAAAACAACTACGTGTGCAAATCGATGAGGAAAATGACGTTTCCACTCCTTGTTGTTGTGCAGATACTGTGTGTGTTTTTAGGGCAACGCAGACCAACACAGCCCAAAGTAAAACACTGCGGTTACTCCACTTGCTTTCTTTACTGTCAGAGCTCATTGTCAACTTTTCATAGAGCTACAGCTCTTCCCCTCCTCTTCCTGTCTGTCTGTCTGTGTCTGTGGGTCTATGATGTTAATTAACTCACACATGGAGCAGTGCAGTAAATGCACGGGTGCTGGCACTGTGAAAAGACAGGGATAATCATATAATGTAATTTTACCACCAGTTTCCAGTCAGTGAGTTTAATGATGGATGTGAATGTGTTCACGCTCTGAACCATTCAAATAAATATAAAACCACCTAGTTTTCTCTGAAAAGTTTTACACTAAAATCATATTATTGCTAAGGGATGATATCACAATCATTTTGGCCAAACATGGAAAAAATTCATTATCTTTGGTGTTAGTGTTCTGAACATGTGCTGTGGATGACTCTTAGCTACTGCCGCACAAAAATGATCTCAAAACCTTTTACATTACTTGTGGTGGCCATCTTGAATTGGGTTGACTCCTAAAGGTAAGAAGTTGTAGATGTGCGTCTGGAAGATTTTATTTTATTTTTTTAAGTTTCATACTTACAAAAGACAACAAAGCATTACAGAGGAAAAGCATTTCATCCTATTTTGTGTTATTTCCTGTGCAGCGGATGTTGAGGTGCAGGTGTTAGAAAACACTTATCAAACAAGTGATGGACCAACTGTTAGAGATCACATTTACTACACCGTGTGAAAACTCTGAGTCACGCTGAATGGCTGGAAGAGGCTGCGTTATGGAGCCTGGTGAGTCAGGTGTGCACTGAATGTGGTGACAGATGCCATCTCACATGTACCAGTCTGCCCGTAGCTTAGCTCAGCTGGTCCTGCCAAGCTGACAGCCCAGAGTGAGGGGGTGGATACTGGCATGAGGTGCTGCCGAGTGATTTCTCACTCACCAAGGGATTCAAGTTCTGGTGGATTCTGCTGTGGTGTCATTTTATGTTGCCCAACATCTCATTTCTTCCACTTATTTTTTCTCTGATGCTTCTGGCAGATGCTCATCATAAGTGAAACCAACCACATACAGTAGTCTTAAATGTACCTCTAAACATGAGCAGATTCTTTCTCGCCTTAATGATGTAAATATTTTGCACAGTAAGTTATGAGCGCTGCTTATTCAGTCAGACTCAAATGACAGAGCTTTTATTGCTTACCCTTTAAGAAGGAGGATTTCTAGTGTGAGGATCTATTATAGATCTCATATTGTACCACGGCTGATGCTGCTTGTTGGTACAGGAAACTGCGAGTAGGTAAAGACAAACTGGACAGTCCTTTAAAGTAGTAACTATGCTGAACTTTGATGCTATTTAGCATGGTACAGCAAAAGAGCGAAACATTTAGGTTGTGCATCTCTGTGTTATAACCAAGGTGATGCGTTTACACTGTCAACAATCCGATTTGTCAAAGATACAGGAGCAGCAAAAGATTTTACTAACATTATACTGTGATTCAACAAAACTGGGACTCAGTACCAAGAAATTCAACTCAATAAGACAAATCAGCTGAATGATTATTCTATGAGCTCATTGAATAAGACTATTACAGTATTATAAAGAATGCCCAGCAATAAGCAGCATAACAATTTTTCTTTATGACAACAAGTTAACCTTATTTTTCTTCCTGAGTTATTAGTTGTTCTACAGAATGAGGGTGAAGCTCACTGTCACATTTGCTATTGAAAGGGTCTGTTCAGTGACACATTCACTGTTTTTGTGCCATGATTGATGATAATTTCCCATGTTTTGCCTTTGTCTATGAACATTTAGCATAGCTTTAATTCTCATAATTCATAGAGTATAGATTATTGTTCAGCAAAAGGCTAGACAAAGAGCATTGCACCACACCAGAGATCAAGGTTTGAGGTTAGAGCCTGGACTGTGAGTTACCGACACACTGTCCCTCATATCAAACTTCCAAGTGTCACTCCATGTCGTACGTCACCCTGTCAGAGCAGGACACCAGAACCTCATTCTTTATGATGAAGGCAGCAAGGAACATGTGAAAGTTCATTTAGCAGGTAACCAATCTCACTCAGATAATCGTCTGATTCAGGCAGCAGGGCAGGCCATCAAGAAGGCAGTCCATCATTGGTCAAGGTTCAGAGGCATATTACCCAATCAATTGAAGGACACACTGCCCACATAAGCCCCAACGAGAGTGACAGACAAGAAAATGGATGGCCACCTGTCTGTCCCAGATGAGCATTGATTGCACCCTGGTTGCTGTGTTCACCATTGTCCTTTGGATCTTTACACTTGGCTGATACCTGTTAGTGCTTCAGTCTTTCACTGTGCCCACATCAAGTGAAATAAACCCTCATAACTTGTGACTGCTGAGTAGGGCAGAGTTGTAGCTCTGTAGCTATTGTAGCTCTATGATAGATCACAAGCAAATAGAACAAATGACATCTTCATGGCCCAAACTTTGGGTTTGTGATGGACACTTGGCACTGTGTTAGTGAGTCAACTTCTTTTATTTAACATGTACTTGTTGACTGGACTTTTTTTTTTTTTTTTACATCTGAAGACTACTGGATGTGGTGGGGGAGTAGCAGCTGTTTTATAAAATAAGTGCAGGCTGTTATCAAGCATACAAATCTGTGTTGCTGATTTCACTGAGAAAATACTTTCTTTCAACAGAAACCACACCAGAGCATGAACAAAAAACAAAGGACAGGTTGCCGTCCAAGGTCTCAGGTAATCAACGGTTGCTGTAGTTTTCCTCCTGAACAGTCAGGCATCAGCAACGAGTAAACTTCATTCATAAACACTGTGAGGGAAAGAGTTGTTCACTAAAACTGGTTACAGAGGAGACAAACTAAACACAGCAAACTATATATTTTAAAAACCTATCTGTCTTTTTATAGATACATGGCTGTTGACGTGATCTGTTTGCATACGTTACATTCCCCCCCCCCCCCGCCCCCAAATAAATAAATAAATAAAAGATTGATGTTATCAGCGCAAAGATGTAATAAAACGAGTACATTGGCAACTGCTCTGTCAATCCCACAAATATTAGATGCCAGGTGATGGCTTCATCTAGAAATAAAAACAATAAACTGTGTGCACATTTTCCCACATTTTTATATTCATCCAACAATTTTCTTTTTAGAGTGCTGGCTTCATGGGCCTGAATGGGCCAATCAAACTTGCAGCTTTGATTGCAGGGAGAAGGTATTTTCATAGCTGAACGTTATGCTAATTCAGGACTTTCAAATACAAGCTGCTTTAGAAGAATCCATCAACTCACCTAAAGCGAATTACCAGTTTGTGAATTCTCAATTCTGTAAAATGATGATTAATTAACATATTAAAGAGAACAAATATTTACCTTCTTGTCTTTTCTTATGCATCATTTGGTGAGGAAGAAAAATGTGGTTGTCTTTATTTGCTCAATCTGAAGTATACATATGAATAGTGGAGTTTAATAAGTGATAACTATGATGAAAAAGTAATAACACTTTCCCAGGCCGCCCACGCTGAGCCCCCCAGTAGATCTGCAGCAGTATGTACCAGCCGGCTCACATGGCGGTATGGTAAGCAGCGATCCCACATACTGAATGCCAAGCTGCACTGTCTGTGAGCATGTGAAAAAGTTATTAATACTTGGGCTCGCTGTTAGGTTTGCTTTGTTGCACTGGTAGTCATTTGTTCTGAAGCCCTGATTTTCTGTTGGTTGTTTCTAGATGCTGCTACACCAGTTTGGGGCTTGACCAGATTTCTGTTGGTTTACATTTGGCTGGTAGATGTTGAACAAAGTGGGCCCAGTTTTCTGAACCATAACCATTAAACTTCTGTATGCCTCAAATAAAACATACAGGGCAGCTGATGACGCAGTATGTGGGCAGTATGACTGTAGCACTGTGCTTTTGGGTATTTAACATTTTTAAGTTAAAAGTGCAAACGTTATCAGGATTCTGAGAAATGCTCAAATGTGTGAAACTGCAAAAGTGCTTTTCTAATCTTGTTCCAGAAACTGCTTGTGACTGAAATTAGCTCCAAGCGTCTGTCACTTTAGTTTTTTTATACAAAAACTTTTTTTTTTAGTTTGTGGTAAATGCTGTCCTATTTATTAGAAAGCAGTCACTCCTTGTAATCAAGAACGCACATCCTGAAGCATTTTACTCAACATCAGCATGAATTACAAAAGAAAATAATAAAATTCAACCTGCTCGTCTCTATATTGCCCAAAGATAAAGGTGGAGCAATAATTTCAAAGTTCATGCTCAATAATCCAGGTAAAAAATCCAACAAAGTTCAATCAGGTTCCTCCGGACAGTTTCTTTGTGTCGAAAAGTTTTGTCTTTCATTCATAGGACTTCATCAGTTGGATTAGCCACAACTAACTCAGTATAACAGTTTGTGTCAACTCGGTCTATCTGTTAGCAAAATATCCCAAACAACAGGATGAATTTTATCAAAACTCAGATTGTCTGTCAATAACAACCGATAAACTTTTGAAGACTTGACTTCATTGATTTTATCTGTTTAACTTGCCGTTTTATTGTGTTTTAAATAGTTTTTAATTAATTGTGTGCTTAGCTTTGTAACTTTATTTTATGCCTTCTTTTACCTTATTTATTACTGATGTTCAGCACTTTGTTTCAGCTGTGGCTGGTGTTAAAGCACTTTATAAATAAAGTTGATGATGATGATGACTTCAATTCATTGCGGCTGCTCCAACTAACTGACATTAGCTTTCACAGTAATTCACTATATCCATCCATCAATCAATCCATCCATCCATCCATCCATCCATCCATCCATCCATCCATCCATCCATCCATCCATCCATCCATCCATCCATCCATCAATCCATCCATCCATCCATCCATCCATCCATCCATCCATCCATCCATCCATCCATCCATCCATCCATCCATCTGCTCTAATTCCAGAGTCAGGTCTCAGAGGCAGCATCTTGAGCAGGGAGGTCCAGACATCTCTTTCCCCAGCCTCCTCTTCCAGCTCTTCTGGGAGGACTCCATGATGTTCCCAGGCCAATTGAGACATGTGTTCTCTCTTATATGTCCTGGTCTTCGCCAGGGTCTCCTTCCAATTGGACATGCCTGGAACTCTTCCTTAGGGAGGCATCCAGGGAACATTCTTACTAGAACCATCTCAACCAGCTCAGAGTCTCTCCTGATAACTGAACTTCTCACCTTATCTCAAAGGGAGAGTCCAGCTACCCTGCAGAGGAAACTCATTTGGTCCGTCTGTATCAATGATCTCATTCTTTTGGTCTCCACCCAGAGTTTAGGATTGTAGGTGAAGGTAAACAGAGACTTCTTCTAGCAACATTTAACATTTAGCACACTTAAGAGTTTTTTTTTAATTATGACTGATGTTAGAAATGTGTAGTGGGTGAGAATGACCTTCAGATCAACTATTTAAACCCATTATTAGAACCAAGCTGTGCAGGGTAAATGTGGTCCAAATTCAGCTGAAGATATCAAAGTCTCCAGGGAAGGTTTTTACTGAACTCAACGTTAAAATGAGTTTCTGGATTTTGAACCTGAGCAACAATAATTTGTTTAAACTAATCAAAGTGGTGTTCGACTTTTAGACAACCCTTAAAACCTGAAGTTTTCAGAACTTTGGTCCCTGCAAAGTTGTCCAACCAGACAAGAACAATGGCTCGTAGCTTTCAGAGTCCACAAATCTTCTCAAATCGAGGCTCACCCTTTTCCATATACTCAGTAATGATGTAAATGGGCTCCTCCTTGGTGACCACAGCGTTGAGTCGAACCAGTTTGTCGTGCTGCAGGCTCTTCATCAGGTTGGCCTCCATCATGAACGCTTCCACTGACATGCTGCCTGGCTTCATGGTCTTCACCGCCACCTTGGTGTGCTTGTTGTAGGTGGCTTAAAACGAACAAACAAATTACAGTCAGCGGATCGATTTCAGGGTTTATCATCTGGTCGTTAGCAGTGATACGACGCCGTCTCACCCATCCAGACTTCTCCAAACTGGCCGGCACCGAGCCTCTTCTCCAGCTTGAGGGAAGACCTTGGGATTTCCCAGGCGTCTTTCTCCCACGGTTTTTCAGGTTTGGGGCTCAAACATGGAGTAGTCAGTGACTGGCAAAGACCATCTCCCTGCTCTGAACAGAACAGGTAAATATATTTTATTTTGTGATTTAAAAATGGGGCAAATGCAATCTGTTACTTCGATGATGCTGATGCTTTACAGAAGATGAGATATTAAAGTTGTCCATCAGAGGGTGGCACAAAGCAATTTAATGATTGAGCAGAAGAGATAAAATTACAGAGACTTCCTGAAAATGATAGTCCATCAGCTGATTTAGTGTTTTACTCAAATAGACGATAACTCAACAAGGAAGCTGCAACACAACCCAGAACAACGGGACTTCCTCAGAATAAACTCTTGTAACTCACTCTTGTAATGGCTGACCAGCTCTTGCAGGGTGCTGAAGGTGATTCGAGGGGAGATGTAGAATCCTCCGTTGTCCAGGGTCCGAATCTTGTAATGTTTAACTGTGTCCCCAGCCTGAGGGTCCAGGTCCCTGACGGACAGGGAGTAGCTGCCTGTGGGGGGGAGAGGAGCAAAACAGTTATTCTATTCAGTGGTGGACTTTTGTTTACATCTCCATCTTCTGCGGCTCATCTGTGGTTGGGTCATGTTGGCAACGGGTCCAGGAGAGAAACACGGACATCTCCAGATCCTCCAGGAGGATCTTAAGGCGTTCCTGGGCCAGAGAAGATGTATTATTCCCACTGCAAAGTCTTGGTCTCCACATGGAGGCGTGACAGGCAAAAAGAAGCAACCGTGGTGGCTTTGACCCCCCCCCCCCCCCCACACACACACACACACACACACATCCCCTTACTGCCTTAGTCTACGCACAAGTTTCATCAAAGTGGACAGAAAGAGTCAAAGTCCCAGGATGAGGTGTCTCGTGAAAGAGCCTTTAATCTTCCAGGAAGTTCTGGGTCTGCCCTGGGGTCTCCTCCTAGTGGACATGTCCAGAGCACCTCAAAAGGGAGGTGTCCAGGAGGAATCTGAATCAGATGAACCAACTCAACGGACTCCTTTAAATGCAGAGGAGCAGTGTGGTTCTACTCTGAGCTCCCGTGGACGGCGGAGCTCCTCACTTTATCTCTAAGGGTGAACCAAACCATTGTACGAAGGAAGTTCATTTCAGCGGCTTGGATCCAGGATCTGGTTCTTTCAGTCATGATCCAAACCTCCTGACTACAAGTGAGGGATGAAACATAGACAGACCAGCACTTTACATGCAAGTGCTATCATTTTCATAGCTAAACTAACTAAAGTTTCCTAAAGATGCTTATTTTTGCAAGGTTTGACCATCGTTAACCAATAAAGATGAGTCACTTTTATTAATCCAAGCATTAGGAAAAAGGTTCCTACATTCATTTTGGGCAGATACGTAAACACAAGTAACAGGATATAGAACCAAACCTGAGTTAAAGGACACTAGAAAAACTACTACAGCTGGAATGAATGGGTTAAAATTGTTAGAATTAGTTAAAATGAGTTAATATCCAATATACTATATATAATAAAGGCCAAACCATCACAACTATCTTATTCTATTTGTGTCACAATTTTTGTGTTTTCACACGTTACACAATGATGTCTGATAGCTGATATGCTGTAGCACTCACACAAGAGTCACAAAAAAACTTCCCCGTTAACATTAGTGGGAGTTTGGAGGAACAGGCGATCCAGACGTACTTCGCTGTAGAAACAATTTAAAATTTAGACCAGTCACAGAAAGTTGGACTTAATGGTTTTCAAACAATCGCCGTTCAAGAGTTGATATTTAGAGATTTTACCACATTGATAAGCTTAGAGTGTGATGATGTCATACCCTAACTTTTGATATGTCTAAAAATTGACAAACAAACTCTTCTTGCTTCTACAACTCTTTCTGGTACTTGTACAACATCGAAACAGGCCGTTCTGTTTTCTTTCACTGAGTGAGTCTCTCGCGGCAGTAGGACTTACAGTTCCTCACAGAATACAACACAGGTGTCGCAACAACTATATGTGAAGGGGACGTGTCCCACCCACATTTAAAACATTCATTCGGACTCCCCCAAATTTACCATGAAATATTAGTTCACCTAGCACCGTTTCTATTTCTTTGTGAACTGATCCATTCCACTTGATTAACAGGAGAACACTCAAACCACTAAAAGTCCACTCCGGGTTTTCCTGGTTACCTACAACAGCTCACCACACCTCATGCAGTGTTTCCCGTCCGTCATCTGCCTTGGGGGAAGGAGGGGGAGACACCTCTGTTTTACGTGCTAGCTTAGCGGGCTAGTGCTGGCAGCTGTTGACAGGGGTGGGGGGTAATAATGTGTGAGAGAAGCAGAGCACTACGTCTGTAGCATCCTAGCTAAGGCATCTGCATTGCATGCCATTAGCTTAGTGCTACGTTAGTTCTGGCAGGTTTCAACATGGGGGGGCGTCTAGGATGCGTGAGAGAAGCGGAGCGTGCTCTATTCACACAAGGAGAGCTGTTGGTCAGACTATTTCTTGCACCAAGCTCTCTAAAATAATTATTGAATCAAGTGTTATGTAGGTAAGCGTAGATGTTTGACAACCCATTAAAATACACCAGAATGCAGGAAATAACATCTACATACTAAAAATATTGAACCTCCAGACACCCCCCCCCCCCCACCAGTGTGTCCCTTTCACATTACAAATGCTTCTGACACTAATGGAATACAAAGAACACACTCTTGAGCTTCCAGAGATTTCTGTTAGTTTCCAGAAGTGAGGACTCATTTGAACTCATCACTTTTACTACAAAGTACCTACAACACTGCAGGGACATAAGAATTCCCATGTCAGAGTCTTCAGCTGTTCACGTTTCAAGAATTTTTAAGATCCATCTTATAGGTTAGGCAGTTTGAGGCTTATTTTTTAGTCTGTTTCTGCCTGCCTCTTTAAGGTTGCAGTCAGATCATGAGGGACTCAGGTGTGTTGTTACCACGGTGACCGTAATGAGCCACTCGTAGCAGCTTTGACGTTTCTCTTTACACTTCCAACAGTTTTTTGCAGCGGTAGTTATTTTTTATATTTGTTTTACACACCCTTTGTGGTCTCGCTGTCTCGGATCATGAAGGACCCGACTCGGTTCCCAGGGGCCAGTAGCTGCCTCTCGGCATCTTTCCTGCTCACCCCCTTGAAGAACCACCTAAACAAGTAACATACGAGTTAGATGAGAAACTGTTTGCTTTGTTTTGTTGTCTTTAACTCTAAGATTTGAAATGGCTTCAAACTAAAAAAAAGACAAAAACTAAGGAATGGTTTTACAAACAAACCGAACATTTTATATTTGAGTTTGGATACTTACTCCTCTGCTTCCAGAGTATCTTTAGCTACGTAATTGCTCGGGATGAAGCCTTCCCGACCTGAGCTGATTAACATGGCTTTCCACCACTCGCCTGATCTGAAGTGGAAAAAGTGTAATTAAAAACACATTAAATAGAATTATGACAATGTTGAGCATGTAGTTGAAATTGTTTTGCCGTAAAGCCAAAGCTTTTGCATAGATGCTGTTCTGACCCTTGTCACCCATGCCAACGTTTTGGGGGATAAATGGCTCAAAGAAACCAAGAAAACATTAATGCATATTCTGTATATTTTTACTTTTTCAAGTGGTCATTTATACTAAAGTCATAGTAGGGTGGTCGTAATGTTATGGCTGAGTGGCGTAAGTCCCAGAACCACTTACTCTTCTAAGATTTTGAGCTTATCTCCCTTCTTGAAGCCGAGGTCTCCTTCGTGGATAGCCTCGTAGTCGTACAGTGCCATGGCAATACTGTCGCCTATGATGGTAAAACAAGCAAACAAACAAACAACAGATAAATGAGTATGTGTACACTGTCAAGACAAAATACATTTGTATGACTATCTCCACTTAGTGGACTGAAACTGCCAAAATAAGACCCCAACCACAAAAAAACTCCTAAAACATTTAAAAGCAATTACAGTAATTACCAAAAAAAAAAAAAAAAAAAAAAAAAAATTCTGTCAAACCAATTTTTGTCTTTAAACACATTTGTTTTATTGTCATTTGACTGTATTTTTATTAGAAACTATGTAAATTTTACTTACTGGCATTTTCCCTTTACTTGTATTTGCATAACAACTGTGTTATTTAAACAAGTTAACAAAAGATAAGATGAAATAAAATTAATAATATTTAAAGAAGGATAATAACTTATCAGCAGAGATATGGTGAGATAGCACCCTTTAGCATTAGCAGCTAATATAGCTTGCAGTAGTAACAAGTGGGCTGAAGTATTGGGTACCACCTTCTATATTTGAAAACATAATAGACAGAGCATTTAATGACGGAAAAAGCAGTTTAATAAATGAAACACAGTCTTTTTAAGTTTCTGTTTGCTTAAATAATCGAAAAAGAGAAGCAACAGGTTGCCAGCAACAATCGTGAGCACAGTTAGCATTAGCGCCTAGGTTAGTAAAACCCAGGAGTCTAGTGTAAACAGCTTTTTCCATTAAAACATTAAAACTGTTGTGATTGATTTTGTCAGTTTGTTGATTAAAAATATTTTTGTGTTACAGTTTGGAAACAAAAGTTATTGAACATAGCAATAGCAACCATGCTAGCTGTTAGCACTGTTAGCTGTAATAAATAACTTAACTAGCAGCAATTAAAATATAAAAGTTACACTTTGCCACTTTTACTTTTTTAATAACTCTTCCTCAAAAGCTCTACTTCATGTAGCTTAGCACCCTGCCAACAGAACTGAACACTGTTTTTCAAAGCTAAAGGTAAAGTTTAAACGAACGCTTAACTTTAGCTACAAGCTAAATTTACTGAATCAAAGGTTGGAGCAACCAAACAAGGCAGGTGAGTGCAGTAACAACGTAATACAGAATTCGTTGAGCCTATAAATAAATTGGTAATTACGTATGTGAATTATGTGTTTAATTTTGTTGTGTTCCTTTTTCAAAATCTAGCTTTGCAAATCTGAAGTTATAAATAAAATGAAGTGCTGTGTGGTTACACAAAGAGCTCATCAGATGGTTTAATCTAAAAATACACCGTAAAAATATGCACAAGTGAATAAATTAAAACAAATAAAGTGAGAATGAACAAATACATCTACAGGAATAAAAAAAATCTATGTGCAGTTGTTGGAATTTTAAGATAGTGTATTCGGTTTTGATTTAGGCATTTTCAGTGCTCCGTACTTTTGCACTTAGGTCTGAAAAAAGCAGAATAAACATTTTAAAGACTCATTGCTGCTATCAGGTTATCAGAGCGTGTCGATTCTGGTAACGCCACGTGTTTGTTTACCGACACCGGCTTCCCCTTCCTTCGACACCGGCCGACTTCCTCATACGTTTGACATTAATAGCAGCTGGGCTAAACTATTTTAATAATTCTTTTAGTATATTGGAGGTCTGTGTGTTTCGCTCTCTACCCGCACACCGACTCTCCTTCCCCTTTTACGTTTGAAGGCAAAGTGTGAATTTGTTTAAAATGCACAGCCCTGAAAGCTCTTGTTGACAGATTTTGTGGCAAAGCCGTATGAAACCTTAATTTAGATAAAAGTAAAAACAACAGAGGGTTGCAGTAAATAAACTCACCTTCTGACGAAGCTGCGTTGGATTGCATTTTAGCCTGTAGAGAAATAAAAATAGTTTATTTTAAGTGGATGCATATTCAAAGTGAGGTAAAAAAAAAAAACCTATTTGTTATAATTCCTAACAACAAAATCATGTTGCTTTATTTTAACATTCACATGTGAGCTCATCTTTTTGACCACATCATATTCCAACTTTTTATCATTTATTTAGCTTTCCTGTCACCAGCTAAAAGTATTTACCTTTTCAAGTTTAAGTTTCTTTAGCTGCTAACTTTGATTTTTAGCAGTTTCGCTAAAAAAAAAAAGTTAAAGTATCTGGACATTTTGATATTTTGTCTTAGTGTTCAGTATACAGTACAGTATTTTTATACAGTGGTTCCTCTACCATTATACAAGGAGGGCGCCCCGCCCTGTCAACAGAACCGAGCGCCCTGCCACCATAACCGAGCACCCTGCCAACAGAACCGAGCGCCCTGCCAACAGAACCGAGCACCCTGCCAACAGAACTGAGCACCCTGCCAACAGAACTGAGCACCCTGTCAACAGAACCGAGCGCCCTGCCAACAGAACCGAGCACCCTGTCAACAGAACTGAGCGCCCTGCCAACCCCTGCCAACAGAACCGAGCGCCCTGCCAACAGAACCGAGCAACCTGCCAACAGAACCGAGCGCCCTGCCAACAGAACCGAGCGCCCTGCCAACAGAACCGAGCAACCTGCCAACAGAACCGAGCGCCCTGCCAACAGAA
>JARVLU010000002.1:32896996-32907484 GCA_031762415.1 Simpsonichthys santanae | reverse complement strand
TTGCGCAGTGGCAGTATCGTAGCCTATGAGGTTTATCCGAGGCGCGATTATTGCTAGTTGAAAACTTTACCCAATACCCCGTATTGGCGACTTGAAATACAGTCGGCAAGCGCAATTTTTGACGGTCTCTACGGAGGCTAATATACATGTTAAAAATAAAGACGATGCGTTAGGCCAGAATGATATCTATTCATTATCTAGACATGCTTTATATTCAAGATATGAATATCAAGAGTCAGAAGGTGCACTAACACTGAATTACCACTTGAGGTCAGTAAAAGATCATAAATATAAATTTTATTTACCCAGGACAGTAGTTCAACAAAACTTTAACACAATGTGGAATTTCATATGAATAAAAACAACATTTGAAACACATTGAGTGAATGAAGTGAATTAACGCAGAGATCGGCACAGTTCCTGAAGAAATTTAGTTAAACACCAATAGAAGAATAAAATGCTGCTATTCATTACTCATACTATCTTACCTCAGGTCCAAGTTAGCATGAATAATGAACATCCTCATCTTTTAGCGCCATACTTCACGATCTGTGATGTCTATGTCAGAAGGACCATGAAATCAAACCCACTGACGGTCTCAGAGTTGTTTCTGTTGGGGCAGTGCACGATGAAAAATGTCAAATTAAAGAAGGAACAGGTGAGAAACTCCTTGAAGTGCTCTGATAACCAGGAGATGTGCTGTATAATCCAATTCAAACAACATTTTACTGATACTGAGCTGAGTGTGGTAGTAGCTGAGAGTCAGTCCAGCACATGCTGAGTCACATGTCACACAATCTGATAATGTGTCCAAGATGCATTCATCCATGAATGTGAGGCGTTTTAATGACAAACATCTTGTTCTGAAAATGATGATCTATTTAATGATGATGACAATATCATGCAGTTATCAACAAGGTGCAACTGTCAGCTACTACCACACCAGACTGAGCTCTGTATCAGTAGAAATGTCTGATGGAAACAGACTCCATGCCGTCTCATCAGGAGATGATTTCAGACGTTCACGTCAGAACTCTATCACGTGCGCTTCTTGAAGGAGCGCTTCACTTTCACCTCTTTTGTTTGTGTTTGTTGGATTATTGAAGTGATCAAAAGCTCCACTCCTCCACTTTCTTAACAAAGTCAGTCTTGTTATTTATTTAAGATATGAACTAGGCCAGAAGCACAAATGTGATGTGCACACTCCACTCAACACAAGACGTGCACAGTCAGCTAGTAACCCTGCATGGAGTTATGAAATCAATCAGGAAACAAATAGTTGTCATCTGTTTTGTGCTTAAAATGAGACTATTTAACAAAATCAATGCATATTTCCATCCATCCATTATCTGCTTCCATTCTGGGTCACAGGGGTCACTGGAGCCCATTTCCAGCAGTCACTGTGTGAGAGGTGGGGGACACATCTCCAATCCATCACAGGGACACCTAGAGACAATTTAGAGTTACCAGTCAGTCTAACATGCATGTTTTTGGTCTGTGGGAGAAAACCCACCAATGCACAGAGAGAACATGCAAACTCCACCCAGAGAGGCCCCCGGACCAGGATTTGAACCAGCGACCTCCTCGTTGAGAGGCAGCAGCTCTACCAGTTGTGCCACCGAGCTGCACAACATTGTACCATAATATACAAATAAATTTGATTTTGTCATGCAAATACAAAAATACATATTTATTGAAAAAATCAATTTCTTTAACAAACCACTTAATAATCATAATAATAATAAAGGTTTATTTTGTTTTCTATGAATTGCACATTTCCAATTTACTGAAACCTTACATCATCATATCCATGTGTTGGAACAAACTACTATCACAGAGCACAAATAAAATCAAAATAGATCAGTTTATTGCATTAAAACATTACATTAGTGGGGATTTAATGTAAAATATTGTTCATACCTTTATACCAACAAGCACATTGTCCTGACAATGTACCACACAAGGACTTGTATTTACACCAGTACCAGTAACGTGCAGTGAGCTTTGTGACAGGCGAGGCCCACTCAACTGGAATCATGTGCTCACATATATGAACCCAAAATAGAAACATATTTTAATTTAGCCTTTTCTTCTAAAACTTTCTGTTTTGACTGAAAATCGAGTTATTAAAAAAAATCCTTTAGTTTTGAGATATGATCTTCCATTTTGTTTAAACAAATTTAACTGAGTGTAACGATTTGCTACACCCCCACCCCTCTGCGTTACAGAATAACTCACAGCGACTGCACCTGTTTCATTGGGGCAGCACTGCCCCCTAACTGTAAGGCACGGTACTTTCTGCCTCACCCGGTATATTCTGACCGTGCAATTATGACTGATTAGAAAGAAGAACTGTGTCACACAGACATCACAAGTGTGTAAGTGTGTAGCACACTTACACACTTGCTCTGGTCGAGAGTGGCTGCTCTTGCCTTTCCTCCCTTATCTCCCTTCTTCCTGAACTGCTCTTTGTCTGTGTGAAGCGCCTCAAGTACTCATCTCCCGAACTTAAATTGAGATTATGTATCATGGACGATCAACTCTATTGACAAGATTTTTTTCAACAAAACAACAAGGTCCAGGAGAACCGGTTTGCCCTGTTCAGACGCACCCTGGGGGATTCGTCATGGATGCGTGGGGAGAGTGGAAGGTGATGTGTCTCTCAGTCCTGTCTGTGGAGGATGTTGAAGACGTCTACATAATTGGATTTATGATAACAGGAGCCCTACTTTTTGGCATCGGAGGAGCTCTGTTCTATCGGAAATTGAAAAAGGTCTCGGGAGCAGTTTTGGCCATGATCAAGCTTCCGGGCCAGTATGAAGGTTTGATCCGTGCCGTGACTTCGATAAATCAGCAGATTTATGAGCTAAACCGTAAGGTGGAGGAGATTTCTGAGAATCGCAGGCCACCTGCGGCTGGGACTCGTCAGCGTGGTGGGTACAACCTTGCAGAAGGCTCATAGCAGGGATCAGTGGAATGTGTTCCCACAATTAGGCTATTTTGGAATCAGATCGTCCAGCTGGACTCAAGGCTGAAGGAAAAAAATCTGTCTACCTGAAAAAAATCAACAATCAAGCTTATCTGAATCTGACTCCTCGACAGCCTTGGAATGGGCTGACTATCAAATTTTTCCTGGGACATGAGTAACCAAGGATACAAGCTTCATCTATCACACACCCAGGAGAACTTTCTGTGAAAGCTTATCTCACCACCTCGACCTGAAATGCAGATGTAATCTGTTTTAAATTGTGCTTGCTGGTAGAGTTTTTTTATGTCTCAAATCGTGTCCTGATGGACAAGACGTGAAAGATCTTTTTTTGTAATACCACTATCTACCCTCATGGTTCTTCCCCTTCTTCATATCTAAGATTATTATTCTGATAAGGAATGAGATGGCCGTGCTGATCCAGCTGCAGCTTCACGCACTTAGTCCATCCTTCGGACGACTGTGCGTACATATTCTCGTTGTACCTCGGTACAATGTCAATAAAGATGACTCTGACTCTGACATGTGTAATCATACATGTATATTGGTGATATAAAAAGAGACAGCAATGAGCATGCACCAACCACCTACTTCATAGATTGTATATGACACAGCGCCCCCAGAGGTGAACCAGAGCACTACACTGCCTCACCCAGTGCATTTCTTCCATGTTTGAACAGACAATGTGTAAATTAAGTGATTTTGACCATTGAAGTGTTGAAATAATTCAGAAAACAGTTTTATTGAACAGTTTTATTAAACATTTCTATAGAACAGTCAAGTGGTCAAATATATTTTCTCTTGTCACTGTCAGTATTTTACTTGTCATGATGACAGGCTGCCTCCCCTGACTGCACGTCACTGACAAGTACACAAACGCATCACCTTTGTTTTTGTAAGAAATTTATTGATTGTCCAACCTGCTACTTTACCTCCATTGTCATAATCAAGTTCCTCGTTCTCACTCTGATCTGCTTCCTGTTCATATGACACCGTCATCCTCATCTGTATCTTCACTCTGTCCCTGCTGCACGTCAACATGGTCTCATCTTCCTCATCAGTACATGATTCCTAACCCTCATTCATCTGGCAGTACAAATATTCTTTATACTTTTTTGAAGCGCCATAAATGTGTGGATTCATCTCCTACATTACGTCATAACATGTGAACACACAGCATGTGAATCACTTTTTTAAATTAATAAACAAATTGAAAATCTCTTTCGTGGCACAAACATATTTAAAGATAATTCTAATAATTGATTGTGTGGCTCAGGGATGTTCTGTTACAGGACAATGTTGCCTCAGGGCATCGTGCAGCTGTAACTTCCTGAGACATATTTGATATGTCATGTGAAGAGCTTGAACATACTTATATTGGGGGCAACTGTGGCTGAGTGGTTAGAGCAGTCGTCCTCCAGTGCAAGAGTTGGGGGTTCTATTCCACCAGCAGCCACATGCTGAAGTGTCCCTGGGCAAGACACTGAACCCCTCACTGCCTCTGATGTGTGTCTCATCATTGTATGAATGTGATAAAGCTCTGATTAGTCTCTGTACAGATGTAGTGGAGTGCTGCATGAATGAGGCACAGACTGTGTTGTAAAGAGCATCTTGATAAGGTAGAAAGGTGATATCTATAAGTGCAGTCCATTTGAAGGTGCTTCATATATTTTATGTGATTTTCTGGGTGAAAATGAGAGAAACTCCACTCCTGAAAGGCAGTGTGGGTATGAGATGTTCACATGAGCTGAAAGAAGGAGGAAAATGAATCCCTGTGATGTCATGGGGCTAATTTTTTACATTTTATTAGTTAGTGTTTGAGTTCCTCTCCCTGTTTTTAGCATAACCCAAACAACGTGTCTCAGTTCACTTTAAAAAGCTAAAATAGGTTATGTTGCCTGGAGGCAGCACCGTACGGATGTTTATGAAATAACAGCTCAAGCTTATGAGGAATACGTCAAAATGTAATTTAAAGCGCTGTAGAGATGCACATGCCTCTTACTGTGCATGTGCAGCACATCAGCAGCAGTGATTTCACTTTGTGGATATTAGAAGCGTTTGTTACTTGTTGTGTGGTTCAGCGGTGCAGGTGCTGCTGGGTGCTGCTGGGTGCTGCTGGGTGCTTGGCAGATCAGCGTTGGGATGGCAGGTGTCACAGCTGTCTGAGCTGACACTGGGATTTGCTCGTGCCAGAATGTCAGGCCATCGAGGCTCGTACAGGGCAGGCTTGGATCACTGTCACAGGTAAGTACGCAGAGAAGGGGATTACACTACGTTTGAGCCGAGTAATCTCAAATGAATCCTGCCGTGCTTCTGTTTCATCCTCACCTGGAAAACACAAATGTCTGTTTTCTCAGCCGAAGGAACACAAAGTTCAATTTACAGAATGATCCTTTTCACCTGAGCAAACATCAGAGGCTTCATCGCAGTAATTATCTCTAAGGCAAACAGTTTCTTGTTTTGGCAGAAGTATCACTCACCACCAAGCAACTGGTCATGTCTGTTTTTGTTTATATTTTGTTTGGTTGTCTGTTAGCAAAATATATTTTTTAAAAATCTGTAGTTTTTTTTTAAAGAAACTCTCATGCAGTGATCACTAAACATACATGTACAACTCCCTGATGTTTAGAGCCATCCTGATTCAAGGTGGCGTCACAGCTGGTCAGAACAGGCTGTAACTCAGTCAGTTTTGTGACATCAAGCTGGTGATGGATAGTAATAGATAGTAATAGATAGTAATAGATAGTAATAGATAGTAATAGATAGTAATAGATAGTAATAGATAGTAGCTGAAATGAAACTCAGACAAGACTGAGGTTGTGCTTTTTGGACCTGAGCATCTCGGAATGAATGTTTCAGTCTTTCACTTTCTCTGGATGACATTAATGTGGCCTCCACTTCTAATGTTAAACCATTGGTGTTACTTTTGATCAGGACATGTCTTTTATCCTCCACATTTAAAATGTTACCAAAACCGCTTTCCTCCACCTGCGTGATATCACTAAGATTAGAAACATCTTGTCTAAAAATGATGCAGAAAAACTGGTTTGTGCATTTTTCACATCTGGACTATTGCAGTGGTTTATTATCTGGGTGTCCAAATACTTCTTTAAAACATCTTCAGTTGATCCAAAATGCTGCTGCCAGAGTTTTAATGAAAGTTGATAGGAGAGATCACATATCTGTGATCCAAGATGGCTGCTGGTAATAGATGTGGTTTTGTTGGTCTCCACATACCAGCCAGCTTTACATCTAGTTTTAATATGATTTTGGTTTATTTGTCATTATTTCTCCTGGATGTTTTTTCTACACTTGGCTCTGTTATGGCGGGTGTTCTTCAACACCTTTGGACATTGCAGTTGTTTCACCAGGAAGACCAAACGATCATCTGGAGACACAAAGGCCATAAACAACAAAGAAGGGGCGTGGTGGGTGTTTGCTGTGTTTTTGGTTACTGCTCACCCCGTTCAAGCAAAGTCAGAGCCAAATTACCACAGCAAAAACTTCTCTACAAACGGACATTCAACTTCATTTTTTCGGACATGGTTATTTAGTACTTTTCTCCAACGTTTGGCAAAATGCCAACAGAGTCGATCCACCAGACCAGCTCAGCCATCACAAGGTAAATACCAAGGTGCGCCTGCGGAACATCTTAATGGCTTTGCTTCTGTTGAGTGGGGATGTACACCTTAACCCAGGTCCAACCATCCAGCTTAATGGTGGAGCCACAACTGTACTCCAGGTCGGGAATCCCCCCTCTGCAACTGACACCTGCGTCATTGGGAACACCCACGTCACACAGAAGATCGAGACAAGTTTGGCAGGGACAATAAATCAGCTGCTTGATATCCCCCCGGTGGGTCTGGAAGGTTCCCCTGGCCTGATGGAGAAGTGGAACAATGGAACCTCATCCCGCCGGAACATCTCAAGTCACCAGCAGCCGGTGGAGTACCAGCACACCGGTACGGTGCCTCAGCGGGAGAGAGGGAAGAAAGGAAAGGCGACAACAAGCTGCACTTCTCACACAGACAAACCCTGCAGGTACTTTCAAACGGTTAATCATGCCAAAATAATCTGGGACAAGAACACCAAACTGCGCTGCCTTGATTCTCTTAATACTTTTAAAAAGCAGCTGAAGACACATTTGTTTAGATTTGCAGTTAATTAGTTTTATATTGTCTTATGTCATACGCATGTTTTATCTTTTATCGTTTGTGTTTGTATCTTTTATCATGTGTTTTTATGTATTTTATTCTGTAAAACACTTTGTGGTTTCTGACCTGTAAAATGTGGTATATAAGTAAAGTTTACTTAAATATTTACTTTTCCACAGTCACAGCGCAGAATCCCTTGAACTCTCAGTTGACAAGCATATATGAACCAAACAGGACAGTGTACCATTTCAACAGTACTGTGACATTGAAATGGAAGATCAGCATCGTGGAAAAATGATGAGGATACGTGAAGGAAGGGTAACAAAGGGGACAAAAGGGAAAGAGGAAGAAGAGGCCAAGTACTGTACTCAAACAGATTTCTGATTAAATTAGGGCTACAATTGTGTAGCAGGTCCACAGTGGAAGAGCTGGAAGAGGTGGCTGTGGAAATAGATGCCTGGGCCTCCATGCTCAAGCTGCTGCCCCCGCGACCCGACTTCGGAACAAGCAGAAGATGATGGATGGATGGAATTGTGGACCTTGTTGTCAATCACAGCCTCACAATGACTGAGGCTGGTCAAAGGGTGCAGCTAAATGTTGGTAGAACCACTATAAATTCAATTAGTCAAACTTTTTTTTTCTGGAGAACAGGTGTATATGTATATGCATATGTATATATTGGACAGTAATTCAGCACAAAACAATCTGTACTGCACTGCTGTCATTGTGTGATACATGAAGCTTACAAGAACTTGACACTTTTTATTTTTAGACTTACAGCTTTATTACATCACAAATTTACTGAATTGTAGTGTAAAGTAGTGTTACTGTAAAGATTTGCCACATTTACAGTATGATATTGTACTGAAGTATTTTATAAATGGGAAGAACTGTTATTCTACACTGAAGTACAGCAATATGAGTTAAAGCAGTATAGAGCAGTACAGTATATGTTTACTGTACATAACTGCAACTTTACTGACTCTGCACCACATAGTATTGCATGACAACTTTGCAGAGATGGAAGAGGGACACATTACACTCCGCAACAAGAAGAAGCCTTTAGTGCAATGGTGAAACAATTCCATATGATTGAGAACAAACAAAGCACTTTATAGAGCTGACAATGTATTGGGGACATTGAATCAGTTTCAATTGCTGCAATAGGCAGAGTGCTCAGAAGAAATAAAATGTACATGAATGATATACAATGTGCTATTTGAATGGAATAGCAACATAGTGAAGATCTGTCACCGGAATATACAAGTAAAACATTTGCATTCAATGCATACTCTAAAGATCTGTGCTGTAAAATTGTTACTTTATGTGGTGCCATGCAGTACACATAACCAAAATGCATTATGATACGGAGGAAAAGTTGTATAACTTTTCTTTCTCTCCCTCTTCTGGGCTAAAACATGTACTTGAACTGGAGGCCAATGGTGTGTGCATTTATATCAATAATGAGGCACGTTTCAATCTTGCAAAAGGCAGAACGTGTGGAAGAAATCACATTGGTCAGAGAGCAATAATTAATGCCACAGGTCACAGCACCTTCACCCGTATGAGGGTGAAAGAGATGGGCCTAAATAGAGACCATCTTATTGTTATTTGGGATAATGTGTGTTTTCACCACTCTGATAAGGTCAGACAGCGGTTTGCAGCACATTAAAGGATGCTGGTGGTACTCTCCCTCTGTACCTCCAACTCCTTAATCCAATAAAGTTTTTTTTTTTCTCTGCCTGGAGGTGAAAGGTATATAACTGGCATCCCCATACCTAAATGGCTCGGCGAGTGGCCAGAGATGCAGCATGTGATGCCATTACAGCAGAGCTCTGCAGAGGGTGAATTTGGCACTCAAGGAGATACTTTCCTTTCTGCATTGCCACTTTGCCAGGGATATTTGCTGAGATGCCAATGAAAATATGTGGCCAGACAGGCAGGAACATGTGGATTGATTTACAGTATTGTGTAAGTTGTATGTTCCAATTCAACTCCATTATTTACTACAATACTGTTTACAGCTGTGCAGCACTCTACTCAAAGGGGGGTTTCTTATGTTTGTTGTAAATGTTTGTTGCTTGTGCACAATGCTGTGAACAAATTAGAACTGCAAACAGCATATGCTGTAAAAATGTGAACAATTCACTGTCTTACCTCACTATATAAAGTAACGTGTAACTTAACTGTGGATTTCAAATGGCTGTGCAAATATTTTATAGTGCTGCCTTGAGCATTTTCAAGTAGTGTCAACAAAATAAGATGGAGCCGAGACGGGGTAGAGGCAGGTTAGCCAACTCCGGACCCGAAAGTCCCAGGTCCCCTGACATCCCCACCCGTCATGGTGTGTCTGAGAAAGACACATAACCCCCAATTGTCCCTGGGCGCCTACAAAGTTGCCCACTGCTCCACCTGGGTGCATCCCAGGTGTGATGGGTTAAATGCAGAGAACCAACTTTGCCATTGAATAACACAATGATGGCAACACACACCACCTTAATTTAAAACATCTGACTTTTTTGCATGGGAAACAAAGAGTGAACTGTCAACATAACAAAGTCACGTTGTTCATAAATAGTAGTGTTGTCAGGACTTTCCATTTTAATGACACTGACACGTTCATTGACATGAATACTTGCTTTCAAGGAATAATCAATCCACTGTGAGCATTACACACTTTTGCAGCTTATCACCTAGGTTTTGCAACTTGTCCTACTTGTTTAGAGAAATGCACTTACTTTTGTGCAAATGTTAAAACGATGTGAGAAATGCACCAAAGCAACTGAGAAAAACTGTAGACCAAATGTGCCAAACTTTTCTAGCTGTCCGGAATTGAAGCCAGCAGGATCTGGTTTATGGAAGCTGCCATGCTGTGGTTTATGATCCAGAGTCTGTTTACTAGAGGTGTCAAAATTTGTCACACATAATCATGATGTTTCATGCTCTTTCTTTTAATCTCAAAATAACTGATTACAGATCTGTTACCTGTTGGATTGTGTAAATGTGTTAACTTCAGACAACGTCCCGAAGGTTTTTGTGGAAGCATCAGGACTTTAAACTTGTACTCCATCTTATGGTGTGTTCCTTAAAAATATCTAGTTTTAATACATGTCGGTGCACTCCAGGAGTTGGCAAGCATTAAGATACACCATGGCCAGGTTGTTAAGTCAATTACAGGGCCAAAACAGAGTCTGAGAATCAACAATAAAATGATCTACTTCCTTCTGATGTACAAAAATTAACCCCTGATATTCTGATTACAGGAACTGCCATGTTGCATTTCTGAAGTGGGTTTGTGCTATTTTAGAAGTTAGACCACCCTAGATACCTGGACCGCTGTGGGGGGGG
>JARVLU010000002.1:32816965-32829507 GCA_031762415.1 Simpsonichthys santanae | reverse complement strand
CACGATAATAACGTAACTTTGCACCTGTTAGGAGGTACAGGAGGGACAGTCTGACCGATACGAATGGTGATGATAACCACTAATAACGTCCATTTAATGGACTGACAACATCCGAAGCCGCTGTCAGTTTCAGATAGGTAAGTGTGAGGTGCTCATAAAGTGGATTTTAAGGAGAAAAAAAAAAAACTATGCAAGATTTTTTCTATAACACCCAGTTCCATGACAAGCCACTTGATTTCAAGAAAACGTAAACACAGAAGGTGGTTTTCTGGGAATCTCTCCTCAAGGTCTTCTTTCATCAAATAGCGACACCAGTAAAAAGACTGACATGTCTGCAGCTTAGAAACTCAAAAACATCTCATGAAATTTCCAAGTTCATACTTAATAATCCAGGTAAAGCAATCCAATAAAGTTAAATTCAAGGTTCTTTATTGTCATTCGCATCACATGTGGTACATTAGAAATACGCTACATGCTCTGATCATGGCGGAGAGGAAGAAGTCAAAAAGTCAGCAGTGTCAAAGTTTGTTTGTTTTTTTGGTTGAGATATTGAATTCTGAAGGTTTTTGGACTACGTTGAGCATCGTCCCAAGTTGGAGATAATACTCCCGCATAGCCTTACCTTACAAGTCGTCATTTCCAATGTCATTGGGAAGCTAATAACCAATAGCACATGGGTGAGTTTTACCACAGACATTTGAATGTCATGTTAGCCCCGTTAGCATGATCAGTCTTACGGCACAATGAATAGACAAAAACTTTGAAGTTAAAAAGTCTGTCCTTCATGCACAAGAGTGCAGAAGATCCCACACTGCTGCTAGGAACCTGGAACAAGCCTCCACAAGTGAGACAGCATCGCAGGTGACTAATGCTAATAAATAACATTTAACACTTTTCATTTATAAAGTAATATAAGTTAAAGTGCTATGTATATCATATGGCTGTTATTAACTATATGTCACAAGCTCTTACAGCTGTTGCATAATTTTTGTAGCAAATAAGCCTAAATAAGAGAGCTATGTTCTGACAAACGAACGTCTATAAAATATCGGTATCAGCATCAGTTATCGGTGAAATAAGTTTTAACATATTGGCATATAGGATATCGGCCAAAAATCCAATATTGTGCATCCCTAGTTCCTACTTCGCTATTTTTCACCTATTGTAGGTGTGTGTGGAAGGTAATCCCTGTGATAATTGAGGGACTATAGTATAGTATAGTGTTTGTCAGGTGATGTCGGCTTCATTAACAAATGCTAACATTGTAGTGGGCTCAGTTGGTGATAGACAAATGGCTAGAGGTGGCCTAAATAGATGCTCATGTTTGTGGCAATATCCCAAAACTGTTATATAAAAAGAACTGTTGCCTTCCTGGTACACTACATTTATAGTTTTCATCCTTTTTTATGCAGCTTCTTGTTTACTAATAGCTTCTCCTTGGCATAGCTAACAGGGTTGGTGTTATAACCCAGAACGCAATGTACTTTGACCGCAGATAATTTTCTCCATTATTATTGTTAATTGTGGCTGAAGTTAAGGAAATAAAGAAAGAGGGTACGCTAAAAACAAACAAGAACAAGCATTCAGCTTACAAGAGGTATTTTGATGTAGCTTCGTTAGTTATAATTATTGCCTGATTTTCTTTTTAAAAATTAGAGCCTCTGATTTAAACTTTATTTTATTTTCATAAATAGCTTCTGATATACATTTGCTTTCCAAGACAATGACTTTTTTTTCCTACTCAGTTCTCTTGAGCTATAAAATTTTACAAACTTGACCATTTTTACCTGTCAAAATCTTCCTGAGCATACAATCTCAAATTAAATTTCAATTTATTCAATATAAAAAGTGCTGTTTCAATACTTTTAATGACATTTGTGACTTTAAAAACTTGTTCACACTATGTACATACAAACTTGGACGTTGTGTTTTTTGTGAATTGTGAACTTGCTTAACAGTGTTACGGTTGTTGTGATTATTGTAGCTGATCCTGTATGTGTAAAACTTTGGAATGCAGTTTTGTTATGTGGTTGAAACACAAATATACCATTGTACTCTTGGGGTCACTTGGGATCTTCAACTCAAAAAGCACAACATGTGGTATTTCAGCTAATCCGTCTAAGATTACAAAGCCTAGTCACATGTCTTGAATTGACTGACGTACTGCAGGCGGCTCCAGCAGGATGACATGAGAGGATTGTATAGTTTTTATACCGGCCACGTGTGGTTCTTGTGCCTTGTTATGGGCACGATCGGGTGAATCTGCCACTCTGAATCACAGTATCTGCTTGAAAAGTAAATTTAAAGTGACTCAGAATAAATTCCTCAGCTCAACTCTCACCACTTCTTGCCACAGCTGTGACCATAGTGTTTAGATCACGACGAATGAAAAACAAAGGCAAATGTTCTGCGTAAGTGTGGGATTATATGTATAGTCTACTTCTATTAAATGCCTTACAGACTCCTACTGGAACTATAACTATAAAAGCCAAGCTGTTTCTTTGCTTTAACCAAGGCTAAACACTTTGTACATTTATTTTAACTGGCAAATGAATATGTAATACTCAACACTGAGTCATTGCTTACAGTTCTTTTAATTAAAGCCAGATGAGGTCAAGGATTTTCCCCCTTATTCTGCCATGAAACATTTCACTAAAAAAAGAGAACAAGTGAGGTTAGTTTCATACAGTTGTTGTGTGTTTAAATCTTGTAAAAAAAAAAAAAAAAGATTATGTTAGCACACAAAAATAGACTGTTTTGCCAAAAGTAGAGTGGAAAGGTCATCACCATTCTAAATATTAATCAGGGTTCATAATCCGATGGCTTTACTCTTTTTTCCTTGGTCAAAAATTTTTCTTAGTAGAAGAAGAGCCACGAGTGTTTGGACACAGTCAATTAATGAATATTTATGTTAAGGATTTTGCTCTAAACCCTTTATGACTAGTGATGGACATATCTTAATGCTTAAATGTACCAAGACATGTTAGACACTTTTTTTTAATGCCATATTTTGATTATAACATACAGTAACTGTGCCATAATGCAGAAAGCAATTAAATTAAATTCAATTAAAAAATACTTATTAATCCCAAAGGGAAATTAATTGTTGTTGTAGCTCATCCTCCAGGTAAAACAGCATGTCCAAGGCAGTCAAGGAAGCTAACAATGGTGAGTTTAATGCTTTTATTTTGCACATCGAGTTTGATACTACATAAACCATACTACAGAAAAATGAAAACATTAAACTCACATTTGAGTTAGCTTTAGCTTCCATGACTGCCTCGGAGATGACGTTTTCCTTCAAAATCAGCGCAACAAGAATAACGTCACGTGACTAAGAAAGCAGACGATTGTTGGATTCTGACATCCTTTGCTAATGTCTGTGACCTGAAGTAACCCTGCCTTTTTTACACTGAATTTTTAGACGCTGAATTTCAGACAGTGAAACTGAACCTGTTGAATCTCAGGACATTGAAAGAATTGTGTTTGAAATTTGAAAGGTTGAATTTTTTTTTATGTTTCAAATGTTTTAACACTGAAAAATCAAACTGAAAAACAACTATTGAAAATGTGATCACTTTGAAATAATAGTGTGAATTTTTAGCTTGAAGTGAAAATAACATGACATTTCAAACAATGACAATTAATTTTTTTAGGTTAAAAACTGTATTCTGAACATTTTAATGCTGAAAAATTAAATACACGCACAATGTTATAATTTCAGTGGCATTTTTAATTCAAATCCTAGCGACACATTTTACTTCCATACTGAGCTTCTCATCAAATCATTCAAATGAATGGATGAATACAAGTTATTTTGGTCTGCAGTCACTTTTCCATCAGAAATCAAAAGGGGCTGAGTTTTATACCTCGTGTGTTTGTGTGCATGTAGTTTTACAAATACTTACTCCTGTTAGTTTGCTGTTTGTTTCATTTCATTGTCTTACTGGTTTTCTGTGTTATGACTTTTTGACTTCTCTGTTTGGCCTTTTCCTTTGTCCTGACTGTGGCTGATTTGACATTCTGGAGCTAATGTTACAGAACCAAGATGTTGTGACTGGACTGGTGTCGGCTCATTGGCCTCCTCACTCCCCTGTCCCTTTCTGTCTGTCCACCCGTTTACTCCCTCTATATGTGGAAAGCAACAGAGGGAATGTGGCCAATGAGTGACTCGGCTGTTGATCAGCATCCTGAAATGCAAACCCATTTGTCTTCGTTTTCCTCAGTTCTTTCCGCCAGAAGAACCAGGCAGGCAGGGGAGCGGACTCACCTTCAGACAAGGCCACCAGACCTTGCCTCACCTTTAATCCCTCTTCATCCCTCACACTCCACAGCTCTTCCTCGATCGCTTCAATTTAGCTTTCGCTCTCTGTCCCTCTGTGTTGGCGCCAAAGGCAGGGCCAGCCTGTGAGGCCAGCAGGGGTCCTTGTATGTGGAATTGTGTTAATTAGCACAGGAGTCTGGAGACGACAGCAACGTTATCTACCACCACCACCCCCCTCCTTCAAGCCCCCCTTGTTCCTCCTCTTCCGCTCTCCCTCTCTCCGTCTCTCGAGGTTGCTTCCATCACGCTGCTTGCGTCGCCAGATTTGTGAAGGATGTCTCTGCCAGCTGTCTTTTCATGGACGGCTGCCAACCCCTCTCCATATCTTCCTTTTGTTGTCATTTCCTCGTTTATTCCCAGCTCTCGCTTTTTCTCCACCTTCAGTTGTTCATCGGTTAATAAACTGTGTCTCAAGCCAGTTTCTGTTTTCCAGCCTTGCCTCAGGGCAGGGGCTTTTTTAATGCAAGACATTTCTGTTTGTGGCGCACCTATGGCACACTGGCACACTGGCACAGTTGTAGCAAGGTCGAGCCGGGCAGAGAGTGCCTTGGTGGACTGTCTCCTCTGCACCACGCCAGCTCTGTAAACTATGAGCACTGTGTTAAGAGCAAAATACTCTCAATTTCCTTGACACCCCGGTGTCGTTTGCCTTCTTCAGCAGCAATGGTCAGAAGAGCATAGGCGGACAAAGAACGCTTTATATCCCATCATAACAATGACAGTCCCAGTCAGTTGGTAGCTTCTACATGACCTTCACTTCCCATCAGGACTGGCTGCTTTTCTGTGAGCAAACACTCCTGCCATGATGCCTTGTTCCTTGATTGAGCTCCTTACACTGCGGGGAAATTGTAACAAATTTCATTTAGGGGTTTTGGATACGAGGAGATGGTTAAAGATGTTGGTAAGTGGTTAGTCGGTGTAAACATGCCATTAAGAGCAGCGGTGAAAGAAATGTATCTGTCTGCCTGAGATTTCTTTTTGTGTTTATTTTAACATCTGAGTGTGTGAAAGGGAATTCTGTTGTTTGTGCGTCTGTGGTTTCAGTTGCTGAGTGGTCCAGCAGCTGATGTTGTGGGGGTGCTGCTAAGCTCTGCACTTTATTTGACCCTGGCCTCCACTGAGGTGTCATTGAGTGTAAAACAGATCTCTGCCAAATACAGACATGGAATCCCTTCTCATGTGAAAATGAAACAATTCTCCTGCACCCACCTACACACAGACACCACACGTATGGGGAGTTCTTCTTTCGTCTCTGAGAATTCCAGCTACACAAATTACTCTCTTTTGTTTTGTGATTATATCAATTAATCGGCTTTGACTGTGTTTTCTGAAGGGCACACCGAGCGAGGCTAATTGTGTCTGTAAACGAGACACACAAGAGAACTTCGTCATTAGTGACCCCCTAACAAATCTGAGAAAGGATGTTATTCCTTCAACATCAATTCTATTTTTTGTTCTTTTTATGTACGGTATAGCTCTAATATTTCCTTTTACAGTTTGAAAACTCTTCCACTGGTATTCTACACATTTTTAATTGAGCTTTTTAGAATTTATATTCACAAAAATCCTTTCATTGATGAAGTGCTTTGATACCCTTGGTAAAGTGAGCTGATTCCACTGTCAGGGGAATTAAGGCTGCTTTTGTACACTGAAGCTCCTCAGAGCCATGCGGTGCTGTGATGGTGCGTTCTCCAGAGAAACAGAGGAACAAGTACAGAGAGGGTAGGAGGCAGCATCTCTCTCTCTCTCTCTCTGATCTTCCGCCTCTCTCAGAACCTTCTGTCTGGTGCTGGCCCAACATTCTGCGCTGCTCCATATTAGCACTTACAAATATATACATTTCTCACATGGAGCTTAATGAAAAAAGTCATACCCCTTGCTGAGAGGCGCTCACCAGGAGATGGGAAGTGAGAGCAGATTGGAGCTGGGCAGACTTGTGGGAGTGATGCTCGTCATTGCCTCACTGATAGCAGGGGTGGCAAGTAGTGAGGGGGTGGGGGCGTGGGGGGTAGTGCACACAATTTGGTGGATAATGAAATGGAGTAGGGGATTGGCTGTGTCATCAGGGTTTGTGATGTTCCCCAGACTGACTAATGGAATATGTTTGTTTGCAGCAGCTTGGTATCACAGCAGGCAACATTAAGTCTTAATACTGCCTGAATATGTATCCATCTGACGACTAAACTCATGTATATCTGAAGCGAGAATTAGCTACAGGTTTTACCTGTCAGCATTGTAAATAGGCCTGTCGCAATAAACCATAAATCAATTAATCGCATGGTTAATACAAATTATCAACCTCATTTTCATTTATCAGCCTTATCACTTTTTTTATATCTCTCTCTTTCTACTGGACACTGGAGGACAAAAAGCTCAACTCCGGTGCTCTTCACTGACCCCTCCCTTCTTCTTTTCTCTTTAAAATCTGTTTTAACAGTCAAAATCACGTTGTTGGATCGTTAAAAGCAGCTATGCTGAGAAGCTAAGCTACAAGCTAAGCTAGCAGGTTGACCTCAGGGGAAAAAAACCTCTGATCTTCTGGTGAAGCTCCAAAATCCATGGTTGAAATCTGTGCCTTCATCTAAAAAGTCTTTTTTTTTTTTTTCTCTTCAAAAAGAAGCTGAGAACTTGTTTACTGATTTTTTTAAATTAAAAACTTTGTGTGAAAATTGCTATGCTAAAGAGCTCAAACCACACCAAGTGTCTGCCATTTTGAGAACCGAAGAGAGACAGTCATGTCACGTCGTGTCCTACCTCACATTTCTTTAAAGAGACATGCTGCTCGCTTCCTCACTATCCATCCTTCGGTCCAAACAGTCTTATACTGCCATCCGGTGGTCAAAAAAGGTATACATGCAAAACAACAATTACTAATTATTGTCAAATTTCAAACAATATTATAGTTTATCACAATAATTTCGGAGACAATTAATCGCCCAGCAAAATTTATCGTGACAGGTCTAATTGTAAAAGCTTTTTTTGTGACGTAAACATTTCTCAAAGCCTTTTATTACCTATTGTAAAGCATGAAATGGCCTGCTGGTGTAAGGGAAAGCAATCTGTCTTCTGGTTTCCATGGAAGCAGATGCTTCATAGGATCTGAGTACCAGGCACAGAGGTTGTGCCAAAACTACTGCCCACCTATATCATATAGGCTTTTCTGACAGAGAATAGGTTTTCTTCAAAATCACCCAGGCTCATCTCTGAGAACATTTAGCCCATTTTGGATTGTGCTTGTATTTCTGTGAGCCTTCCTCCGGTCTTCTTATGTGATCCCTTCCACTCGCTGAGAGAATCAAAAAGACGAGGATAATCTACATGTGCTCAGAATAATCCCACTCTTCTTAAATGATGTTTTTCTAAACAGTTGTTTGCTGTGGATAAGCTCTGTGATCTCCTCCCATCACACACAGCTCACCTCTTTTGAAACCACCTGCTCTCTCCCTCTTCTGCTCCTTCTTTTTTCACCCGAACTCATCTTCGTTTCCATCTGCCCCTTAACAACACAACTGTTCGTATCGTCTGACTCATGCCCCAGCACCCACAGTGTCGGTGCACCAGTGCAGCGCTGCTCGGTGGGTGTGTAGCGCCACTCTTAATCACATTGGGTGAGCACACCTGTGAAAACAGATGTCCACCGGGGCTGCCATGCTGTTCCTCTTTAGGCTGAGCTTCTGTGTGTGGCTCAGTGCCACTCATTCTCTTCCCTCCTCCTGCTAGGTATTCAGGTCTACTCTGAACATATCTGCTCATAACATCCAGTAAGAGCCCATCACAGAACAAGAAACTTCAGTCCTCTGGCTTTACTCCCACTTTCTATTCTCTTTCCTAAAACGTCCTGCCAGTAGAAACAATACAAAACCTCCATCATTCTGTTTGACTAATAATACTGATAGTAATACAAAACCACATTTATTGAAATCTGGTAATGCTATTGCTAATTTATTATTTTAGTCCCTTTTTCTGGGAGAATTTGACAAACAGGTATTGACCTTTTAAAAAGAATCTCCGAGCTTATAAGATTGTCTCATTCATAAGACAGGACTTACTTTGACATTTGCCTTCTAGAAGGGAATACTAATACTCCAGAACAATTAAATGTTTTAACACTGCATTTGTCAATAAGCTGTTCTGTCCTGTGTAATTATGTCCTTATCTTATTGAAGATATCTTTACAGATAGAGCCATACTGCTATGCTTTGCCTCAAGACATTTGGAATAGTGCTTACTGTGAAATTGGATTGCCAGATAGCTACTGGTGGTAATGGCTTAAACACACAGAATAATCTGCAGTAGTGAATTTTAAAAAGGTAATAAACTCACTGTTAGCTTTAGTTGAAAAGGACTGGGATTCCCACCCAGCTGTGCGTTCTTGTTTGTTTTCGGTTAAACCTCATTCAATTCTGTGGTGTCAAATCCTCCTGACTGTACTCTGTTTTGTTCAGTTGATTTTCCAATGGATTTGACCTATCCACCTTATTGCTGGCGTTCTGCTGTTAAAATGATGATTGATACAATTTCCTGTCAGAACAGGAAGGGGTACAACTTTCTGTCGGACAGGAAGTAGCAGTAAGCATTGGTTAACCATGGTAGAGGAGCACGGACCACAGTTTATTTGAAAGTAATTTACATTCAATTTAGCAGTTAAACTCTGTTTTTGTTTTGTTTACATTTATTTAAGAACCATAAAGTTAAATAGGGAGTGGTGGCACGGAGGTTAGAGAAGGTGGGCCTGTGATCAGAAGATCGCCGGTTCAAGCCCCGGTACCGACAACATAAAAAATGTGGGTGGGGCAGTTGAAGCGCCCACACCTTCCCCCACCCTCATTCGCCCCACTCTAGACCCTTGAGCAAGGCCCTCAACCCCCACCATCTGCTCTGGGTGTCCTAGATAGCAGCTCTCTGCTCCACACAGAGGGTTGTGGTAACTCGGTGGTCTGTGGTTGTGTCAGGAAGAGCATCCAGCGTAAAAATAACTGCCAAGTCTTTGTGTGACTTAGTTTGCTGTGGCAACCCCTAAAGCAGGGAGCAGCCAAAAGAAGGTAAAAAAAAGTTTACTAAAATGTCCATGTTGAGTTCAGGTACCTGTTGTGTTCACAGCTGCAGGAACAACCAGACCAAACTAAATCAGTGGCTACAACAAAGTTTGAACACAGACCCAGAACAAAAAGAGTGTTCCTGTGAAAAGTGGTATAGTTTCATCTCCTACTTACAGATGAGGAATTAAGAAGAATGTGGCTGAAAAATGTGAACTTGAAGAGACCACCCAAAACTCTGTGTGTTCATTTTACTTTGTTGACAAACAGCCGACGGAGGAAAACCTCTGTAGATGTAGCTAAATATGCTAGTAGATGTAGCTAAATATGCTAGTAGATGTAGCTATGGTAAATATGCTAGTAGATGTAGCTAAATGTGCTAGTAGACGTAGCTAAATGTGCTAGTAGATGTAGCTAAATGTGCTAGTAGATGTAGCTAAATTCACTAGTAGACATAGCTAAAAGTGCTAGTAGATGTAGCTAAATGTGCTAGTATATGTAGCTAAATATGCTAGTAGATGTAGCTAAATATGCTAGACATAGCTAAATGTGCTAGTAGACGTAGCTAAATGTGCTAGTAGACGTAGCTAAATGTACTAGTAGATTTAGCTAAATGTGCTAGTAGACGTAGCTAAATGTGCTAGTAGATGTAGCTAAATGTGCTAGACGTAGCTAAATGTGCTAGTAGACGTAGCTAAATGTACTAGTAGACATAGCTAAATGTGCTAGTAGATGTAGCTAAATGTACTAGTGTGGCGGACACAAATGCATATATTTCACATCAGAATGTGCTCTTATTGTGAAAGGGACAATACAAAAGAGCAGTTCAACTGTTGTATTGTTAGTTGTTCTCCTGAGCTTGATGTAGGAAGACATTGAGAATAAATCAAGACTCAAGGTATTTTTCGTCTCTTTCTGCCGACTTCTACATTTGGTAATCCCAAACATCTGAACGTTTTTGAACGAGAACTCGCCAGATGCTGACGCTGCTTCTTCATCGGCCGTGTTTTCAGACTAAGTTTTTTTGCCAGGCAGACGTTGCTCCAAATGCCGTTGGCTCGTCTCCTGCCATTGCTTCATCCGCCGTTTGCAGCTGTCATTAAGCTTCCAGGGTTCTGGCAACACGATCTAGAGCCATGGTTTCAACATGTGGAAGCCCAGTTTCATCTCCGTGGGATAACCATAGACGAGACTAAGTACTTTCACGTTGTTGCTGCCTTAGACTCTGTTTCCACCCGCCGTCTGATTGGTCTGCTGCGGGACCCGCTAAGCACTAGCAAGTACAGTGCGCTCAAGGAGAACTTACTGCGGCTTTACCAACTGTCGGACACGGAGCGGGCTGGCCGTTTGTTGTCCCCGAGTGGCTTTGGGGATCGCAAGCCCTCCGAGCTGATGGAAAACATGCTGGCTTTACTTGGATCAGGAGATGTTTCCTTCCTTTTTACTCATCTGTTTCTTCACCAGCTTCTTCCACCTGTCCGCACAGCGCTGGCCAACTCCCCATTGATCCGGATAAAGGATTATCGCTCCCTGGCTGAAGAAGTGGACCGGCTTTTGTTAGCTTCCAGGCCCTACAGCGTGCAGGCTCTTTTACCCAGTGTGACTCAAAGGGGGCGGAGGCTGTTGATGGCATGGCTGCTGTGACAGAGCGTCAGAAGGACGACATGCTTTGCTTCTACCAGTGCTGGTTTGGAGTAAAAGCGAAGCTTTGCATTCCTCCATGTTCATGCCTGCGTCAGGGAAACAAGAGAGCTGTTGCTCGCTAGCAGCTGTGTGTGCTGGCTGCTTAGATAAGCTGCTTTTCATCATGGATGAGGTTTCTGGACGGCATTTCCTGGTGGACTTGGGTGTACAGCAAAGAATTATGCCAGCTTCATCTACAGATGCTTTGTGTCAAAGTTCTGGACCCCTGCTGAACACGGCTAATGGCACCCCCATTCAAACTTTTGGATCGAGGTCCATTAATGTTTGTTTCGGTAGACGTCCGTTTCAGTGGGACTTTGTAATAGCTTCTGTGTCTGTACCTATTTTGGGTGCTGATTTTTTATGTGCTTTCAGGTTACTAGTGCATGTTGTTAATAGCTGATTAATTGATGCTGAGTCTTTTGATACCTATCCCTGTAAACTTGGAGGTCCTGCCCATCAACCTCTTGTTAACATGCTTGCCACAGGTGATGAGTATCAGCGTTTGTTGTCAGAGTTTCCTGCTTTGACAGTTCCCACCTTTTCTGCTACTATAGCTAAACATGGGGTGGAACATTGTATCACTACAGTTGGTTCACCGGTGTTTGCACGAGCACGCCGCCTAGATACCACTAAGTTAGCAATAGCCAAGGAGGAGTTTGTTAACATGGAGCATCTTGGCATTGTGAGACGTTCCAAAAGTCCATGGGCATCCCCCTTGCACATGGTGCCTAAGGCCGATGGGGGTTGGCGACCCTGTGGGGATTTTCAGCGCCTTAACAACGCAACCAGTATTGACAGGTACCCAATCTCTCACATTCAAGTTTTTTCTGCCCGTCTGGCAGGAGCAACTGTTTTTTCCAAGGTAGATTTGGTGCGGAGCTACCATCAGGTTCCTGTGCATCTTTCAGATGTACCAAAAACTGCAGTTATCACACCTTTTGGTATTTTTGAGTTTTTACGGATGCCCTTCGGACTTAAAGGCGCAACACAGACATTCCAGCGACTTATGGATTCGGTCCTGCTGGGTATGCCATTTTTGTTTGTCTATTTGGATGCTATATTGGTGGCTAGTCCTTCGGTGACAGAACACATGGTGCACCTTTGCCAGCTGTTTGTTTGGCTCAGTGAGTATGGCCTAATCATTAACCAGCTAAATGCCAGTTTGGTCTGCCTGCTGTTGAGCTCCTGGGACATAGAGTGTCTGCTCAAGGGGCGGTTACCCTACCTGCCAAGTTTGAAGCTGTGTTAGTTTTTCCGCTCCCTGCCTTAGTGAAGCCCTTGCAGGAGTTTTTGGGGATGGTGAACTTTTATAACCGTGTTATCCCACGGGCAGTTCATCTTATGCACCCCTTGTATGAAGCATTTATGCCGCTTTTCCACTTGCTCGGTGCTGGTCGGATCAGCTCAGATCAGTTCGGGTCAGTTCGGATCAGTTGTGTTTCCATCACACTTCTGGACACGCTCTGTAGGCGGGGTCCAGAATCAAATTCGTCTTA
>JARVLU010000002.1:32732437-32749531 GCA_031762415.1 Simpsonichthys santanae | reverse complement strand
TATATTCTCCCGTTAATAACGTTTAATGAGCGAAAAAATAACCGAAACGGTACGCAGGTGGACCGAACCGAACGTGCTGTACCGAAACGGTTTGGTACACCCACGTGTACCGTTACATGCCCAATCTGCAATGTTCAGAAACAAATTTAGTTGCAGTGACACTCGTTTAAATCAATTTTAATTTTGCCAATTTTGGCTTAAATTAATTTGTTTCCATTCCATACAGTTTTAGACTTCTAGCATGTTAGGCTAGTCATCTTTGAACCACCTGAATCTCATTTTGATATCTTTAACCCAAAATACTGCCAAAAATGTTAAGGTACAAAAATCTTTTGTCCTTTATTGATATTTATTCTAAGGTTTTCTCTATACAGGTAGTCCTCGGGTTACGACGGTCTCGTCTTACGACTTTTCGACATTACGACACTACGACGCATCTCCCTTATTCAAGTTACGTCGGTTTTACGACGGTTTTATGACAGTTTTACGACGTTAAACGTCGTAACGTGGCGGCGCAGCGGCGGAAGAATACAGTATGCGGTGCAGCAGCGGAGGAATACAGTACTGTACGAAGGAGGATGGCATCACTAGCATCCCAGTAGGCCATTAGCCCTTCATTATGGCTACCAAACGCAAGGAGGACTCTTCTGATGGCAGTGCCTCGAGGAAAAGGAAGGCCATCACCATGGACTTGCATCGAAATCTGTTTACGCACTTGGTAAAACAGGTACGTCACATGTATTTACGTACGTTCTGACTAACGTCAAATTCAGTTTACGACACCACGTGAGAACGGATCTACGTCGTAAGTCAAGGACTACCTGTATTTATTAAAATAATTATTTTTTTTTTTGTTTCTGTTTTTGTTTTTTGCTTTATCAAGGGTTATAAAACAGTGTTTACTCGTCTTGTAATCAGCTAGGGTTTTTTTGTGCATTTATCTTGTTTATTTATTGAACTCTAATAATCCCCAGTGGGGAAATAATTCTTTATTTCACCATTTCACATGTGAATACATGTTAAGCAGAGAGCTGCCATCTAAGGTGCCCGGGGAGCAGCTGTGGGTTAAGGACCTTGCTCATGGGCCCAGAGTGGGGCAAATGAGAGTGGAGGCAGTTGTGGGTGTTTCACATTTTCCACCCACATTTTGATGTTGTAGGTCTGGGGGGGGGTTGAACCGGCGACCCTCTGATCACAGGCCCACCCTCTGTTAAGATTTATGCTGTGAGCACCAATTCTTTCAGACTCGTACAAGTTGCACTGGAACACACAACATGCATCTTTTCATTCTTTTTTCAGTGTGCAATGATAACATCACATGTTACCTATTTTAGCCAAACCATCGTTGTTTTCTTTCCTCAAAATATGTGTTTAAACTTAATTTTTATAGAAATTGAATGCTCATTTTTATCCTTGTATTGAAATCTTAAACGTTCTATTATGATTTTTCTTCATTTTCCCATTGTTTCTTTGATCACTTTATTCTTTTCAATATTTTTATGTTTCTTCACAGACTAAAAATGTGTTTTTAATTTTTTAATTTTTGTCCTCTAGCTGTGTATCTGTTATAATGTTACATCTTGGTACGTTTGGTTGTCTTTGTACCTGGGCGTGCTGTCTTTATGGCTCCACTTTTAAAGTATAAGTACTAAAATCCATACTTGTGTACAAACTGTGGGTTGTCCATGTTGTAACATGAGATATTTACACAAAAAGATTTTTTAAAGCTTTTAATTAAATACGTACCAGTAACACAAATATGTTCAGTAAATGTTATTTTTTTTTCTGAGCAGTGCCTGTAACATGGCTGATAAAACAAAACAGCAGTCTACCAGAAAGTCATTGATCACTATCTTCGTTCCTCCTGTGCACTAAAACCACTAGTCATCTTTTTCAGTGTCAGAACTGAACACCCTCAGAAAAAACTTCATCACACACTTCATCAGTCTCTCTTTTGTTGTCGCTCTCAACGCCACTTTCGTCTCAGGACAAATTCACTTTTTTTAAATTTATTAATTAATTTATTTTTTATTCAACCTTTATTTCTACAGGTTAATCCCATTGAGCCTCGGGGGGCTCATTTACAAAAGAGACCTGGAAAATTTTGGATTTACAATTCACACTTCTTTCAAGTGGCTGCAGATACGTTGTTGTGTACAACTAGAGGGGAAACTCCCGCAGGGAGGCGGATGGGAGGAGAGAACGCGGAATAGAGTTCTCCTTCCCCCCCACCCTCAGTGGACCAGTTTGTTTCTTTGGTCCACTGTTACCTGTTCTGTAATTTATTTTTTCTCTCTTCTTTTTCTTCTTTCGGCTGCTCGCTGCGTTAGAGGTCACCACAGTGAACCACGTCACATGAAAGCTTGGCAGTTACCATATTCTTACGCTGGATGTCCTTCCTGACTCAACCACAGACACCGAGCTACCACAGCCCTCTGTGTGGAGCAGAGAACTGCTATCTAGGGCGTCCGGAGGAGCAGATTGTGGGGGTTATAGGCCTTGCTCAAGGGTTATTTTGAAGAAGGAATGAAAAGTGAGCACAGAAGTTGAGCATTATAACCTTCATGAAGATGAGCTTTAGTTGAAAAGTCATATTAAATGGCATTAACCTGAACTCTGTGTAACTTGGCTAATAAACCTTTCATTGAGTGTGTTAACATTAGTGTTTCCATGGTAACACTGTGAGGGGGAAAATGTAGATCATTCACAAGATTATCAGAACAGATGAAGCCTGAGTCATGCTCTGAAAGTGTTTTTTTTTTTGAACAGCGGGAAATATACAACGGTAATCCCATTAGTCTGATGCGTTTATGATGCACAGAGAGATTTTTGTTGTTCTCTACGACAAGTATTTACAGCTTGAGTAAGTTTGGTACTGGCTTTCAGTCATCTTTAGTTTTTCTTTTAGTTTAACAATAAAAATGCAATGTATTGAAATAAAATAGGGCAGATACAACAAGATTTCTTCTTCTTTCTGCTACCTTTCATTTTGTTTTTGTTTTCATATAGTATGTGAAATTGTTGTGTTTTAATTTAAAATGAATAAATAAATTAAAATAAAAAATAAAATAAAATGGATCTTGTAGATTGCAGTTACCACACTTAATGTCTCACAGTGATGAAGTTAAAAAAGATCAGAAAAGCTGACTGAAAAAAAAAAAAAGACATATTAAAGTTTATTGGCCATTTCTTCTCAAAAGTTGGTACAATAGTTACCTACTTACATTTGAGGGTGCATGCATATCTGTGTAACCCAAAATAAAGGAGGGTTAGTTTTAGTTCAGCTGAAAACAACTCAGTAAAAAGCCGAGCTTTCTTTGAAGCATCCATCACCTGTCGACTTTTATGCCAGAGTTTTTGATCAACATCTTTTGATGAGAGCGAACTGAGTTACATCTGCTTTGGTCAAATCTTGTAAAACATGTTCTGTGCTATCTCTTCCTAATACGAGACCTGGTAGAGCTCATAGTATGTGTGGAGGATGACTCTCAGCTACTACTATACCAGACTTTAGGTCAATGTTGGTAAATTATCCGTTATTGCCATTATAGTGTTGGCTCAGTTTGATTAGGTGTAACAGGCATCTTGAGTTGGGTTTACTCCAAAAATTAATCAAATGTAAATGTGTTTAATAAATGCTTTCCACAAAATTTTATTGAATTCTACCCAGTGGCTTTGAGATATTTTGCTAACAGAAAAAAATCAGATTGATGCCAAGAATTATTGACAATATTTTGACCAAAATGTCCCACAATTTGAAGTGCTTGAGTCATGTGTTGTAAAGTAGTCTCATCTCCTTCCGTACAAAAAGTTAGCTAAATATCTATAAAACTAACCAGGTCAGAGACATGTTTGTGTTTTCTAAGCTACACTGGCTGTAACAGTCATATTTATTTTGGCTGACTCCAATCAATAATCATTTGTAGATGCATACCTAATGGTTACTTTCTGAAAGTTTTAATTAAAACTTGACCAGTGGCCCATGAAGTGTTTTAGTAAAAGACATGCAGAGTTGGCTCTGGTTGTTGATGGCACAGGTTTAAAAACAATCTTGTGCAATAAGTCATCTCTCACAGTATAGATCATGAATTGATTTTAACTACGACCACATCAAATTTTAGCTTATTTTTAAAATTGACTTAGTGATAGCCATTTTTGACTTTACTAAGATTGTTTTATTGAGGCGGCTGCCCTTGAAATGGGTTGATTTTGATAAGTAATTAGTTTTACATAATACATACAATTAGACCTGTCACGATAACAAATTTTACAGAGCGATTAATTGTTTCAAATTATTGCGAAAAACGATACTATTGTTTGAAATTTGACAATAATTAGCAATGATTGTCAAATTTAAGAAGAAATGTTGGTTAATTTATTTTGTGTGTAGTATGTTTTTTTGACCACTAGATGGCAGTATAAGACTGTTTGAACCAAAGGATGGATAGTGAGGGAGCAAGCAGCACGTCTCTAAGAAAATGGGAGGGAGGCCCCTTGACATGACACAGAGCTGTCTCTCCTTCTTTATTCAGTTCTCAAAATGGTGGACCCTCGGTGTGGTTTGAGCTCTTTAGCATAACATTTTTCACACAAAGCTTTTAATGAAATATCAGTAAACAAGTTCTCAGCTTCTTTTTGCAGAGAAAAACAAATTTTCACACAAAGGCACGGATTTCAACCGTGAATTTTGGAGCTTTGACAAGATGGAGATTTTTTTTCCCGAGGTCGGACTGTTAGCTTAGCTCGTAGCTTAGTTTCTCAGCTTAGCTGCTTTTGACAATCCAAAAATGCGATTTTGGACGGTTAAAATTTATTTTAAAGAGAAAAGTGAAAGGGAGGGGTCAGTGAAGAGCACCAGAGTTGATCTTTTTGTCATCCAGTCAGTGTCTTCAGCAGAAAGAGAGAGACACGAAGAAACGATAAAGCTGATAAATGAAAATGAAGTCGATAATTTTAATTTATCATGCAAATAATTGATTTATTGTTTATTGCGGCAGGCCTACATCCAATGATTACTTTCTGAAGTATTTTTTAATATCCATCCAGTGGGTCATAAACTGTTGTGCTAGCATGACACACATTCACACTAAGACATGGGCTAAAAATATTATTGCTGCCAGTTATATATGCCAATAACTATGTTGTTTAATATGTTTGAATGTGGCTAAAATATGATGATAATCTGGAACAGACACCCAAATCAGGGTCAGTTTAACACCAGAGCCAAGCTGTTTCTACAATTCTGTTGTTCACAGGATCACATGTTTTGTACATGGCAGCTTCATTAGCACATGATGTGTTTCATTATGTTTATTCTAGGCCTGCTGGGGCTTCATTAGCTGAATGCTGATGTGGCACACACCATCTAAATTTAGCAGCTCTTTATTTATTGAAAATAGCCATGTATTGGATAATGTGCCCTCATGTTACCTCACAGCAGATTTCTCTGGGCCCTTGAGCAAGGCCTTTAACCCCCACCATCTGCTCCCCCCGGGCACCCTAGATGGCAGCTCTCTGCTCCACACAGAGGGCTGTGGTAGCTCGGTGGTCTGTGGCTGTGTCAGGAAGCACATCTGGTGTAAAAATACTTGCCAAGTCTTTGTGCGTTAGTTCGCTGTGGCGACCCCCTGAAGAAAGGAGCAGCCAAAATAATTTATAAAAAAAGAAAAAAATCAGATATCCGACATTTAGGAGAAACTTGTACATGTATTTTGGTTTGGAAGCTGGTCTTAAATCATATAAATGTTGTTTATTAATCCCATGACAGAGAATTCTGTAAATGCAGTATAAAATCCAAAATTGCCCCAGTATAACACAGTTGATTTGTAACAGTTTGTTTAATTGGAAATCAATGGAATCAATTGTCATTTTGTCAGATGTTTAGCTTAACAAACTGTATTTTTCAGACTACAAGGCGCATTTAAAATCCTTTAATATTTCTCAAAAATTGACAGTGAGCCTTATAATCAGGTGCCCCTTATGCATTACTGACGTCAAACCAATTTTATGTGGTTACTGTGAATGAGTAGAATAAAGGTAGACTTATCTGACTGTTTCGTTTTGCTTAATATGCCTTAAGACTGAAAACAGACCCGTTCATTGATATTGCACCTTATAATCTGGTGCGCCTTATAATCTGAAAAATACAGTAATAATAATAATAATACTGTAATGTGTTATATATTGTCATCATATGTTCCCATACAATGGCAAAATTGGCTCTCGCCATTTAACCCATCCACCTCCAGTAATCCACCTTTTATCTTATTAGTCTCATGTAAATACTTAGATAAAATTAATATTTATTAAATTGTTTAGTGTTTTTTGCCAGCATGCTTTTTTCTATAAATTTCCAATAGAACAGTGTGAAGTGACATTAAAGGAAGCTCTTTATTTTTATGATATTTTGTTAATTTAGATAGTTGCCAGGTTCATAAATAAATAAAACTAATCTAAGTGCTTGTGGTGCCAAACTACAGCAGCTAAAAGATTCTGACTGACTGTGGAACATCAGTGTGCATTAAAATGGTCAAAACTCCCACCAAGTCTGTCCCACTCACCAAGGCTTCCTGTCATTTAATTAGGAGATCATTTTTCTAAAAATACTTGGTGGTTTGATGCCTTTTTTGTCAGGACCAGGTGGCTTCTTTTTTGCTTATTTCACCAAGATTTTATGACTGCAAGCATGTTTTGCAGCTCGTGCATATTTTTTTGCGTTCTCTCCTTGTCCAGTTTAGAGTTGATGGTGTGGAGATTAGTAGAGTCAATGAAGTAAAGTGTTTGAGAGTTATTATTGATGAGAAACTAACATGGAAACCTCACAAATTATTTAAGAACAAGATTAGCCAAATCTGTTGCATTACTGTAGGCTATAATACATTAATTGTTCCACACTTGGTCTACTGTATTGAGGTATGGGGGGAGGGCATGTAAGAACTTCAAATCCTGTTTTTGTTTTGCGGAAAAGAGCAATAAGAGTTATCACTCTAACACATAGCCATCATCCATCTAATGTATTATTTTGTAAACTGAAATGATTGAAATTTCATGACTTGATTGAATACAAAACTTTATTAATTATGTATAGGGCTCACCAAAATGCATTACCTTTGAACATCCAGAGAATTTTTACAAAGAGAGAAAGCTGCTATAATCTTAAGGAGACGGAGATGTTCATAACAACTAAATTTAAATGTGCCAAGTCAATGTACATGTTTAAGAAAATGATAAAGTTTGGATTGTTGAAGAAATATGAAACTGTATAATATGTACTCATATGAATTGTTGTTCTAGAAGGATTTTATTTTTTTGTTTTATTGTTTTACTAACTGAAGAATGTCATTGTTTGAATTTTAATTTTACTTATGAGGAAAAAAAGGGGCAGATAAAAAAAAAATTCCCTCTGCTACCTTTCATTTCATTGTATTGGTTTTCTTTCTTTGCTTTTGTAAATGTTTATTATAAGGTCATTTTTTAAAATTAATGAATAAATAAATTTGAAAATATATATTTATATACTGTATATATAATATAGCTGAACCAAACTTATGAAAATCATCTGCACTTGTTTGGTGTATTGTTTTGCACTATTAGTGGACATCATATATCTTAGATCTTTTAGTGTACTGTTTGGCGTATATCTTAGTTGATAGATCCTTATTTACTGTTTCTTTTTAAAATTTATATTTTTGCTATTGTTGGATCTAACTGGTGCCCTGTGTACACACTTTGTTCCACCTCATGTACCACATATGATGCGCATGACAATAAAGAACCTTGAATCTTTGAAAATGGAAGCAAAAACAAAAATGTGTTTTTATTTACTTAGACATGTTTTGTCTTAAAATCAACCAAAGCTTAATTGCAATGATTTATTCTCTAAAAAGAGTGTTAACTGATCTAGATAAATACTGTTAAAAATATTTTCAAAGACTTGAGAAATATTTCCTCAACAAGCCAACAAGTGTGTTGTCCTTTTTCCAGTTATCATCTTGCTTTCTAAATTACAGACTTGAGAACACTTTAATGGGAAAATTGCACTTGATTGCTACAATTGTGAGCTATAATCAGTATCATAACAGAGGGCAGTGGTGAAAGTACTTGAGGGGAGTGAGGATGTGGCCTCCAAGAAATTGCAGGAAAATTCCTTCTTGCATTCAGCACACAGACAAAAAGACAAAAATGTTGACCATTTCGAAATACTGTACAATGCTTTAAAAAAAAAAAAAAAAAAAAGGAAGCTAATGACCTGATTTAGGTATTTTGCCCTTTATTGCTCATTGTTTTAAGCTGTACACAATTCCAAACCAAAGGCATGCGTCACTGAAAAAACAGGCCGGAGAAAACACAATGGCATTTAAAGAGTAACTCATCCACGTTTGAAATTTATAAATAATTTTTATCTCTAATTCATCACTGGCAGACGTCTAGTAGAGTTGCATTCAAGCTTAAAAAATTCGGCCCGGCCCAAACTCGTAAGTATTTTTTTCCGAGCCCAACCCGAACCCGACAGATTAACTGCATTTTTTAATTAAGCTTTTACTGCTTTTGTAAGCAAATCAATTTGAAAGGATATATAAAAAAAATGTATATCAAAGAAAGGATGATATAAGAATTCTTGTTTCACCAAATGGATATTAACATACATTGAATAGCCTAAAAAAATAAACTGTAAAGACAAGCTATTATACAGATGAACAAAAATATTTTTAGAGTAAAATTATTTGGAAAATAATAGAACAAGGCTATTTTAACTGAACGCGCCGCTCGCTTCGGCGTTTTGTAGATGCTGCTACTTCCTTCACTGCAGATGACAGCAGGTGTGGAGACGCATGCAGCCGGTGATCAGCTGATCCCTCTGAACTTAACTGGACTTTTTTTTTTTAATCACTTTCAAACAGCCGGTCGAACCTGCCTCCTCCTCAACAAGTAGATTAACACAATTTTATTTTGTGCATCTTATTTAGTTTTCTTTGTGCTGTATGATTCATAAAACCATATAAAAAAATGAAACTGAAGCCGCCCATTCAGTACATTATTTTGGGCCCGGCCTGACCCTAAATTCGAGCTGGGCTGGGCTTGGGTCCGGGTTAGAAAAGACAGCTCTAACAGCCAGCATTAAATTCTGCTCCCCAACACCTTTTATGCTGCATGCACATTTCTGGCTCTTTGTCTCAGCATGGCTCTGCTTCATGTACATGTAGCCATAGGATATGAATACTCAAATAATTAAGCCCCTACTCCTAGAAAGACACAGATTGATCAAATGTGGATTTAAACACTGAAACCTCAGAGCCTATAAATGAAGCGGAGTCAAAGCACAATGAAAGCTCAATAGCAAGTGAGTTTTTGACTCTTGGGGTCCTAATGATTCTGCACAGTCAGTTCTGCATCAGCAACACAAAGAAAGATCAATGATTAGCAATAAAGCATCACTGTTGTTTATATTCTCTTACAAAATGACAATCAGTGTGTGTTCATTCAACAGCCGTCAATTAGGTGGAAATCATGTTGGGATAAATCCTTTGGATTAACACCTAGCTGAGCACTGTTGACAGCATGCCTGTTCTGAATAAGAAAATAAGGCACAAACAGAGGCAGAGAGATTGAGAGTAGTGGACCATGAGACACAATGACTCTGAGATTTTAGTCTGATAAATTGAAGAAGTGGGAAAAGGTGAAGGCACAGATAGAAAAAGGATTACCGATACACGAGGGGAGGTTGTTGTCCCAGGCTCTTCTTTCCCCAGTCATGCACTTAAGTAAGGCGCTCCCGTGCAGAGTGTAACCTTGTTCACAGCCAAATGTGATGGAACTTCCTGCAAAGTGTCCTTGGTCGCTGATTTTGAAGCCAAACTGCGGGACCCCTGGATCATCACAGTGAGACAGCTCGAAACCTGAAGAGATAGCATTTTACAAATATGAGCATAAAGGGAAGAACTGCAAGTCAGCATTTAGTGGAGTCCATCGAAATGCAGTGATTTTGTTTGACTGTCCCACATTTTCATCCATTTGTTTTGCAAAAAGGTATTGATTGAGGTTTGCAAATTAATTTCCGGTTGAACACAGATGAAGGCTTACCGTCCTTTTGTACGACTTGGTGCTAAATGATTTCTTTTGGACAGCGAGCCCAATTAGACATTCACAATTAAACGTTCAATTGAGTGTGGACGTTTACTACAATTGAGAAACAGCCCGACCAATTGAATCACTTTGGGATTACAGAACCCATTAAATAACAGCCACAAACAAGAGAATGATGCAATAACTCTTTTGTCTGAACACGACCGTGGCCTTTATATGGGCTCTTCTCTTCCAGGTACAAAACACAAGCGTTCTGCTATGCAGCAACAGTGACTGCACATAAACCTGGCAGCGCTGATTTATGGGCTTCTCTCACAGCGAGGTCTGTGTCCGTGCTAGGTGTTATAGCTCTGTAGTATTACAAGTGTCATGCCCAATATAAATCTCCAGCAGTTAATGTTCACATTTAGAAAATTACCTCAGGCCTTTGGGTAAAAAAGTCATGAAAACATGATCAGATTTCATGTTCAGACAAGATTTAAATGGGCCTTATCCCACCTTCTTGTTGCCCTCTTTTCATTCAAACATCAGTCAATCCTCTCCTGGTTTAAAAGAGCCATTCATTCTAAATGAAAGCATCAAATTAAGATTGCACTTTCAAATAGATAAAAGGTGCAAGCCCACATAATGCTTTTTACCTTGAGCACATATCCTGGAAAAAAATAAAATCACAAAAGCAACCAATTACTGCCTGTGATTCCTAATAATTTGCTCTGTATCTCAACAGGGCTGTTTGTAATTAAGGCATTTCTATTCAACTAATTGGAGTTGCATTTAGAAACAGATGGTAATTAGTTTTTGTGTTGTGATGAGCTTATATTACTGATTAATGTGCATTTTTTTTATTTATTTTCTCAGATCTGCCAGGATGACTATCGGTAGTTTTAACATCCGTACCTGGCATATTTATAGTAATCATCACAAACTGAAAACTATAGACATATTATCAAAATATGCTTTTACATGATCCAAAAATGCTTAAAACTCAAACCAACCTTTTAAATGTACTAGATGTTAATTTTTTTAAATCAAACTAAACCCTTACACATAAAAAAAAATAATACTCAAAATATTCAATTGGAGGTGAAACACTAAAACACTTTTGACATTGAATAGCAACTGTAATAAATTAGAAACGGTTAGCAACAACATACAGTCAGCAAGCCCATTAGAGGGGAAACTTAACTCTACCCATTCATTACTGGCTTACTTAGAACAATGGCCAAAACTTTCAGTGGTCACGTGCACTCACGCATGTGAAAAACACACACTGTAAACAGTGTATCCAAAGACACTCAGTCAATCTACCTTCACGCACACTTTACACACATCCAGGCAGTGATTTCAAACAGTCCCAACAATAATTCAGTTGTTTTAACAAGGTACAGCCATGGACACTAATTGCCATAGTAGAGTGCAAAACGAAAAGAAGGAGCAGGAATTTACACAGAGAGAGACAGACGGACAGGAAAGACGAAAAGAAAGTGGCTCATTTTCCTGCTGGAGAGGGGCAGAAACACCACGCTGGGCTTAATGGATTCCCTGACAGTGAGAGACACGAAGAGGCAGGGTGAGGGTCAATTAAAACCTTCTTTTAAACTCAGCTACTTGAAATGCCAGGCTCTTAAAATGAGGCTAAATTCACATTTGGATAAGGTTTAGGAGCCTCATCCCCAAGGGAAATAAAATGCAACATACTGTGGTACATGAGGCGGAACCCCACTGCCGTCGACTCGTGGTCCGAGTAGAATTCAAGCCACAAATAGTTGGAAGTGCTGGTAAGGGACAGGCCTTGCATCATTGTGCCTGTATAAGTGCCGAGGAGGGGAGCTGCTCCATCCTTACCATCATAAAGCTGAACAAAAACAAAAATGTACGAGTTATTCTGTTAAGTCTAGGGAAAATATTACAGCAGAAAACTATGTAAAACTATGTAAAGAGACAATACAAAGTGGTTTGTGTTGAACTTTTTTAAAACTAATTATTAGATTGTTTTGAGCGTGTTGCAACAGTTTGGACAGTTTGTGTGAATGGGTCACGGCTCAATGAAATCATTTAAAGTTATGGAATATCATAGAATCTTTAAAGTGATGGACAGTAATTGAAAACAGGATCCAGACACAAAGGAGGCAGAACTGAACATTAAACTGAACATTGGCAACTAAACCAAAGACTTCAAAAGGCAAACCACATCATGACAAGATGTCATGATTTGATGTCATCAGAAGATCTGAACGCCTATTATGATAAAAACAAAGGAGTAAATAAACACTGGGAGGGGTGATTAGTGAGTGGAAACAGATGAGCTGATGGAGAATGTGGGGCATGGGGTGGAGTGAGAACATCTAGAAACTGTGACACGGATCAGAGGGCAAAGTCATGATCAGCCTGAACAGAAATACTCAAGGATAACAAAAAATAAATAAATAAAATAAAAAACATCCATCCATCATATTTTCCCAGTTCTTCCTTTATGGATCACTGGGGTCACTGGTGTCCATATCCAATAGTCACTGTGCAAGAGGCGGGGGAGACCCAGGACGAGTCTCCAGTCCATCATGGGCACATAGAGAAAAATGAGACAAACAACCATTCAGTCTCTCACTCACACCTGGAGACAATTTAGAACAGGGGTTGTCAAATCCTGGTCCTTGAGGGTCAACATCCTGCACGTTTTACTGGTTTCACTGCTTCAACACACCTGATTCAACAGTTGTTACAACTTCATGTTCTGAAGAAGCCTACTAAACTAATCACACATTGATTAAAATCAGATGTGTTTGAGAAGTGAAACCTCTGAACCATGAGGACTGTGGCACTCCAGGACCAGGATTGGACACTCCTGATTTACAGTCACCAATCAGCCTAACATGCATGTTTTTGGTCTGTGGGGGGAAACTGGTTTATCCAGAGAAAACTCATGCATGCACAGAGAGAACATGCAAACCCCACCCAGAATGGCACCAGGCTAGGCTTTAATTAGGTGTGAGAGGTGGCAGCTCTACCAATTGTGCCATGGTGCCACCTAAAACCCCAAACGAAACCCAAAATAATAACTCTAACCATGACACAGCAGTTGCAGCTTCCTTCTCAAACTGTTGTAAAAATGTTTTAATTAGTTTTGGTATTGTTGGGTTATTTTTCTCCCTATTTCTTCAGCTCTCTTATTAGAATTTATTGCTGACATTCCAAACCAGGTTTGCTCTAATTACTGTCTACTGCAGATAAAATATTGACTCCACACAATGAAGACCTGGTTTTTGATCCTTGTGTATGCTTAGTGTGTGAACTGCTGGCTAAGAAGTTCAGACACAGCTAGCTTCAGATGTGCATGTGCAGAAATTAAAACCTTGAAGACTGATGTTTAGTTATTAGTTATTCTTTCTCCAGGTGGGGCCCAATGTTTAATAATTGACATTATTAACAATTAAACACAACTGTCTTTGAGCACAGTTACCTCTTATGTTTATAGCACATCAGTTGTACACAACCTCATAAAACCCCTTTACATATTAATATTTTATAGTTATTACTAAAATCAAATAAATTAAAACCTTGAACGTGCACAAACATAAGGCTTTATTAGAGCAGATTAAAAGTGGTTTATGAATGTGTGTGGATGTATGAGGGCACATATTGTGTTGCAATTGGAGGCTAGTATATAGACTTTTATTTATTACTTTTTCTATCTTTCAGTGTTGATGTTTTTATAATATTTGAACAGATTTTACTAAATTCAGCTTATAGATATTATTTGGAAAACAGCCCTTTTGATTAGATCTAAAGATATGCATTTGTGCATTTCCAGCAACAAATGTAACCATTCTTGACTGACAATTGATTGATTAAAATTAGTAAAGTAATGCATATACATATATACATAGTGCATCTAAAATAAATAAATAAATAAATACATTTGCATAGCACAAGAATGTGAAAACACGTATTTTCGTTGTGGACCAATCGTGACCAAACGGACAGAAAAACAGATACAGAACAATAAAATATGCAATAAATACCAGTGTGCAGGTGATAAACAATTTAAACAATGAAAATATGTGTGAGGAATGAGTCTGAAATAACAAAACCAAAGAGGAACGAGACTCCTGCGATTTGAGTCATGACAAAAGCTCAAGAAGTAGCTGCATGAACAATGTTGAACTTCGATTTAAAAATGTGTTTACAACAAATTGACTGTTTATGCCTCAGGAGCTCATTCCGTGCTATAGCACCAGTGTATAAAAAGCCTGTCCAAAATATTTTCAGAAGGAATTACTAAAAAGAACGGACTGGTCTGGGTATTACAACGGGTTCTGTTACCACTAAAAGAAGCAGCTATGGAGCTTGTCCTTAAAGTACATGGTGTGTGTGTGTGACTGAGTTTCAGATGTTTTACTCAGAGGTTGACTGGAAGCATCTTGACCTGTTGAAACTCACACTGACCTGTGTGGGTACGAGATGAGACATTTAGAAGAGTGCAGACTATTTTGTTCTGTGAGGTCTGCAGACAATTTCTATGTTTCTTGGAAAGACCTGCACACCAAGCGGCACTGGTGTCGTCATGTTGACTTTGTACGAGGGCTGACATGAGCAGCTTTAGTTTTTGCATCAAGATGACTAGTCTGCATGAACAGAAACTTGAGTTTTTGGATTTTCTGCTAAGTGTGATTAGATATTTGACTGCCTCAATGTGTTTGGCCCAATTCAACGCTGAAGTATTTGACAAAGAAATAATTGTGAAATGGCTTGAAATAAAAGCCTTTGGAATCCACTTTGAAACACTAGCAGCAATGCTTTATTTTTTTTTTTTTTCAGACCTAACATGACTTTCTGCACGTTCACAAAAAGGAGCAAATGTGAGAAACACACAATTATAGGCAAGAATGCTGTTAGTTGGAATATTAGACAAGACATCTGCATCCCAAAAGAGTGGATTCCAGCTGGGATGGGAGGATTGCATAGCAATTTACATCACATAGTTATTTACATTCCATCTGTGGCGCTTACCAAAACTGCTAAAATGTCCTGAAGCAGAGATAAATCATTTTCTTCTAAAAGCAAAGCTGCTGCAGTTTCTTGTTTGACCTCACATTTTCATATCAGAACAAAAATGCATTCTGGCTGGCACTTCTCCATCAAATCCCTCCTTTACAATCCTATTTCGGTACATAATAAACCCACTAAGATCCTGCTCACATACTTAAATGTGAAATTACACACATTTATTCAGATTTATGCAGGCTCCTTATTTACTTATCTTTAGCAAAGAAAATGGGACGATTTACCTTGATGATGTCACCTTGTGCGAGTTGAAAGGTGCTGGCCGTGATGTTGATGCCTTTGCCCGTTTGGACCTGTATGCTGTACACACACTCATGGCTGTTGTCATAGTTCATCGGGTAGTTTGGAGACAAAAGAACTCCCTCATTGTTCGAGACTGTGGATCCACACTCCGCTGCAGGAAAGACAAACAAACACAAAATCAGTCGGGCAAAATCAGTTCAATGACAATTTGCTCTGGAAATGGGATCGGCTAAACATAGCTTAACTAGGTCATTACCTAAAGAGATAAAGGCACAATTTAACTGCTTTCCTAGGATGAACAATTATTACTTTTCTGTTGCAAAAATCATTATCAACTGGCAGTGATGCATTATGGGACGCTGAGCAGACTATTAAATGATCATTGTTCAAGCACTCACTGGCTCCTTTGAATACAAAAACAGATTTACTTTACAGAATAAACTGTTCTGAGAGGACACTTGTGTTTTTTATTTTGTTTTTCCTGGATCTAAATCAAAAACTAGCACAATGCAATGCCTCTATAAGGAAGACTCAAGATCTGGAGCTACCAGCTCAGACTATGTACTTTGTAATCATTTAAATAAATATGTCCAAAATATTATCTTAATTTCTAAAAAAAAAAAGTTGGTATCTGTGCCAAAACGTGTTTTTAGTCAATGCTGACTAATGTCTAAGCATTACAGAAATAAGAAAAGAAAAACAGCTGTCCACGTACCCACACACCTTGGCAGAGGGGCACTCCACATGCGGCGGCCACCCCCCAAGCACACAATCTCCCTCGCCCCCTGGAGGCGGTAGCCCGTGTTGCAGTAGAACAACAGCGAATCGCCGATGCCAAACCTGGAGCCTGTGTGCCAACCAAACCGAGGCGTTCCAGGATCCTGACAGGGCTCCAGATTGTACTCTGCAAGCACAAGATCAAGGAGTAAACACACAAACAAATTAACACAACCTTACAAATTTATGATGCTGATACTCTGTTAGTTAAACTTGATCCTAAATGAACCCCACAAATCAGTGCTTGTTTCACGCTACAAAGACACATTGAAGACACAGATAAATATTGTAGCCAGTGAGGATTAACCATCTTACTCAAGGACACTTCATTAGGTTGGGATACGTGTCCAAAGCCCAAGATGTCTGGATGAAGGATGCCACTCTAAAAACTAGGACACCCTCTGTGCAAATCTTTTCAGACATGGATGGTGGTTGGTGGCGTTAAAATTTGAGAAAATGCAACTCAGGCTGGGTTGTAAGAATAACATCTTAATGCCATCAGGGCCTGTGTACATGACACATCTTGAGTAGAACCACAGCTTTTCTGTCATGGTTCAGCCATTGAATTTCCAGGAAACCCCTGCAGAGGGGTGAATTAGGGGCCGTTTACACGGCGCGTTTTTTGAGTGAAACCGCTCCTTTTTCTCTGCGTTTCTGCTGATCGTTTACATGACACCAGTGGCCCCCTCTCTTTGAATCCGAAGGTTTTTGAATCCACCTTCCAAAGCGGAGGTTTTTCGCTGACCCCCCCATTGATAATATAAACATCTCCTGCTGCGCCTTTGTTTGAACCACATGCGCGCGCATGCACGCACGCGTGAACAGCCGGCCGGCATTTCTTTCAATAACAATGACCGCTTTCTGAACTAGACTGATGGAATATATTTTGAGTCTCATATTTAATTAATCTACACCTGAATGTAGCTGCTG
>JARVLU010000002.1:32660269-32671095 GCA_031762415.1 Simpsonichthys santanae | reverse complement strand
TCACGCTCCATTCTTCCCTCACTCGTGAACAAAACCCAGAGATACTTGAACTCCTCCACTTGAGGCAGAACCTCACCAGATTGACCATCTGAAAGGTTTGAAGCCTAAAAAAAGACCTGTGAATATTCTGATAAGGACCCACTGTCCCTGTCTGCTCGGCCTAGTTAAGAAGTCATTCCAATTAAATTGGAAACTTTTCTTAATCTCTGTGGGATTTGGGTAAGTTTTACTAACTCAAGACTTCTGTTTATTACAGGTGCGAGATAACGCCATATTAGTTTTGTCCCGGGTCGTACATACGCAGCAGAGTTATGATCAGAACCAGGAAAATCACGAAGAGCGTGAGTATTTCCCAGCACACTCAACACAAACACGTCTGCTACACCCAGAGCAGCGCAGCGCACGTGCAGTTGCTTTTGTCTGGTTTCCTTTGGGCTTTTCAAAAATATTCTCACTCTAATTAAATATGCTAATGCATGTTGTTTTTTTGTTTTGCACACTTTTAGATTGTGCCGAAATTGTATGCTCCCATGCATGCTTTGTTCTCGTCTTTTTAATATACATTTCAGAAGAGTTGTTTATGCTCTGCTTTCAAATTCAGCTGGCATAGTTCCCTCCTATTTTTAATCATCTGAAAATGTTTTGTAAGGATGTGCATAATTTAATAAAAAACAGAATAATTACAAGAAAGTTGAGTGTTGGTTCTCTCCAACAGGAAATGCTCTGTTGGATGACGATAAAGTGTTTCACTTGGTGAGACCAGCATACGAACTGGATGAGATCAAATCCAAACGAGGGAGTATAAAGGACAAGTCGATGACCAAAGCCATTACAGAGATCTATTTAACACGGCTGCTTTCTGTCAAGGTAGTCGGAACATAAAACTGTTTTATTGTGCAATATTAGTTTTATAATTAGGTAACCTAGTCTTATATTTCCAAAGAGTTGTTGCAGATGTGGTATTGTCAATAATTTCTTCATTAAATACTCCGCTGACTATGAATAAGTTTGTAATAGTTTATATTTTTGGACGGCCTCTGTTTCGTCGCCCTGTCTAATTCATGTTTGGGACTTTTTCAGGGAACACTCCAGCAGTTTGTAGACGACTTTTTCCGCAGCGTGCTGTGCTCTGGAGCAGTCGTCCCACCAGCTGTCAAATATTTCTTTGACTTTCTGGACGAGCAAGCGCTGAAACAGTGTGTGGACGAGGAGACCGTCCATATCTGGAAGACTAATAGGTCAGAATCTAATGCAACATTACAGAGTTATTGTCAGACTGGAGTCTTTACAGATGTATCAATTTAGCAGTGAAGGAATGAAAAGTAATAAATACATCACCAATGACAACTTTTTTTACCTTATTTTCACAAAAGGTACTTGTCATCTGAAAAACCACTGACTTCTTGAAGTATAGCTCATGGGAAGCAAAGCCAAGATGTTGATGTGCTTCAAATGTTGCCAGCAAAACTGTCACTAAACATGCAAATCAATAGATTAGGATGAATCTCAGGTCCTTCTTTTTCCTCCCACTTAACTCTACCCTGATATGTTGCACTTTCACACCAGAGGAAATAAATGCACCTGCTCTTTTTGTGATGGGGAGTGTGGAAGTATCTGGCCATTCAAGTAGATCTTTGTTTATAGGCACACTTCAAATAGGATGACTGCAGTGATCACATGACCTCACACAACAGAGCTAAGAAGTTTCTCTCATGATAACAGACACCGAGCTTCTTTGGCAACTTGTCATGTTAAATACTACCGGTACTCACTTTTTTATGTCGTGTCATGTAGTACTGGGGTGGAGTAACACAAGTGAATTGAGTTTGACCTTACAGGCGCTAACCGTCACTTCATTTGCTTCACAGTCAGCTGAAAATCATTCCAGGGCCATCTGGAGATCTTTTACATAAAGTCGTCAGGACCAGCTTGAAAAAACAAAAATGCAACTCATGTAGAAATTGTGTTCCTAAAAAATAATGAAAGGGATAAAAAAAAAAAAAAGATTAACAGGATTGGTGACATCAGGCGTCCCCAGCAGTGTCCAACACCCACTAAAACTGGATCTGTATTGTTGGCAGCACTGTGAGCCAAGCTCTGTCTGGTTGTACAGGAACTATCTGCACATGGCAACCTCACCATAATGAATCACTTCCCACGGGGCACATGAAGGATACTGGTACACCTCCTCCCCAGTGTTAGTGATGCACTTTGTTTCTGACGGACAATTTTGACAATTTGTGTGAAGTATCTGTATTCTAACCACATTATCAGTTTTTATTTTGATATGGAAACTGCACAAGACCCCCTGTTGCCAGTTTAACTGTCAGACTCACACCAGGTGTCTGCCACTGGCTTTGGAGGTTACCTCATGATTAGCAGCAACATTTTTATGGTTACAGCTTTGTAGAGCCACAACCCATTCAAAGTCTGTGTCCTCGTCCTCCACTGGTTTGACTGGGGTTTGGACAAATGTTCTTAGTACACACACCCAGGAGCTCAGATGCACCACACCTGTCTGGCATCTTCCTAATCCACAATCCAAATTTTTTATCTGGTAGTGATTAGTCGACAAATATGCTCCATCCATCCATCCATCCATCCATCCATCTTATCCATCTTATCCATTAACTTCAACTTATTCCAGAGTCAGGTCAGCATTAGCAGGGAGGTACAGCCGCCTCTTCCAGCTTTTCTGGGAGGACTCCCAAGGTGTTCCCGTCCTGGGGTCTCCTCCCAATCGGACATGCTCCAAGCACCGAAGTCACCATAACGGACCGGCACAGAGTACGCAATACTGCAGATGCTGCACCAGTCTGTCAATCTCACGTTCCATTTTGCTCTCACTCGTGAATAAAACCCCCAAGATGCTTGAACTCCTCCACTTGAGGCAGAACCTCATCCTCAAACCTCGACCTGAAGACACCAATCCAACCTTTTCGGACTGAGGACCATGGCCTCAGATCTGGAGGTGCTGATTCTCATCTCAGCTGCTTCACACACTGCTGCAAACCGCTCCAGTGAGAGCTGAAGATCACAGCACGATGACGACAACAGGACCACATCATCTGCAAAATAAGTGGAGACATCTCCACTCCTCCAAAGTGTCTAAGGCATAATAGCAGTTTCAGCACACCTTTCAAGAACAAACCAGTTGGATACTGTGAACTGTGTTGTTGGTCCTATAAGGACAAACCAGTCAGAACAATAGAGAAAAGTTCCTCTGATAAAGAAATCCTCAGAGTTTTGTCACAGAAACGAGGTGCTGTGGATCAGCCCTCCAATGCTTACTGCCTTGTATCCAACAGTTCTGCTGGCTGTGATAAAATAACTCTCCAAGAAATGAAACTTATCCAAGAAAGAGCTGAATACAAATGCACAAATTCAGCTTACTTAGTTTGCATTTGCAATCTCTCTGCTCCCATGTGGCATTTAAGTGCATAAATTAGTGTCACGTCGGCTGAGGCGCAAGCATAGAAGACTACGTGTTGCATGTAGATGCCGGTGATTGACGCAACACTGGCAAGAGAGCACCCACACAAGGACAGGAGACGAGCCATTTTAATTACTTACTATAGTCCACACCACGTTCTGCATCCATCCATCTGTTCATCACATCAGCTGAGGACCATGTTTAAAATATGAATGTGTATGAAGCATAAGAACAACCAAACATGGTAATTACGTCCCCTGCTAAATTAATTCTGTGATTGTATCAAAATAGCTTTTTTATGCTTCCATTGTAATCTCACTGCCGACTTCCCAACAGATATTACCAAACCAGTCTGAGTTTTGCACAGTGTGTGCGTTTCCTGTCCCAGATGGTGGGATGTTCACAGCACTCGAGGAGAATAATTTTTTTTTCAGGAACTGCAGGATTTTTTTCATACTCTTCTGAATTCACAAGCTGACGTGAGGTTGGAAAGATGCATGTGAAGCATGTTTTCCTGTTCAGGAGGGAAATTAGCACAGGACCTGAAGCGTTACATTATGTAGCCCTTTCTTTATGTTGTTGTACATGAACCTAAAAGGTCAACGTTTTGCCTGTACTGTAGTACTTTTATTCTTTCTTTACTCATCATCGCCTGTCATTCTGTGCCAAAAAAATCCTAAAGGTTTGCTTTTATTTTATTTTATTTGAGCAGCACTGATTCCCACAAAGGTCAGCGTGCGATGAAAGACTAATATAAACTGACGGTAAAGAATATTGTTCTGAATAAACTGACACCTACAAGAAAGGCTTTTCTCCACCCCTGTTATTACCGTGTAGTGCACTCAATTGCACCTCACGCAAGTGCTTTTTCACATGAAATGCTTCCCTGACGTGAATGAAATCACTGATGGCAAGATTCTTCCACATCCTGTAGCTGTAACCACTGTAATAACTGTGATGTGTTGTCCCCATTTGAATCCATGCAGCCTCCCTTTGAGGTTCTGGGTCAACATCCTTAAAAATCCCCACTTCATCTTTGATGTCCATGTGTCCGAAGTGGTGGACGCTTCACTGTCCGTCATCGCCCAAACCTTCATGGATGCTTGCACCAAGAGCGAGCACAAGCTCAGCCGGGTGAGTAAAAGCAAATGAAGGGTAGAGGAAGAGGAGATAAAACGGGAGGCATGGGGGTGAAGGTGGAGGAGAGATATTGAGAGGAGCTTTGAAGAATTTGACCCAATGAGAGATAAATGGCAGAGTTTAGGTTGGTTAATCTTGTGTCGTTTTTATTTATTTATTTTTTTTAGGACTCTCCAAGTAACAAACTACTCTATGCAAAGGAGATATCCACATATAAGAAGATGGTGGATGAGTAAGTACTGTCAGATTTTTATTTCTGTACATATTTAGCTCCAAATCTTCTTATTTTTTTAAATATTGAAGTAGATGTTGCATGTTGGAGTGGTTCCCACCTCTTGTTCCTTCTGTGTGTGCAGCTATTACAAGGGCATCAGGCAGATGGTCTCCGTCAGTGATCAGGACATGAACACTCATTTGGCGGAAGTGTCACGGGTGAGAGACGCAGCTGTCACTTCCTTTGGCTTTTGGTTGACCCCGAACGCTACAGTCCTTTAGGTTTCAGCTCAGACTCATGTGGTGACTCTTCTGCTTACCATCCTAACCACATGGTGTTCAAAAGACAAAATTATTTTTTTAACGGGTGCAGCTGGTCCACAAGGGCTGGTGGGGAGAAGCTCCACGCACAAAAATAAATAAATAAATAATAATCATCATTCACCCCATAAAGTAGTTTCTCCTAAAATATAATGTAAATCACTGAAGTCCTTAGAATATTGATTTATTCTGTGTGTGCTTTTCAATTATTTTGACAACTGTAAATAAAATGTTACTTAGTGGTCAAGTTGTTTCCAGTTACAGGGCGGTTCATGTAACAGCCGTCAGTGGATTTATCTCATGTCCTTGTATGTCCCTGTTGGCAGAGATCAGAACAGGCACCTCAGATAGTGTCTCATTGGGGCATAGTACGCCCTGCAGACACATTCTGCTGATTTGAGCACATTGATATGATCACTACCAACTCTGGACCTCACATGATCTTATAAATGCAGGAGTAGTGCACAGCAAAACCTGCTGTGTCCAACTGTGGAGATATTCTGGTTACTCTATTTTTCACCATAAAAGTCGCACCTATTTGCATAAATGTGCAAGTCCTGCGAAAGCAGCTAATATAATTTTTTACCTCCATATTTATACAGGTGGTCCCCGGTTTACGGCGGACTTGGTTTACGGCGTTTCGCGTATACGGCCGGCGCGCCCCAGTGACGTCATCTTATTTTCAAAGTATCAATAAGTTCAAGGTACATAAATAACACATGAGCAGGTGGGTGTGTGAAAAAAAGAAGGAGCTATTGCTTCTGTCCTCAGGTGGGACAGTTGGAGAACCGTCGATGTGAAGGTGTGTTTAGTTAGTGAAGAGTTTAAGTCTGATTAGAGTGTGTGTGTTCAGCAAAAAAGAGGGAGACAAAGACAGAGAGAGCCAGCAGGCAGACACTGGCCACCGAGTAATGAGACGGTGAGGAATAATCCTGGCAGCATCAGCATCAGATCTGCCTGCTTTTCCTGCATCTGAGATGACCTTTGCTCTCTTCCACTATTCTCCAGCACCTATAGGAAGACCAAGTACGATAGATTAAACACATGTAGAAACTGAAGGCCTAGCATTTCTTGAAGGAATGTGCAGTGCCTGCTGCCTTTCATGTCTGAGTTTTAGACTAAGCTCATTCTATATGGAAGAAGGACCGAGTTGTATCCACTTTAATCAACTTTAAAAAAAAAAAAAAAGTGTTGCTAATGGCTCTTAGCTACAACACCAAGCCATTTTGTGATTTCAAAGGTCGGTTTGCCATAGCAGTATCTTAAATTGAGTTGGATTCACAAGCTAATTTGTTTAAAATATCCATCATTTTATTATTTTCTAAAAGCTTAAATACTATTTTATTGTTTAACAACAAGCCAAATCATGATGAAATTGTCATAAAAGGAGAAGCTCATCAATATTTCACACTGAATGAAAAAAATAAAGGAATTCCTCTTTTAACGGAGCTTAGATACCAACATTCCCCATAAGACACGTTGCCACCTTCTCTACACTTGACAGTTCTGCAACACAACACCATTTAAGGGCCTGCCTTCTGCCGGTACCCACCCCCACTCAGCCCGGTTTAAGGGTACCATCTTGTTCATGGTTCCAAGCAAATTCCTCCGAGGTGACAATTTTGACGTAGGCAGGAAGCAGATTGGCCAGTGCAGCTGCGTCACTGGATGACACATCCAGCACAAACATGCCAAGTCTTATAGATTTTTTGTAAACTGTACTGATTTTTTTCCCATTTTTCATGACTACGGCCGTACAGAGACAGTTTTACAGATTTTTCAGAAACTTATTTCACGACAGAGCAAGAGCGCGTAAGGAAATGCTAAGGTTGCTCCCTCCTCTTGGTCCTCCTTGCTCTGCACCGCCTCTGCCCCCACCCCACTTTTTGTATCGTGTGAGAGTACTACAGATATTTTGTGAATGTTACAGATTGAAGATCTGTATGTAGGTAAATGTCCAACTGGGTGTATGCCAGTATATTTGCCAGCAATAACAGCAAATTACATCTGAACTTCCATTTCCTCTCTGATTGTTGTAGTGTGGGTTAGTTACTTTGCTTTTTTCTAGTTTTCTAGTTTATAGTTCAGTATGGAAGCTCCACAAACAGTGTCATGGACCAATGATGTGGTCCAGACCTTACTGTCATTGTTGGCAGATCAAATGATTCAGCACAAGCTGGACAGCACTACAAGAAACATCCTACTTTACACTGATGATCCACGCACAGAGTGGAGAAACACGTCACGGTAGCAATTCGCCTACACCTAAGAAGAACGGAAAAGATGAGAACCGAGCGAGTCGCACTTATCTATGGCAAAGCAGCTATACTGTGTTCAAAATGAGCTTCTCTACCTGTGTTTGCCAAGTACATTGTCTCTACCTTGTGCCTGACAAACAAGTCAATTCTTATTCCCAAGCACCACACTCTCTGTCTCCAATCGTAAATAATACATTAGTGCTGTTAAGATCTACATCCATTGGCAAAGGTTGTCTTCTAACGGTCAACCCATTTTTACATTTGACTTCTATTATCAGCATGTCAGTGCAAGCATTTGTTTTGCTCATAAATGTTTTATTTATGATAGGGTTAGGTTGTTGTTCAGCACAGAAGTGAAAGCATCAAATTAAAAATTTAGTTGTTAAATGTTGTCTCATGAGAATTACGGTACATAAAAAAAATGAATTCTTAGTACCGGTATATATTCAGTGATCATTGTCATGAGGTCCTATTCTCTACTGAGCTGGGACTCCATTGCCATTATTGGTGTGTAGAGGAGGGCAGGGAAGGCACAAACAACAAATCAATAGGTGGATGTTGACCACATTGATGGCCCTCATGCCCCTGATCTCTTATTGGAAGCTTAAGAAGTTTTATGCTGTTTCCTCAGAATCATTCCCTTTCGCTGTCCTTCAGTGGACTCTAGTGCTCTTTCTACTCCTAAAAGCTGTCTCTCTACATACCTTTAACCTTTTTTTTATCCCCTTGCACCACATTATGCTTCCTTGCTGGCATTTCTGTACCTAGTAGAATACTATCAGCCTTCTAGCTTTCATCCTCTCCCTTTTTATTAAATGAAAATTCATTCCAGAGGAAATTCACTTAGATGAGGGTTTATGACCACTGAATCCTTGGATCCTCTGAACCTGCAGTTCTATAATCAGTTATGATTGGAAGATGAAGGACCGAGACATAAACTCAGTAGTTGCAAGAAAGATAAGAAGGAAAAGGGGAAATGAACTGAATAGATGTTGTTGGAGGAAGATGACAAAACAGTTTATGTCTAGACTGGGAGATAGCTTGTAATGGGACATAGGTTTGAGGTACCCATGACCACTCTGTGTTTTGAGATAAACTGATACATTTTTTGTGTCAAAATTTAAGCAACAAGATTACAAGCCTCTGTAACTTCAGTGAGAAAATGGAAAACTTTTGCAAAAGTTGAAAAAAAAATGGAGATGTCCTTGCAAATTATGTTTGCCAACTAGTCACCAGCAGTTGCTGTCTGAAGAGATGCTGCTTTAAGTACTGATGATATGGAAGGGACAGTGGAAGGTGTCTGATTAGGTCTGGTTTATTGATGGATTCATTAGACATATAAAATGACCTTTTGTTGGTGCAGTGAGCTGGTTAAGGGAATTAATGTTTCTGAGATGTTTGAACAATAAAAAGTAACCATACAGTATAAGTATTTTTTATTGTCTTCTCTTTTATGCCATTTATTATACCATAACACAGCCATTGTGTTAGAAAAGTAAAGACTTTCTTGCTACTTTCCATGGTTAGAATTCTAATTATAACAAATGCCACTATGTAAAATCATGTTATTAATTTTACATGTTCAAAATATGTTATAATATAATTCAGTTCTTGTGAAATTAGCAGTTCAGTACCCATCATCAGCTTCCTCTTCTTCTTCCTACAGCTTCCTACCGTTAGTTATTAAATTTCAATATATTTTCCGCAGTACATTCCTTGCATGCACTTTTCAGTAATTGTAAAAAAAAAAATCGAGATGAACTGCCATATTTATACAGCTGAATGAAATGTGCAGGTGGACATAAACTATCTTTGCCTATCAAATTTTGAATTAATCATACAAAACTGAAAATGTACTGGCTATTCATAAATGCCTTAAATTATATTTACTTTAATTGCTGCATTTTTCAAAACTTCAAAGAACAAAGAAAAAATAGAGTGTGCCTTTTTTTCTCCACACCAGAAGAGAATTGGGACAAAGTGGTAGATTTTATTGAAACTGAAGGAGTGATGACACTAGAAGCGGCCCAGCTCATACATAAAGAATAGGAAGGGGATGAGGCCTGGACCACCAGCTTCATCCATATACATAAGCCAACAACCCAGGTAACTGAATTCATAGAACACAGGGGTCATGCTGTGAGCACAGCAGGAGTGGCCGTTAATAAGACTTAAAAGTCCTCGGTGGCTCACAATTGCCGAGTGTACGCTTTATGTGGTAAAGATTGAAGGCAATGTGAATATTCATTTTTGGCTAGAGGATACAGATCAGTTAAGACAAAATGAAAGGAGAAACCCAGCAAGTTCTCAAAGATGTAATATTACATCAACAAGATAAACAAGATGTGTTTTTTCCAAGACTAATATTCTGAAAATTATTTCATGTGAACATATTCTGAGAAAAACCTGTTCTTCTCTCTTATGATTGTCTATTGTTGATTGTCCAAGGAAAACCTATTGCTGTATTGTTGTCATCATCCTTAGTTTGTAGCCAGGTCTCTCTTGTAAATGAGTCCTCGAGGCTCAATGAGATTAACCTGCCTAAATAAAGGTTGAAGGAATATTGCTGTTTTTATGATAATTTTTTCGTTTTCAGTTAATTCCACATTTTTTGCACTAATTTAAACATTTTTCAGCTTAATTCATCAAAAATTATGCTTTCGTCACTTCCTTCTTGTAATTTGGACTTCTTTCTTCTTTGTTAGCTTCTTTTCAGCTTTTTTTTTTTTCTTCTGATTTCAGCTGTTTTCAGATAATTTCTACATTTTGGTGCTCATTTCTGCTTCTTTCAACTTAAATGGGCAAACACATACTTTCTGCTTTCTTCTGCTAATTTAAGCTTGTTCTACCTTTTCAACTAGCTTTTTAGCATTTGTAGCTAATTTCAGCTGCTTTCAGATAAATTCTAGTTTTTCGTGGAAATTTCTACTACTTTCCACCTAATTAACTTCTTTATGCTAATTTCAGCTTGTTATACTTCAGCTTAATTAAGCTAGTTTCAGCCATTTCTGCTGTTTCAGCTATTTGTTTTAGCTGTTTTTATGCTAATTTTATATTTTTCAGCCAAATCCACATTCCTTTCTTCTGGTAGTTTGTTATTTCTGCCTTTCAGCTACATTTAGTCTTTTTTTTTTCCTAATCAGCTTTTTAAAATCTAATTTCCTCATTTTTGCTTATTGTTTCATTACTGCTTATTTAAACCTAATTCAGCAAATATGTGTTGGTTCTACATCTGCTAATTCTGCTAATTGTACTTCCATTTCAGATACATTTCAGCATGTTTTTCAGTTCAGTTCAGTTTATTTCTAAAGCTCCAAGTCACAACAGAAGTCGTCTCAGGACACAGAACAGAAACATTCATATATAAAAATAATAATTTAACATTATTTATCTGAGGAGCAGACTGCTTTGAGTTTAACTTCATCACAGAACTCTCATCTTGAGCAAGCATGAAGGCGACA
>JARVLU010000002.1:32615819-32626198 GCA_031762415.1 Simpsonichthys santanae | reverse complement strand
ATATAAAGGTGTTTTAAACCCTTCCCACTCTCAATAATAAATAAAGTGCTATGTGTTGTCTTCATTGTATGTTCCATACAAAAACGAAATTAGTTCTCTGCATTTAACCCATCACACTTGGGATACACTCAGGTGGAGCAGTGGGCAGCTATCTAAGCACATGGGGAGCAATTTGGGATTAGGTATCCTGCTCAGAGACACCACAAGATGTGCAATGACCAGAGATTGAACCCAGGCCCTTCAGGTCCAGAGTCGGCTGCCCTTCCCCTACACCATCTCGGCCCTCGTATCTTGCAGTATTCTAAACAATGTTTCTAAACGCTCTAAAAGAGCTCAGCGTGTCATGGTTTCAACTCCCTGCCTCCTCTGCTCTCAGCCACCTGCGAGTGCTCTTGGCCACGCCCACTTCTCTGCACACTGATCAGCTGCAGCAGGAAGTTTATCCTGCTGTAATATGGGCTGCACAGAGGTGCAGCAGGTGTTAAAATAATTTAAAATAATGTATTTAAAATAAAAATGTCGTGCCCACCGTGCGGCTCATACATCAATCAGCCAATTATGTGTCATGGCCAATCTTATTTTGAAAAACCGAGATAGAGCGAGTCCATGATAAACAAACGGTGAAGTAGTGAGGGACTACTGTATATCAATTTCATACCAATAAACTCACCTTTTTTTTTTTAAACGCACACAATGTTTGTTGTTACTTAACAAGTTGATAAAGATTAAAAATAGAACAAAAGAGCAGTAACAAGATGTTTTCATTTCATCATTTACTGCCTTTTTTAAATTAGCTTTTTTATTGCACTTAAATCATTTCTATTATTTTGTTATTGAAGACTCCTTGTCTGTGTCCAAGAAGAGGCATCCAATTTTGTTTTTGATGTTAAAAATAAATGATGAGTAAAATAGTGAATAGAAATGTGATGTTAATGAAGTTCCACATGTACTAGATTCTATAAGTTTAATCTAAAGTCAAAACTTTCATTTTGTCTGGAGGTAAAGTTTGAAAACGTCTCATTTGCATGTTTCTTCACGTTATCTATTACTCTGTCATTTTCCCTTCAAAGTCACTGCAACAAAATGCTTCTATCAAAGAAATCTGTCTCCTCTAAATGTAAAACGTTGTGTTTGTATGTTCAGGTTTTAATTCGGGCAGCCTCCTTGTTGAGGGGTTTGGGTCCTGGACGTCTGGTTTAGCTTCGTCTCCTGGAGAAACATCAAGGCAGGAGTACCTTACAGCTTTATCTGCCCAGTATCAAGTGGAGCGTTATGAAGACTGCTACAACCTGACAGGTTAGTGGAAAAGGCCACATTGTTCCCAGCTCCATGGTTCCTTGTTTTATGTGAACAAGGAACTGTTGAAGCTAAAAACAGTGTTGTGCATGAAAATGAGCACTCGGCTCTGATTCTACACAGCTGATGTAAAGATCCAATAAGAAGTAATTTTAAATTAAACCCACCCCTTTTCTCACTATGGAGCAATGCTTCTTAGGCAAAAACATTTGTTCCAATGAAATCATACAATATTACAAGAACATTGAAAATGAGACGCATGAAGAGGGAAACACATTTCAAATTGTTGTCTAAGTCTAGTTCTCAGTGTACTATAAGCTGTACTGTGTATATCAGTTATATACAGTGTACTGATATACTAACACAACTTCAACACAGTGCCTTAACAGGAACAGTTCAACTTTTATTAATAATTGTTTCAAAGCAGCTTGATCTTTGTGCTAAAAGAGCTCACTGTCCAGGATGTGCTGTTTTTATTTTTATTTTTATTACCTTTAGCAGAGCAATGAAATTACACATGAAACACTCAGAGATCCAGAACACAACTCTGGTCAGTGGTGGAGTTCATCAATATATCAGATTAGTTTGTGTAATACGTTCACGGAACAAAATTTGAAAAACATTTTTTAATAAAGTTTGAAGTGCTTGTTTATGTTTCTGAATCCTCTTTATAAATGCAGCTGGATAACCAAAGCCAGGATTTAAGTAATGCTTAGAGGTGCTCATTGCAGTGTCCTGACAACTGGGTAATTAAAAGGTTTTTTTAAAAATCACAAAGCTGAACAGTTTTTTATTAAAATGTAATGTGTCCTTTAGACAGATTCGGCCAAGTTCTCTGTTTACTCTGAGTAATCTGATAAATATATCTACTGGTAAACTCTTGATATACAGTAGTTCATGATAAACATAGTGGGGTTTTTTTCCTACTTTTTATTTCTGCAGTTGTTTAATGAGAACTTTTAATTTAGAATGTTGGCCATTTTATTACATCAATGTATGTATTTTAAAAAATAAAACAAACTTACAAAGACTAAAATGACTCTTTTGAGGCAACATATACATTAGACTGAACATATTGAATGTTATATTAGGCTTATTGCTGTAAATGTGTTTTATTAGCCTCTTTCCAAGGGTGCTGTTTCCATTTGTACTTAAAAAAAATCTAAATTAAAACAAGCAGATTTACATATTCAGGAGTGTTTTATGTTCTCATCTCCATATTTACTCCATTTGAATGAATAGCAGGACCGGTAATAATTGACAAAAAGCAGAATTGTGTTTTGAGGCAGAGGATTATTATGGCTTATTAAACCGGATCATCTTTTTCACTCTGTGTTTGTAGTTCATTCATGCAGCCAGTAGTCATGCATCAATCAGATCCAATTCAACCAAATAAATCTTCCACACCACTGGTTTAGGTCAGAAACAGGATCATTTAGCCTGTTTTTATTGATCAACTAAACAATTAGGACAGATCACCACAGGGTCATTAACTGATCTAACCATTCAAATTAAAATACTGTACGTTGCTTCTATTTGTTGAGCTCTTAGATTTACGACTGTAACCAGCAAGAGTTTACTACAGCAGATAGACGTCCTGTTCTGATTGACAGTGTTGAACTGTGCTGTAGATGTTATGTAAAGCAGCTCCCTGCAGTTGTGTGAGTGATGTTTCCACACCAAGGTGCCTGACTGTCATCTTCCTCTCACACAGCATCGTCGCCTGAGTGTCAGCTGCTGAAGCAGGTAACTCGAGGACCCTGGGGTCTGCCCATGGACCCCACTCTCCGTAGAGCAACGGACACCACAGCTGTCCAGCTCAGTGAGATGGTTTCCCTGCCTGTGCTGATAAAACACTCTGTCACCGCCCCGCTCATCACACAGTGAGTGCCTGTCGCTGCATGAGGAGACACTTTTTGTTAGAGCGGAGCAACATTTTTTCTAAGCACATTACTATACCCATCTCCAGTTGTTTTCTTTCACTATCCACCACTTAAGTTGTAGTTGAGTGCATGTTCTGCAGTGCTGGAATTTGTCTTTCAAGTTAATTGTTTTTGGAAATCTTTTATTTTTCATAATTCCATTAAACTACCTGACAGGCTTGGTTTTTTTTCCTTTGATTTTAGCACAGCATGTAGTTTGAGCCTTTACAATGAAAGTATTCAGACCCCTTTAAATTTTTCACTCTGTTTTATTGCAGCCTTTTGCTCAAATTAAAAAGTTCATTTTATTTCTCATTAATGTACACTCTGCACCCCATCTTGACATAAAAAAACTAATGTAGACATTATTCCAAATCTATTAAAGAAAAACTGAAACATCACATGGTCATAAGTATTGAGACCCTTTGCTCAGTATTGAGTAGAAAAACCTTTTGAGCTGTACAGCCACGAGTCTTCTTGGGAATGATGCAACAAGTTTTTCACACCTGGATTTGGGGATCTTCTGCCATTCTTCCTTGCAGATCCTCCAGTTCCATCAGGTTGGATGGTGAACGTTGGTGGACAGCCATGTTCAGGTCTCTCCAGAGATGCTCAATTGGGTTTAGGTCAGCTGGCTGGGCCAGTCAAGAATGGTCATGGAGTTGTTCTGAAGCCACTCCTTTGTAATTTTAGCTATGAGCTTAGGGTCATTGTCTTGTTGTAAGATGAACCTTCAGCCCAGTCTGAGGTCCAGAGCACTCTGGAAGAGGTTTTCTTCCAAGATATCTCTGTACTTGGCTACATTCATCTTTCCTTCAATCGCAACCAGTCCTGTCCCTGCAGCTGAGAAACATCCATGTAGCATGATGCTGCCACCACCATGCTTCACTGTTGGGATTGCATTGGGCAGGTGAAGAGCAGTGCCTGAATTTCTTCACACATAGAGCTTAGAATTAACACCAAAAAGTTCAGGCTTTGTCTCATCAGACCAGAGAATCTTATTTCTCATAGTCTGGGAGTCCTTCATGTGTTTTTTTTACAAACTCTATGCAGGCTTTCATTTGTCTTGCACTGAGGAGACGCTTCCGTCGGGCCACTCTGCCATAAAGCCCTGACTGGTGGAGGGCTGCAGTGATAGTTGACTTTGTGGAACTTTCTCCCATCTCCTACTGCATCTCTGGAGCTCAGCCACAGTGATCTTTGGGTTCTTCTTTAGCTCTCTCACCAAGGCTCTTCTCTCACAATTGCTCAGTTTGGCTGAACAGCCAGGTCCAGGAAGAGTCCTGGTTGTCCTAAACTTCTTCCATTTAAGGCTTATGGAGACCACTGTGCCCTTAGGAACCTTGACTGCTGCAGAAGTTCTTTGGTAACCTTGGTCAGATCTGTGCCTTGCCACAATTCTGTCTCTGAGCTCCTTGGGCAGTTCCTTTGACCTCATGATTCTCATTTGCTCTGACATGCACTGTGAGGTCGTATAGAGACAGGTGTCCAATCAGTTTGATTAAACACAGCTGGACTCCAGTGGAGGGGTGGAAACATCTCAAGGAGGATCAGAAGGAAATGGACAGTTTGTGCGTTAAATATGTGTCACAGCAAAGGGTCTGAATACGTATGACCATGTGATATTTCTGTTCTTCTTTTTTAATAAATTTTTTAAAAAATTCTACATTTCTGTTTTTTTATGTTAAGATGGGATGCAGAGTTTACATTAATGAGAAATAAAATGAACTTTTTTAATTTTAGCAAAAGGCTGCAATGAAACAAATAATGAAAAATTTTAAGAGGTCTGAATATTTCACGTACCCACTGTGTATGTTGGGAAAGAAGTTTATTTATTTATTTATTTATTGCACATGTAGGCTTTTTAGGATTGTGTATTTCTAAGATTAGCTTTGTCTCATAAGATTTGGTTAACAACACTTTTGCTTGACTCTGCCATTTTCCTTTCTGCTCTCCCTCGTTCCTAGTGTGTCTTTGGTGAACAAGGCTGTGGTGGACTACTTCTTTGTGGAGTTAGAGGTGGAAAGACACTTTGAGGTTCTGCGTCACTTCCTGCTGATGGAGGACGGCGAGTTTGCACAGTCCCTCAGTGATCTGATCTTTGAGAAGGTGATGGGCTTAGATTTTCCACACCTTTTTGTGATTATTGCAGCTTAAAGGGAGTGATTTTCAAACTTTTGACAAGTTTGAGACCAAAGATGCTAATTTTTGAAGTTGTCATTTTTCTAAATTTTATTTAAATTTCAAATGATTAAAAATAGCTTCTAATAACATTCAACTAAGGTACAGGATTTTTACAGTAACCAAAAAGAATTGGCAGCAACAAAATATTTCAAGTATTCTTAATATAACATTTTTGACATAAATAAAAATATTTGAATGAAAGGTTTAAAAATTACATTTAAAAGGGTGAAAACTTGGTGAAAGCCTGAGTGACAACTCTTTTAACTATTTAATGGCTCAAAACAGCAGGTCCTGTCTTGGAAGGGACAATAAGTATGTCCTGTGTGTTGTCATGGTCCAGAACAGCCTGTGCCAAATCCATACTGTTGAATTTCATGTTTACTGGCTTCAAGTGCACAAATTTGAATCATCTTGAAATTTCTCTGTGAGGCATGAATAAAAACAGATGTGCACCAGTTTGATCTGTGAACACCTGCTGTGTCATTTTGTTCATGTTAATTTTTGAGCTTTTGAAGCTTTTTAGTTCGATCATTCTCATCTGCTCAAAACAAATTGCCCTTGTGGCATTTACAAAGAAAACTGAGCAATTAATTAAATCAATCATCTTTGTGCGTCTAATGAAGTCAGCCCACACGTGAAAAGAATTACTGTAGGTTGACGCGCTGTTAATAATTGTGAGCCTTTTATATCTGATCTCACTGCCAGACTGAAGCTTCCTGTCACGAAATAACAAGCACAGTCTTCAACCAACACCTCGGAGCTGTTCGGCAGAAACATTCATGTACATCTGTCTCTAGAGGCCCATGAGACAGAAGGTGTTGTTTATGCAGCCAAAGTACTAATTTCACTGACTGGCACACCTTCAGCCACACAGGAAGCTAATCCTGTAATCAACTGCCAGTTGTGCTTTTGCAAAACAAAACCTTGCTTAAGCCCTAAAAGAACAGTTATTAGAGAAAGGATCATGTTGGACTTGGGTATTTAAACTTTTTTCTTTGTTGTGTTTCTCAAAGATGGGCAGTGGCCATACTCCAGGAGAGCTGCTGACCCCCCTGGTGTTAAACTCCATCCTCAGTAAAGCTTTGCAGTACAGCTTACATGGAGACACCCCTTTAGCTTCAAACTTCACGTTCGCCCTCCGCTTCCTCCCAGAAACGTTCCACCCACACGCTCCTGACTCCCTCAACTGTCTGGAGCTGCGCTACAAGGTGAGGCTGAGGGTTTTGATGTTCTGATGGAGCAAGTCCTGACACAGGAGTCTCAGCATGAGTGGCAGCCTAAATGTGACAGACTGTCGTGTTTTGACAAATTGCTCTGCTCTTAGACACAAATCCAATCAGTTTTTGATGTTGAACTATTTAAATGTGCAATATTTGGTGACGTGCACAGAAACTAATGTTGTGCACAGCTTTCCCAGTTTCTGTAGCTGCTGAACCTCCATCTTGAGCCGTTCGTAGCCTCCTGCTGCTTCTTATCTTCAACATTCATATCACATGTTTTGCCTCTTTATGTTGTTAATTTTTTTCCTCCTTCCACCTCTACCCCTCATCTCTCACCCACACATCACCCCCTCGCAATCCTCTTACCTTCCTTATCAGTGTCTGTGGATTCACACCTTTCTCCCTTCTCCTCGCATCGTTCATCACTCTCCTTTGACCTGTTTTTTTTTCCCTCTGCTTCTGCTCCCATTCCACCTCCCTGTGATTTGTGTCCCACTCACAAGCTTGCCTTTCTGTTTTACATCTTTCCTGTTTTTATTTATGCTTGCTTCATGTCTTTCTCCAGGTGGACTGGCCGTTGAACATCATCATTACAGACAGCTGCATGAACAAGTACAACCGCTTGTTTTCCTTCCTGCTGCAGCTCAAACACATGGTGTGGAGCCTCAGGGACGTCTGGTTCCACCTGAAGAGAACAGGTGAGAAGGAGGGGTGCTGCTGATAAGACCCCAGCTCTGACTCCAGCTTACTTTGGAGAAGGCAAAGGAATACACAAGATTCATCCTGTTGTGCTTTAACTAGTCATAAAATATTTATAGAAGGGAGTGCTGTATTTATTCTGTGATTTATTTATACAAAACAGAAGTTGTGCCACTGGGATTGTTGTAAAAAGTCATGCTTCACTGGGTGTGATATTATTGATCCATGACAACATGTGCAGATTTTAGAAGTGGCTCGGTGGGGGGATGGGGGGTAACCTCCATCTCCTACTGCTTACCCATAGTCAGGTCACGAAGGCAACAGGTCAAAGAGAGAAACTCAAACATCCCTCTCATCAGCGACACTCTCCAGCTTCACCTGGAGGAAGCAATCCCAGTCCAGAGAAGTACACAATCCCTCCAGCACATTTTGGTCCTGCCCTGGGTGGGACATGTTTGAAACACTTCTAAAGGGAGGCATCCTAATCAGCTGCCCAAACCATCTCAACTGACTCCTTTCGATGCCAAGAAGCAGCAACTCTTCTCGGAGCTCTCCCTGGATAATGGGCTCACTCTATCTCTAAGACCTGGCCACCCTACGAGGGAAGCTCAGTTCAGACTCTTGTATCCAGGGTCTTATTTGTTTGGTCATGATCCATAGTTTATGACCATAGGTGAGATTTAGAATGTAGACAGATCAATAAATGGAGAGCTCAACTCTTTCTTCACCACGACTGACCAAAGAAACACCCTCATCACTGAGAATGAGGCATTGATCCATTTATCCATCTCATGCTCCATTCTAACATCACTCATGAACAAGATGCACTGATACTTGAACTCCTCCTCAGGCAAATACTCCCTCCTGACCCAGAGGGGGCATTCCACCTATTTGCATTTGAGAACTATGATCTCAGACTTTGAGGAGCTGGCTCTCATCCCAGTTGCTTCACACTCTGCTGTGAACCATCCCAATGCATGCTGATGGTCATGGCCTGACGACACCAACAGAGCCACATCCACATAAAGCAGAGATGACCCTGAGGTTCTTAAACCAGGCACCTCCTCTCCATGACTGTACCTTGAGATCCTTTCCATGAACAGCACAAACAGGATTGAGGTCAAAGGACAGTGTTCTAAGCTTTCTCCAGGTTCACAAACCACATGTACACTGGAAAGTCAATCTCCCATGACCCACTTTGTAACTGCAAGGGTGAAGATCTGGTCCACTGTTTCATGACCAGGACAAAAGCTACACCACTCCTCCTTTATCCAAGATTCAACAATTAGTCGGAGCCTCCCTTCCAAACATCCTGGAGGAAACTTTCTCGGGGAGAGTGAGAAGTGTGATCCCACAATAGTTGGAACACACACTCTACTCCCCCTTTTTAAAAATGGGAACCGCCACCCTTTTCCCACTCCATGTGACATTGAAGAGATGTGTCAACGATGATAGCCCCACAACATCTAGAGCCTTTAGCATCTCAGGGTGAATCTCATCCATCCCTGGTGCCCTGCCACCAGGTAGCTTTTTGACTACATTTGTGACCTCTGCCATTGTAATGGACTTGCCTTCCCCTGAGTTCTCAGCCTCTGTCTCTTAAAAGGTGGAGATGGTAGGTGGATTAAGGAGATCCTTGACATGCTCTCCACCACTCAACAATAGCCTCAGTGCAGATCCAAACCTAAGATAGCCTGGGATGGGGCTGCTTGCTTTTTACAAGTGGATTGCCAGAACCTCCTCAAGGCCAACTGATGTTCTTCTCCATGGTTTCTCCGAATTCCTCCCATGTCCAAGTTTTTGTGTTTTCAACCATAGAGGCTGCAGTCCTTCTGGTCACCCTGTACCTGTCAGATGCTTTAGAAATCCTCTGGGACAACCAAGCCGTGAATGCCTTCTTTTTCAGCTTGAAGGAATGCATACTGTCCATCACTATTCATGTCAGAGATTTAAGATCATTTTATTGTCAGAAAGGAAGGAGTTAGTCATATTGTTCAAACCTTGTAAAAATTGGTGTGTGTAATTTCATGAGGTCTTGTGCAACGCTGGTACTCAGAGAATGTGTTGGAAATGACCAATACTACCACGCCACATTTTACCTACCATATTTTCTGCTGTAAATATTGCACTGCCCTATAAGTTGCATCAGTCCAAATATGTCTAATAAAGTGGAAAAATCCATAAATACATTGCTTCGCTGTATGCGTCACATCTATTATGCATAACTGCTGATGTGTCGTGTTTGTTACACGTCACCACTGACGACCTGGAAATGTGGGCGGAACCCAAAAATGTGGGCCGGTGTTGTGCCAAAAATTGATTGGCTGCCAAATGACAGCCGCAGGAGTATGCACGGAGGACTTTAACAAGAATTTAACAAGATTAACACTTAAAAACAATTATTTGTTTGCTCATCTTCATAGCAAAGGTGTGTCTCAGTTGAACTTTAATAAAAGGACTTTTAACAGTCAAATCAGCTGAATTTCAAAAGTATTTGCTGCCTCAGTGCTCCGGGAGCGCATAGACAGGGAGGAAATCAGTAAGGAGGAACGCTGCACATTTCTTTGAAGTTTAACAAGATAAGCATCTAAAACAATTATTTGTTTGTTCGACATTAAAGTAAAGATGTCTCGGTTGAACTTTTACTTAATAAATGCACTTTGACAATCAAGTTAGCAGCATTTCTTTGGGGTGGCGAAATGAAGCTGATTTGACGTTTGCTCCAAGCAGCAAGCAGAACGAAGTTGGCAGGGTATGGCAAGCCGATTGCATCATTAATAGACACTTTTCTGTATTACATGATACAACGGCATGCCATACTACATTACTGCCATCTAGCGGCTGAAAATGGTACTGTTCAATATTTTCAGTCAGAATGAATGAAAACGGTCATATCAGCCAAAAATTGGTTTATAAATATGGGGAAAAAATCCAAAAATACGTCGCTTCGGCATATAAGTCACAGAGTATGCAAATTAGGCAAAAAGGTGTGACTTATAGGTCGGAGAATACGGTACACTTATTAGGATATAACAAAGCCTCCACGTACATGCAAGTC
>JARVLU010000002.1:32364137-32374229 GCA_031762415.1 Simpsonichthys santanae | reverse complement strand
CTAAAAAAAAAAAAAACGAAAAAATGATAAAATGCTGCAAAAAAAGTCCGCGAGGGTTGATGACGTCACTGGGGCGCGATGGCCGTATACGCGAAACGCCGTATACCAAGTCCGCCGTAAACCGGGGACAACCTGTATATACATATGCATGTAGAACAGCTTATTTTTAATTATTTTCTTTACTTTTTTTAATGGTTATTGAGCATGCATCAGGACAAAAAGGCATAATGTTTTGACGTGAAGTGAACCAGTCTAAGAGCTGTTTTACTTCATGTTTCTTCTATTCAGAGTGCTAACTATTGGAAATACATGTAATGGTAAACTGAAGCTGACCACAATCACTGAGCACTTTTACAGCCACACTTCAAGTCTACATTGAATTACTTTTAAATACTTATTTAAAAAAAGTAGGTGGGATATCACTTAAACATCCATCAAGTTAATTTCTTTTTAACTACAGATGCTGAAGCTGTGTGGAAACACTGACTAATTACAGCTTCCAAAGCAGCCCCATTTTGTTTGACAGTGCTACTTTGGACAGGCTGGCTGCTTTTAACGGACCAAGACGTTCATATAAAGTCTGACAAACTGTCTCATAACGCCTGAACTGTTTTTAGCAGCTCACCCAGTCATTTGTGACTCGAAATCTAATTCTCTACCTTGAAATTTGAGGGGAGAAAAAGAAATGAGGACAACACTGATGACCTCTTTCAAGCATCATTGGTTTTTAGGTCAAATGTTCTCAATAAGGAAAATAAATCAGGACACATTCCCCATGACACTATTGAGAACAGATAAGATTAGAACCTTATTGATCCCGCAGGAAATCATTGTGCCAGAGTGACAATACAGTATAGTTTGGATCTGTGCCAGTCTAACTTATTCTGACTGCTTCTTTTAACAAATCCACTGCTAGATTAAAAAACAACATTACTTTTTAGGATTTGAGTCTATTTTAAGGTGAAACTTCGAAGCCAGGCTTGAATGTGTAAGTTCACTGAAGGGTTTTTATTTTTACCTGCTGGTGAAATAAGTAAAAGAACAACTCACAAACAAAGAGTAAAGTTTAAAGATCTATTTATTTGGGTTGATACAGTACTACAAGGGCATTGTGTTGACCTGAAAAGTGAACAAAGATGTTTTACAGGCTTTTAGGAACTCGACTTCTTACTCCTAACAACACACACTGAACCACCGTTCCCCGATTGAGATGATAACACTCGATTTCAAAAACAAATCAAAAAGTATGCAGCATGTCCAAACCCCAACACACTGCCTAAAATGGCATGATCAATAAATACAAAATACAATTTTATTATTAAAAAAATATGAAAAATACCAAAGGCACACAATTTAATAAACCTTGGCAGTCTCCCCGACCCCATCCCACAAAAACAATGAAACAAAAAATATGGCAATAGCCAACAAAAGTAATGAGCCGTAACAAATTAATACTTAAATAACATATTAATACTAACTTATTATTGTTGTTGTCATAACAATGTCCAGTCAAGTTTGTATAGGCTTTCTGCTAACAGATATGCATCAGAAACTTCCAGTTTGACTAAATTAAACTTTACTCATTGGATTCTTTGCATAACTTCATTTTGGCCAATTATTTTTTCTTTTACCTCCCATGCAGCTTTCTAAGGATAACTTATTGAGATATTGGTACATTTTACTTTATTCCTTATAAGGCTTTGATTTTAATGGGTGATTTTGTTTCCCACCTGAGGGTAAGCTGACCCTCAGGAGTATAAAACCAGCAGAAAATGAAATTAAAACACCAATTTCACATCCGATCAGTCCTTTTTTTCCTTTGTTTTTTATTTATTTATTTATTTATTTTTTGAAAAATTCTAATACTTCAAGGTAAGGAAGTATTTTTATGCCATACATAAAAGCAATATAAAATTTCTAACATTTTGGAAAATCAAAAACAGAAGCATAATAAAACAAAATACTAACATAGTATAATTTCTTTTCACTGTTAATCCAGTAGACGATACAACACAACACAAAGAGGCAATAAAAACAATATAATAAGCATGGGGTCTTTCATTGAAACTTAGTACCCTTCACATGAGCTGACTACTTCAAACATTCAACATGTGATCTTTGTTTTTGGGGGTGGTGGGGGATCATCAGCAGGGCCATTCAACTGAGGGCCAAACCAGGCCCATGGGTGAGCTGTTTGGCCCACCAGTGGGTTCATTTTTAAATACAACTTGACAAAACACACAATAACTGCAGGATGTCCGGCCCCTGAGCTCTTGGCTTCAGTAACTATGCCCCCCCCATGAGCAGTTTAGTTGAGTAGCTCTGATCTGCTGCATGTTTTCTCATCCACTTTGTTTGAGACTCTATAAAAGATGCCAATTTTTGATTCTCCAGGACCTTTGTTGATGTTAAAATGAGATTCTGGTGCTTTCTAAAAGCCACCGAGGACATGGAACCGTTAGCTTCGACAGACAGACGTAAACATGCACGATGTACAAGCACTGCAGGGATGAATTCATTCACCAGAAACACAAGTTAAAAAACAAACATTTAAATTAAATTCCATTTAAGCCTCATCACCTCTTTGGTACAAAACAACAACTTTCCATCTACTCCATCTACTCCCAGTCTTTACTTTCACTAGTCTACATTACAAATCCTTCTACAAAATAAAGCTAGCGCCTCGACCTTTTCTGTGTTCCACAGGAAAAAAAAAAAACCCTCTCTCCAATCTTGGCATCACATCTCTCTTTCACACACTTCTCCACTGCCTACAGCTATGAACCTCTACACGCTGCCTCTCTCTTACGCTCTAATAAAAACAATAGCCGGCTAATTGTGCTTGGTTGACATAATGAAGTAGTACACCCAGCTGGAGGGCTGAGCTCAGACCGCAGATCCCACCTGTGCTGAGTCGGGCTTGATAAGAGATCTCCAGAACAAACACGTCTCCAGCTTTTTGTCTGAGGAATTTGCTGCATCATCAGCTAGCTCAAACAAACGGCCTTACTTAGCGCTTTCGAAGAGCTGCGGGTGACATTTTTTAACTAGTCCCACAATGGAAAACACCTTGAAAGTTGTTCGGCGGAATGAAATAAAACTGGATTTTTCCACTAACAGCAGTCTTAAGAGAGACAGGAACGTTCAAGGATTCTGAAGTCTCAGTTCGTTAGGTGTCTGACACGCCTTTGTCTCAAACAGTGAGGAAAGAAGAGGTCATTTTCCCAAAGTGGCCTAGAAAATGCTAGTAGAAAAAAGGAGTTTGATTTAGCTGGAGTTTACCTTTGAACCCTAAATGAAGTGAGTCAGCTATGCTGTGAAGGCCCCGGGTTTCTCCACATTCACAAACAGCATAAAACAACAACTGGGCGTCGGGTGACCTGGCTTTGCCCTCTACATTAAGGAAATGACATATATAATTTCAGTTATGAATCAAAAAAGGCACTTCCTACCTATTCTCTAGTATGAAACCCAGGAAATACACTTTTAAGAAGAAATATCTGCTTGCATTATTTTACATGCGCAAACACAGTTATGTAAGATGAATGTATACATGTTCTTATCACTGAGTAATATAATTATATATGTCAGTTTCACATAAAGCATCGGAAACAAGGAGCTTCAAACTCTTCCAGTAACAGCCAGCCACCCACCAGTTTGACCTCTACAACTAAAGCTTAAAAATATAAATAAATAATTGATTTTTTTTAAAAAAACAAGACCCTGGTTTGTTTCTTCTTTTATAAGGGAAGTAAAGATCACAACAGCATGTGCTCCATGTGAGTTTTAAGGTGCTTCTGTAAACTCCTATGGGTGGCGTACAAAGAGGGCCAACCAGTTTCTGGTCGGTGCGTTTGTGATTCAAACTTGCCTTCGTGCTAAATATGTAAACATGTTGAACGCAGCAGAGTCTCCGGGTGGGCCGAGAAAGCCGACTGGGTGGCGTTCTCGTGTGCCGGCTGAGTCTTTTCTCTTCACCAAAATCTGATCCACCTGTTGGCCTGAGACGTGACCCTACGTGTGTGCATCCGAGCGTGTCCTTGTGCGTGAGCACAAACTTATCTTCTGCATCAACATTTCTGCTTTCCGGTAATTTATAAACTTGCAACCTCCCAAAGGTGTATCCCAGTAACACACTGGTCGTTATTGCCACACACACAAACACACACGCTTGCACACACACAGAGCTGTGCTTGGACGCCTCTGCTTCTTCTCGCTCTGCACCCGTCTCTTAGGTGAGCTTGCTGCTGATGTCCAGGGCTTGCTGGTACACCTGAGTCATGTCCTCCAGATCCCCCAGCAAAGAGAAGCTGCCGTTGTCTCCTGGGGAGCACTTTGCTTTGGGGCCCCGGCTAATCTTAGGTCCCTGAAGTGGCGGAGCGGTCTGGAAACCCTTGAAGTTGGCGAGCTGCAGCAGGTTTTCGGCCGACACGCAGGCCCTGATGTTTGGGCGGAGGTGTGGAGTGGAGTGCCACTCAGCCCCGCTGAGGGAACTTGGTGACAGTGACAGGACGGAGCTGTCCTCCCCTACTATGCTGGAGGGGCGACTTTGACTGCGCGACAAACCCGAGTCCGCCGGGAGAGGATGTTCACCAATGACCCCCACTACTGTAGCTGATGAGGGTGGCCCACTGTAGGTGGAGTACTTTCCATTTCTTTTGAGGATGCCCTTTCTCCCCATTGCTCTTTTGGGTGGGGAGGTGGCTACAACAGACATACTGGCCCCCCCTAAAAGCTCAGAGGACTCGCTGCGCTCCGGGGATGAATAGTACCCTGATTCCCGCTGTTGGTTGTTTTTCAAGATGCCTTTCTTGGGTAGAGAGGGCACCATCTTAGCTGGCGAGCCTTCTCCCAGAGTCGCCTCTTCTTCCTCTCTGTCTGGGCTGGAAGCTTCATCTCCACCTTCAGCTTGTTGAGGCAGAGCTGCTTGACCCAGCGCCCCTTCTTCAAGACTGGCCGACTGCTGGTCCTCAGTGACCCTGGTCTTCAAAATGCCCTTGGGTCTCTTCAAACCTGGCTTATCCTCGGCTCCACTATGGGACTGTCTGTCCTCAACGTTTTCCTTTTTTAATTTTTTGGGCCTCTGGCGTAGCATATTGGGCATGGCAGCAACTTTGGCTCCAGTTCCTCGTGGCTCAGTTCGGTTTTGCCAGTCAATGAAACGGGCCAGCATGGGTGAACCTCGATGTTCTCGTTGGGTCTCACAGTCACACACACTGTTCTTCCAGCCCCAGTTGACCCACCAGTGGTTTGCTATGTCTTCCACCGTGGCTCGGCGCTCTGGGTTTACCATCAGCATCCAACGGATTAGTCCACGGGCGTCTGAGGAGACACAACGATCCGTGAGCTGCTGTTTATGATGTAAACATGTTGAAATTATATACAGACATCATCCTAAACAACAAGACCTGACATGAGGGTTTCTACATTTACAAATGCTGGATTTTCTGTTTCACTTTTGCCATTTAGCTGCCTTTGTTAATCTTTAATCTAGTTCTCTTGTCTGAGACTAAATGCATCACGGTGAGAAGATAATGGATCTAAAAACACGTTTCTTGTTGCTTTGTTTAGTAGTTAAAAACACATTCACTTCAGTTTATATCATTTAATTTGATTCTTGAATGTTAAATTTCCCAACGATTAAACATTTCATTTTTAATTTATTAACCCCCATGTTTCAATCTACATTTCTGGAAGGGATGTTTTATGACAGTCATGTGTGCTTATCATGCATGACCAGAGCCAGGAGGCTCTTTAGTACCTGAGGACTGAGCAGGCTCTTTGTACTCGCCATTGCTTATCTGGCGAATGAGGTTCTTGTGGTCTCCCCCATCAAATGGCATAGTTCCATAGACCAGGGTATACAGCAACACCCCAAGAGCCCAGCTGTCCACCTAGTGGAAACAAAACCTGGTCAAAAACTTGTTTATTTAGTCAGAACAAATGGTTTTTCAAATGAAACCTGCAAACTGTGGTCATCATTCTTTTATTAAAACAGGTCTCTCTTGTAAATGAGTCTGCGAGCCTCAATGAGACTAACCTGTACGAATAAAGTTTGAATGAATTATGTATGTTGTATGTAAGCAGAAAGTTTTATTTAAACTGAGGCGTGTTACAAAACCTAAATGCAGTCCTCAGAGCTCTCTTTGGATAAATGATTGACAACAATAAAATGTGAATGAGCTCAGCTCTGCACATCAGATTAGAGCTCAGACCTTTAAAGTTTACATCACAGTAACAATCACTCCAATCAACGTTCAATTTAAAATAATTCAAAGGCATCTCTGTTTAAGAGCTTCTGACACATTTCTGTAAAAAATAAAAAACAGAAAGTTATGACAAATCCTGGCAATAATGTGGGAAACGTCTTGTTTCCTCACAGATTGTCCTCGCTCCTTCCTGTTCTGTCAGGCAGAAACAAACCCCTTCTAATGCAATGTGACGTCTCAGAAGTTACATAAGACTTTGTGAAAGAGCAGAATGACAATAGCAACAGAAGAGGTGTGACTTATTGAGCCCCTGACAATGTGTGTGTGTGTATGTAAGGAGCTGACAGATGTGTTGACTGTAAATGACTGGAAACATATAGATGCTTTATGTGGACTGGGGTTAGCTAAAGCTCTGAAACACAGACGAGGAAAGGGAAATCAGATAAGAGCAGTTAAGGAACTGGTGTACTTCCTTTAAGACTCTGGACCTGCATGAAAAATGCTTCACTCATCGGATGCTGTTGGCTGTCTGGAGGCGAGACGGGGCACATTCTTTTCTTGAGTTTTAATTTAGCTGCTTGCTGTGATGTGCGTCCCCACCCCAATTGTGGGTCAGTTGTTTGAATAGCACTCGCACTTTAACACCCTTCATTAAACTGAAGTGAATTCCTCCAACTGGAACGTCTAAATTAGATCTAGAAAAGCAAATGTTTTCTGTCTGTTGTCTATTTTTCTGAAACCAACACACGTGTAAAGTCTAGTGGAGACTTTCTTACTTCTTTTTTTTTTCCAAGCCAAAACTATTTAGTCAGAGTCTAATTTTGACCGTGCGTGGTCTTTTAAGGCTGTGAGAATCACTCTAATCCCATTCAGTTTAAGAGAAAGTGAGCAGACACCACCCTTCACTTCCTCACTTCAAAGGACCTAAACACCGTAGGAAGGCAGTACTAGGGATGCCAGCGCTGTCTGTTGAGACCCACTCTGAAGTTGCACGACCTCCCCCTGATTACCGTATAAATTAATCTCATCAAAGAGTCTGAAACTGAGGCCTATCCACTGCTAAGGGTCACTGTGACCGCAATCAGTTGCTAGATAAAATGAATAATGAGAGATATCCTCTGTGAGGGTCATAATAAAATCAGTTCCTGAGGGTTAGGGTTAATGAAGGTTTCAGTGTAAATCAGAGCAGCACGGTGGTGCAGTTGGTAGAGCTGCCGCCTCTCAGCAAGCAAGTTGTCTTGGTTCAAATCCTGGCCGGGAGCCTTTCTAGGTGGAGTTTGCATGTTCTCTCCGTGCATGTGTGGGTTTTGCTCCAGGTACTCCAGTTTCCTCCCACAGACCAAAAACATGCATGTTAGACTGATTGGTAACTCTAAACTGTCTCTAGGTGTGAGAGAGAGTGAATGATTGTTTGCCTCTGTGTGTCTCTGTGATGGACTTGCGACCCGTCCAGGGTGTACCCCACCCCTCGCACAGTGTTTGCTGGACATGCGCACCGGCGACCCCCATGACCCAAAAATGGAAGAAGCGGGTAAAAGATAATGGATGGATGGATTTCTGTGTGTTTCAAACTTCAGTACGTACATATTAGTTGCATTCATAATATTTATGACAAAAATGCAGTTATCTTTACAGATGGAACAAGCTTCTGAATTTAATCCAAAGGGTTCAAGAACAACAATTAAATGTATTTGGGCATATATTTTTCAGGCGTGCAACACTTAACAGGACAAGCAATATAAAAACGAGAACGCATAGCTTCCTCAAATGATTGGGGTGGTTAGTTAACTTATATATTGGGGTGGCTATCTTGGATTTTGAAGTGGCAACCCACTTTCTGAAAGGAGCTGTCTTAAGCCCAGAAGCATTCACACACCAAAACAGAAGTTGGTCCAATGATGATGTTTCAAGTTATCGTGCGCACAACATTTATGGACGGATGGACAAAATGTATTTCCATTCCAATTCCCCTTTTTGCTCCACAACAAGACTTTGCTCAAAGCATTTCTGTTTGTTACTGATCAACAAAAAAGCACAAACACTTCCAAACCACTTGCCCTCCTGATAATCAGCTTTCGCCACCGTTTGTTTTATTTACAAAGTATCTGCAGGTGAGTGGGGTCAGGTTGAAGTTTTGTTGTGAACACATCAATTTCTCAACACTAATTTGTGAAAACTCTTGAGAAGTGAACTGACAACAGAAAAAAAGGCAACTAACATATAGTTCTAATGTAAGTGTTCAGAAAACTCGTGGATTTATTCTCCTGCTTTGTGTCTAAAATCTTTAGATGTTGGAGTTTCATCACAGAGACACATACAGACCAGTTGTTTTCATCAGATTAAACCAGCGGCTCTTCTTCTCTATCTTTATAGCACTGCTGGCTCATATTTGTTAAATGGTTGATGAGTTGAAAAGTGGAGCTGTCAAAATAACAGGGGGATGTGCATGCTTTGAACAAAGCTGTGTCTTTGTTAGGTTATGCAAACTAATTAGTTATGGTAGGTTTTTATAAATGTATTAGCTCTAATAGTAAACAATTGCTCAACAGATCTCATTAAGAAATTAAAATAAATTCAGGGTTCACACATCAAAAAGGAGAACATTCATCACTAATCACTTATTTAGACCATCGAGGTCTGAAAATAATCTCACATTTGTGTCTGTCAACAGTATCTTTCTAAAGACATCAATGATTACTGTAGTTCAGACACAAATTATTTAAAAATAATACAATATTTAAGTATAAAATTATTGATGAATATAACTTCTGGAATTTGTCATTTGAGGGAAAACAACTTTAAATGCAACTAAAGTCACAGTTTATTTCAGTCCACACAAACTGCAACGTCAACACGCTGACATAGGAAATTAATTTAACGCACAGACTGCGTGAAAAGAACAATGAGTTGCTCGTAAATCAGGGATTTTTAATCTTTCCTTATGTTGGTGATGTGAATTTATCAGCCACGTTTGAATTTCAACATGACAGCTCTGACACTTTGTTTTTATAGCTTCTCTTTTGAGACATTTGATGGCATTCAGGAAGGCATACATTTGTTCTATTTGTGCTTTCAATAGATTAATAAACTCTATATGTAACCAGAAAGCAACAAGCCAAAAGGATGCAGTTTTTGGGTTGTTTGTAGAACAAAATATGACTTTTTAATACATGTCACTAATGAATAAACATGAATTATTACTTGACGTTCTCCCTGCTCATATATGTGTTTTTTTTCTCTCACTGCCCAAAAACATTGAATGTTAATTTATCTGATGATTCTAAATTGGCTTGAGGTGTAAATAAACCATCTTTACATTGTTGTGAACAAGATGGTTTGTCTACATTACAGGCAAGGCGTCGCTTCAGTGATGTGAAGATTTCTTCTCACTTATCAACCAAATTTAGACCTCAGTGCATAGCCTCTTGTGGGGTCTCATACATACAGATTTACACACATTTTGCACATTTTAAGCAAGATGTCTTTTTTTATATTGTAAATAAGCTGTCCTTAACCCGCTTCTTCCATTTTGGGTCATGGGGGTCGCCGGTGCCCATGTCCAACAATCACTGTGCGAGGTGCTGGGTATACCCTGGACAGGTCGCAAGTCCATCCAGGGCCAAATGTGATTCCGACCACTTCTGCTTTGGCTTTATATAATTACGTTTTTTTTTTTTTTTTTCTTCCAAATGTGTTTTGTCGTTTTTGTGATTTTTCAAATGTAATTCTGTTCTTTCAAATGTTGTTCATTTACACCTCAGGGCCACCATATTATATTTCAGTTGTATGTGTTTGCACAAATTGTCGTAATCCTCGTGTTTTGAACCCATGTGCAGGCAGGCAAGTGAAGGCAGGATTTCAAAAAATAAAATATTTATTTTAA
>JARVLU010000002.1:32338974-32355957 GCA_031762415.1 Simpsonichthys santanae | reverse complement strand
TAACAAAAGACCCTCAAAAAAACGAAAAAATATAAAATGCTGCAGAAAAAAGGCAACGAACGGCGCGATGACATCACTGGGGGTGGAGCCGTAAGTACGGAGCGCCGTAGGTCGAGACCGCCGTAGGTCGAGGACAACCTGTATAAAACTCGGTAGGAGTCAGAAGAAACCAAGTTTAAAAATTAGCCTTTGGCTAGTGACGCTACCTACAAAGCAGAGGTTGACTTTTTAACATGTAACATTGGTTTTTGTGCTGACCCCGATTTAAATAAGTCTAAATAAATAAGTGCAACATTGAAGAGTATGGGTCTCCTTCTCATTTGGACTAGATTACATTATGAAATTTTCACAAAATGATTTCCTTCTCATGGTTCTACATGTTTACCATTCTGATTGTGAGTTTCTTCTCAGGCTGTCTCTAATTTTTTAAAAATGTATTCCTAATTCAAAGTTTCAAATGAATGGAAAAAGCTGTTCAGTAAAATTCTAAGCACAGTTTCCTACGGGACTAATCAATAAAGTCATCTTACATTACTGATTTAATGGAGGCTAACATTTAGTTTAGCTTAGCCTGAAGTCTGACAAAGTGTAGAGTTAGCTTAGCTTTACAGATATCCTCACGCAAAACTTTCAGAACTTACTAATAAATATTGATTATTCAGACAGAACTCAAAATGTATATCAAGCGGCTTTCAAGTTGTTGACTACAGCAACAACAACTGACTATAAGATAAGACGGAACTTTATTGATCAACATAGTTTTTGTACAAATAAAAAATATACATTAAATTCTATACGTTACTTTGTAGATTTGTTTTTCTCACAAGAACAGCTTTACCTAATTTCCAGTTTTGTTATTTTAGTCATCACACAGAAAAAACATGACGCAACAGTTTCATTTTGCTGTGTCAGTCTGAGCATTTACCACAACCTATAAATCAAAAATCTGTTTTCTAAGATGCAAAGAAAAGGAAAAATCTAAATTTGCGTCTAAGTGCCCATGCTGATGGATGCAAAATGTAAGGGAGTAGTGAAAAAAAAATCAATCTCCGCACACACATCTGGTTTAGCTTTGCTTCACACAAGGCATTTAGCAGTGGCTGTTGGAAAGGGTGTTGCCGGATACACAAATCTGTAGGACTCCTATATATCTCGACCAAGCAAGGCTGGGTGGAGGCCAGACCACAACAGTAAACGCTGGGTTTGAAGAGAAACGCCAAAAGCAAGAGCAATGTGTCTGCTGGAGATGGTTGGTGGAGTTGGTTGCTTATAAACTGAGAGAAAAACAGAAACCCAACATGTTTGAGTTTTTAAAGCTGGGTGTTCTTTCAGTCATTCTCTTGCAAAACTCATAAAACTCAGCTGCCCTTTAGCCCTCGGGCTAACTCCTGACACATCAGCATGACAAATGACTTTTGTTTACCTAAACATGGATAAAGATCTGGGGACTTTAAAACTGGACAAAAGACAGCGGGTAACTAGTTTTGGCAGTGGCACAAAACCTTCTGTCACTGTGCCAGGATGGCTAAATGGCACTGAACTGCTGCTTTGTTGACACGGCATACAAAAAGGCACAAGCCACAAATCATCTAAAACCAACACCCACTACAGAGCCTTGTGACCTTAACTACCTGCTCATGAGCTGGGCTATATAATAAGATATGATTAACTGTTAGCAAGGATTCTAAAGCTCTATGGGAATTGTTTAATATTCACAGTCACCATACGTCCTTATCTGTTATTCTCTATTAAGGTTAAGGTCATTTAAAAAGGGCCCAATGAATAAATGTCGGCGCTGTCTGAGCCCGGAGTGAAAGCTTTGATATTTACAGAGTTGCTTCCTGGGGTAGAATTATGTTCCCATTGCTCAGGGGAAGGTTTAAGGCCTTTCCTCCCACTGCATTGCACTGGATTGGAGTCAGACAGGGTGCAAGCCTGGGTCACTGAAGTCAGTCTAGTGATTCCCAAGCTATGCACAAACACACACACACATAAAGAACAAGCCATAAGTATACCAAGACTACAAACACACACGTGCACAAGTTCAGTCTGGCTCCCAGCTGAAGTTGTCTCTAAGTATCAGCAGATGTCTGGCCTTGAGATCAAGACCAGAGAAGACAAGGGATGAGACCGTTTTAGATGTGGGAAAGGCAATCTCTTAGAACATCGCTCCTCTTACGAACCCAAAGATCATCGCACACACACACACACACGCACACACACATTCAGAGAAAGCCAGACACACATGGCCAAAGTCATCCAGACTTTTACTAGCCCAAGCAGCCAGACAGAGAAGATTAATAACATCCCGGTGCTGCAGCCCAGAACCTATGATGACACATGCGTGCCATAATAAGACAGTCCTGCAGCTTGGCTACATGGACTGGTGGAAGAGGACATTTTGGATGCATGTTCAAGTCGAACAAGTGTTTATGATTTATCAAGACATTTGTGTTTTCCAGATATGTTCCAGTCTCTCACCTTCATAAATAGAGATGATGTGCGGGTGGCGGAGGGATGACATAATTTCAATCTCTCTGCGGATGTGCACCATGTCCTGCTCATCCTTGATCTTCTCCTTCCGAATTGATTTGATAGCTACCTGGAAACAGAAAGAACATGATTTCTTGAACTGACTTACAGAAATTATCCTTTTTGCAAACAATTATTTTTCTTTTAATGCAAACACATATGTATTACTTTGAAAGTACAAGAGAACTTTCAAATTGGACAACACATTTAGGTCACATGCAATCACTGAACTTTGACGTTTGCACAGCTCTTGCGCAACACATATTGCACACTATGTGATGTGTCAGTGAAAACATGAGCAAAAAGTCAGGGGTCTTGTCTCTAAAGACAAAATGTATGTTTTGACTATAACAGATCCTTGTCTTATACATTCTGCTATGCACTGATTGACTTGCAACCTGTCCAAGGTGCACCCTGCCTCACTCTGTGACTGCTGGACATGGGCACCAGCAGCACCAGTGACTCAAGCAACATGGAAAGGAAGAATCGGATAAAAGTAATGGATGGAAGGTGAAGAAATCTCTTGAAGGAGTTCTAACAAAGTTCAACAAAGCGGTTCAAGTGGTTAGAACCATTTTGGCCATGGCTGACTCAGATGAGTCGGTGGGGGAGAGAGCGGACTCCAGCAACCAAGCAAAGGTGCTATTTATAAGACTGAGTTGGTTCATATCCAGTAACTGTGCATAAGTAAGGTTTAGCATCCCCTGACTTAACTGCACTTTATTAACGGTGGTAAATGGATGTCTAATGGGCGAGTTTATCACAGAACTGCAACTGTGAACTTACACTGGGCCCAGTATAAAAGTTAGAGGATACAGGAAAATCATCACACTTCACCCTCTGGACACAATCAATGCCTGTACAGGATTTCAAGGAAATCTGTTTAAAGCTGCTGAGATAACTCAGTCCACAACAAAGTGGGAGATGGAGTGAGTCACAAACCAGTACAATCAACCACATAGCCAAAGAAGATCATGAGCTTCAAGAATATAAGACGACTATAGCAAAAAGGCTTGACGCACTTTCACTGTAACCAGCAGTCTTGCTGCTTGTCAAAAACTCCTTGAGAAGACATGAATCACCCCCCAGCATCTTTTTTTAGTCATTCTAATTATGAACAGCTAATGGCCTTAATTTAAGAGCCTGTAAAGTTCTCCTGCTGGGAGTTTTATGCAGAAATCATGAGAACGAGCAGAGTTCCACACAGTGGTTTGGTCTATCTGTGCGCCCTGCTAAAATAGATTTGTTATAAGAAATTTAACAGATACAAACAATACTTGATTAGCCAATTTTCCATTGTTACTGCAGTGCTCCTAACCACAAACTGGTACATTTAAATCACCAACGTATGCACTTCATAAATAAGAAGTGGCCCTCTCTAAATAAACCAATTGAGAGTACACAGGCTAGCACATCAGTCTACTTGTAGCCTAAACACTCTGGATCAAGTCCTGAGTTGACTTTGATCAGGTCTGCATAGAGTCCACTCGCTCTGAGGACTGTTAGTTTAAACTTTTGTCCTCTTCTTGCAAAGCCGCTGCCTTTGGAGGAGCCCATGCAGCAAAAACCACAGGCGGTAGCGAGTGCCAAGCTAATTACCATGTACATCAATAAAATAACCCAAATCCGGAATAGCTCCCTTCCAGACCAAACCTTGATTACACAGAATTTAAATAAACTAAACTATAACAAACAAGCCTGCAGATTTGCATGCTGTGTTTGTAAAAGTAAAAGTTGGTTAACTGATGGTTGATTTGGCTTCATAAGTACAAGTCAACATTTCCTCCCCAGTCTCCAAAACAAGAGTAATATTTGTGACTTGGGTTAAGCAGCGTGGCTGAATCTGAGATTTAAAAGGGAATACAGTACTGTATTAAACTGCTTCATTTTTTTAGTCGTCTATTTATAAATGATCTCCAAAAGTCATGCAAAGAGTCAAGTCTGCTCATGTTGGATTACTGCTCCTTAACATCTGAATACTTTGTCTTCTACGAAGGTGGTGAAGAAACGTTAAAAGTCATTTTAAGCCAACTGGGTTTGAGTTGATGCCATGTATCTTTATGTTCCCATGCCCAGACCCTGACGCGGATCATTACACAGGAGGCCTGTAGCTCAACCCCTTAGTGTGGTACACCCAGATATGCTTGTCTTTAAGTGGATCCCCATTCCCATTAATCACAGTAAACAGGCACTGCACTCCAGTCCATGGCCCTAACATGTACAGTGCCAGGCGTCCAGCCTCTCCCCAACCTTTGTTCTCAAAAGACCTTGTTTTGAAGTGAAAGTCAATGCTAAGCTTCAGCAGAGCCTGACATTTTCCAGTGCTCTCTCTCTCTCTCTCTGCCGATTAAAATAGATAACGTATTCATCACAAGCAGAGCCTGTCCGTACATTTTCTAAAGCTCTTGATCATCTGTTGTGTTAACTGGATGTCTGAGTCAGAGGAGTGGGAGAGAAAGAAGAGAGAACGTGGGAGGAGAAGGCCCATCACTGTTCCAGAGAACTCTATTCTTGAACATAGAGAAGGCTCATCACTTTTCCAGAGAACTGGATTCTCAAACACAGCCAGGAGTCATAAAAGCTCATCAGCGGCACCACATATAGCCGAGGAATGTCAGTGTTTTCCCCTTTTGTGTACCTCCTTATTCAAGCCATTGCTCAAGAATGACGTAATTGAGTGCTTTAAGATCACATTTATACAAGTCTGTTTCCTTTTCAGCTAAGGCAGTCCATCTTTTGTTATTGTGGTGGGTTTTCCCGTGTTCCTAGCTGCTTACCTCCTCCTGTCCTTGATATAGTTCCAGGATATTAACCTTCCTCCCTATTTCATTTCCTGCTGTGGATACCCTTTCATGTGCCAGTGTCCATTTTAGTAGATGCTGTGGCCACAGCATCTAGCAGCGGTTTTTCACATAATAACTCACACATGTACTTCTATGTCTCTAAGCATTTTCTCTAGGTATGCACGGACACACAAGCTTGTCACATTTTCTCACAATGACCTCTTGGACCACTTTCACTTCAAGTACTAACTTTGGATTTCCACTGATTCTCAGATTTGTAGCATATGGTCAGATTAAAACAACCACTCTGTTCTATTTTCCCTGATACGTTAAATAAGCTCACGTCTAATCAATCTTCCTCAAGAGCTTTGACTTAATTCCATCTCAGTCACACAGAACGCGTCCCGGTCCTCTCCTCTTTCTACTCTCCTGACTGAGTTTGATAAATGAGTTGAGCGGAAAAGTCACAGCAAATCGAGATCACAACTTAACAGTCTCGCCAAACTGCTGTATTTGCCACACGGACACGAGGGACTTCCTCTAGGTCAGAGGTCAAGCAAACTCTGACAGCAAAGCTGCAGATGCACGTGGCTCAGCGCAGTCATGCACTGATACAGTCTGAAGTGTAGACACTCTGCTTCTCTAAGATAAAGAGTCTCACATAAAAATAAGAGTTAGACAGAGTCCTGCACTTTAAAATGAATTTACAATAAAAACAGAAACGTATGAGGCATGACTCATGCATTTTTATAAACTACAACACATTTGTACGCTCAAAGTGTTGGATTACAAACCATTTTCCATTTTTAGAAAAAGAAATGTTCCAAAATCCACTAGATGGTATTTATGAGCACATATTAAAATGTTGACCAGGAAGTAAAAGCATGCCACAGTTTTAGGGTCAATAAAATAAATTACAAGTAAAACATGCCAATGGAGGGGCTTGAGGGGCTTTATTGACATGTACTGAGTTTCATGGAAATTTCCACATGCCCACAGTGGGTACAGGCGTCATATTTACCCACTAATACTCAGAACCCTAAACACAAACTTCATTTTATTAAGATAGCTCAGATTTTTTTTTGGGAGTGGAATTCAATGAAAAGCTTACCAGGCAATATCTTACCTGTTGTAGATATCTCTTTGAACAATAGTTTAGACAAAATCTAATGGCTACTTTTAGCAGAGCTAAGACTAATGTAAAAATGAAAGTTTCTGCTGCCTTAAAACAACTCCTACATAAAAAAAAAACATCCAAGTCCTTCAAGCAATTGCTACCTTATAAACATTCTTTTTTTTTTTCTGTCAGTTGTGCACTTTTCATTTATTCTGGCATAAATGTTATGATATCCCTGCAGGAGGTGCTACAGCTTGCTGCCAAATAACCACAAAACTTTATGAATATAACTATGTAATGAAAAACTAACATTGATGTATGGGTTTATAAAATAACATTTTCATCATCCGGGACAAATGTTTTGTGACGGGGATGGTTTTAAAATGGCAGCAATCCACTTTGGCCTCATCTCTACTCAGACTAGCTGTTAGCTCATCAGTCCAGTAATGTAAACTGCATTTCTCCAAACTGAAGCTGTTAAAGAGCTATCTACAACAGGTAAGATATTGCTTGTTCAAATGTCTTGCATAGAACTATTTACAGTAAACTGCTGTCAAAACAAATGTGAGTGCCCGTCTGTTTGCTTCACTCACATAAAACAAAGGAACTGTAATCAGTGTTTGTTGCAACTACAGCCTCTAGAGTACCTGTACCTGTTCTTCAAGGTTCTTTGCAGGTAAAGCATCTCGCAGGGTTGCAGCCGATAATAAAGGAATGTGGGTTGTCTCTGCTGGATACTGGTAAATATACGCTGGTGAAGCTGCTCAGTCATCCAGGACATGGTAAATTCAAAAAAGTTTAAGACAAAAACAACTGGACTTTATTTGTACCAGAAGATGTTTCACTTCTCATCCGAGAAGCTTTCTCATTTCAAAGAGCAGAGCAAAGTGGGGTTCAGGTTATAAAGCTGAGATAAGATACACATACATGTGCAGATTGACCTATCACACCTCACAGCAGGAGTCTGTTAAAGTCTTTGTTAATCTTATTAATCTTCTGTTGCAAATAAAGTCCAGTTGTTCTTGTCGAACTTTTTTGAATTTACTGGTAAATAAACTCTGACACAGTAGCCTTTTCTTTTATGTTCTCTTTGGGGTGTGTGTGTGTGTGTGGGGGGGGGGGGGGGGGGGGGTTGGCTGGTTCTAATGATGCTTACAGGGTTCACAGGTCACATTAGTCTGTCAGTTTGCCGGATTTGAACCCCAGCATCCGGTCGTGAGGCCCTGCACAGGACAAAGCGTGTGCAGCACAACTCCAGTGGCCCCATGGGTCTTGTTTTGCAGCGTATGGGGGGATTCCCACAACACGCCTCTGAGTGCAACACACCATCTGAGACCAAAGCGTCTGTGTCTCACCAAAAACCCAGAACAGAAACCATCTTACTAATTCTTGCTGAGTGACTCACTTCTCTGCTGGAGTGCCGCTCGATGGCCTTCTTCACTTTGCCGTAGGTGCCTCTCCCCAGCGTCTCCAGGAGCTCGTAGCGGTGCTTCAGGTTGTGCTTGTGGTGGTGCTTCTTCACGCCCGAGCTCCTCCGGCCGTCGCTGCTGTTGTAGACCGGGGGCTCCTCAGGTGAGCTGCCGGGTGCAGGTGGAGGTGGGTTACCTGGGGGGAGGACCCCCACAACCGCTTTGCACGCTGCCGCCGCTGCTCCGCCTGTGCCTCTCATTTGAGCCTCCAGCCGGGTGGCCCCCCGGCGGGGGGATAAACGAGCGCTCTCCATCTCACTACACTGTTAAATATGATTAAACGCCCTACTCAAAACAAAAAGATCCTATATCACCTATAAGCTTAATAACAGACTAAAAATAGTAATAATAAATAAATAAATTACAAGTCATATCATCACATGAGGAATCTAGTTTTCACTGATTGTCTTGACTGATAATTGGCAGAAATGGCTCCACTTGCCTCTTCATGTTGCTTTAATATAGTGACGGATTAATTAACCAAAATAATTTAAAAGAATCGTCTCATAATAACCTAACACATGCTACCGCTGCATATTATAGTGTTAATAACGTATTAAAATATATTGCGTTCAGTTTTCGACCGGAGTCTGAACACGTTTTCCATTCAAATATTTTGGCTATGATTTAAATATAAATAGATATAAATCCAAGCTCTATCCCATTGAAATAAAGAGGTAAAGGAACTGAAACAATTGATCTCCTCGCTGCTCTACTGAGATCATTCAGCTACTGGTTCACATCGTCTAACGTCCTACACACCTCCAACATCACAAAAGAGGCGAGAAAGCTGCGACGAAACCGGCGTTTTGTGTGAACAGGACCCTCATGTTTGTCCGCGGCCCTGGTCCAGGTCCAGCTCCTCTCATTCATCCGGACTCTGGGTCCTGGGGGTCTGCGGGCTCCGGGCAGCGGGCGGCGGCGGCAGAGGTGCGCTCGTCTCGGACACGGTCTCTGGCTGAGACGCGGTGGTTGAAGCCATGGTCGCTTCGCTGCTGCTCTTCTTCTTCTGTTTCTCTTTCTGTCCTCCAGCGTGGAAGAGCCGTGAAGAAGAAGAAATGATCCAGGAGGCGGAGGCGGGGTTTAGAGCCAGACCTCCTCCTACTCCTCCTTCTCCTGCTTCCTTTTCTTGGCTTTTCTCCTCACACTCTCGCTCGCTCCCGTCCCACCAGACAGGGGCGGTGCGGGAAGTAATGCGGACAGGGGGGTCAGCCCCACTACATGGGTCCCCGGTCAGTCAGAGCCCCTTTAAAACAAAAAACTAAAGCTTCACTTCAGAACTTCATTTTCTATATTTATCATTTTGGCTTAAAAAAAAAACACCACGAGATGTCCCCTCTTAAAGCGAAAGCATTGTTTTTACACTTTACTCTGTTTAGTCAATAATAAAGCCAAAATTGGGCTTTTTCACAAGACAGTCCCTCAAAATGGCTACATACACCACTCCATCTTTTCCCTCCATCTAGCCGTTCATAAATCACCAGTGGTGGGCACAGCTAACCCAAAAGTTAGCTTTGCTAACTCCTAGCCATCCATCCATCCATTATCTTTTACATGCTTCTTCCATTTTGGGTCACGGGGGTCCCCTGTGACCATGTCCAGCAATCACTGTGTGAAGGACGGGGTACACCCTGGACAGGTCGCAAGTCCATCACAGGGACACACAGAGACAAACAAGACAAGCAATCATTCACTCTCACTCACACCTAGAGACAATTTAGAGTTATCAATCAGTCTAACATGCATGTTTTTGGTCTGTGGGAGGAAACTGGAGTACCATGAGAACGCCCATGCATGCACGGAGAGAACATGCAAACTCCACCCAGAAGAACCCCCAGGCTGGGATTTGATCTGGCGACCTTCTCCCTGAGAGTCAGCAGCTCTATCAGCTGCACCACCCTGTAGCCCAAGTTGCTACACTTGATTGTTAAATTACCATAAAACAACAAAAATATTGTAAATCTAAAAATAAAATAAAACATCTATATAATGTAAATACTGTATGTACATGTATATGTATATATACAGTATTTATGTTTGTTTTTTTGTTTGTTTGTTTTTTTAAAGAAAAATGTACAAACAACTGTAAAACTTATTAGTGTGTTTTAAATGTCAAGTTTATAGTCATTTACCAGTAGCTTTAGTTGCCAGAATTTCACAGTAAAATCTGTGACGACTTTGTAAAGTGTACATTCAAATATCTCTATTATACTTTAACTGCAACACATCTGGCCATTTACTACAATATTTTGATTAGAAATCTTCATTTACAGTTGAATATTGTGTTATCAGCTTGAAGCTGTTTTATTTCACACAGTAATGCAGCATCGTCTTCATTACCAGCAACTCTACATTTTCCAGGGTTAAACTTTCTGTTTACCACTAAAGCTAAGAATGCTTCCTTGTCAATTACACTTAAAACACTGACTTTGAAACTTGGGAAATAAACATCTGCGCTCTTTGGAGAATAAAAATGTTTTAATATACATGACATTTTTAAGGTTTGTCTACCGTCAAAAAGCTCTGTGAAAAAAACAGACATCCAAAGAAATAACCTTTCCTCCAAGGTGATTAAAAACAAATCTTACTTCAAATAACTTCCCTTCAATTTCACATTTATAGAGCTCCCTTTTTTGTGAAAAACATACAAAACAGCACAGCGGTTCCACAGCAAAGATTTACTCTCCCTTGACACAACTGTTTCTATAATGGGGATGAAAGATCCCTTTTTAGAAGCACCTTTTTCTTTTTACTGAAATAGTGAAATTTCACCTTGCTGTTGTACCCTCTCTTTTATTGTTGGCTATATGAAGTTCAGCGCAGGGTGTTGCCACAAGCTGTTCCCTTTGAACGTTCCAAGTCTTGTCTGATGACAAACGACTTCCTTTCTTAGCTCAGACAGTAAATTTACATGTCAGTTCATGTGTCTCATTTCCTCTGTGTAAAAAGCCCTTCTACAATGTTTTATTACATGCTTCTTTTTTTTTAAAGCTCTGACTTGATTTAGTTGTTTTTATGTGTCAGGCTATATCAAGAACAACATTTGTGCTGTCTTTTACAATTTATAGAAATTACAATGTGACAAACATTTTATCAAGCAAGGGCTGCATGGCAGAGCATTGTAAATGAACAAACCCACCTTGACCCTTCAGCATCCTCTTGGTAAAGTATTTCACTTGCTATATCCAAAGTTAGCGAGGAGCAAAGAGAAAGTCACAGAATTAATTAGTCTTTGTGTAACACAGACATAATCAAAATCTCCAGCAACACTGAAGGAAGATCTGGGCTCTTTCACCACATCTGCCAGTGCCCAGAATGGTAAATGTGGAATTTTTATGCACAGTTGATGCTGAAGAATATGGGGAAATGCTAATTTGTGGTGCGATAAGATGAATCGAGTCATCCCTTTAGCCCCATTTGACTCAGTGGAGGAAATTAATCATTAATGTTTGTTAAGTATGACAATCTAACTGGGCCAGATCTACATGCTCAAAGACTGAGGCAGAGTGAGATAAAGAGCCAGGCTGCAGACAGAGAGGAAAACTGCCAGATTCTGTAATGATGGGAATTTATTGGCATTTAAAGAGACAGTGGCGAGGCATCTCTCTAATAGCCTCCCTCCATTGGAGTGCTGCGGCTGCCACAAATTGCATGCAATCCAGACCCATTTTTTTAGATAGCGGTGAAGTCTTACAGCTATGCTTGACTTTTGCGAAAAAAGGTTGCTTTCTGGAATTGACTTCATCTGTTGCAGCACAATCTGCATCAACAACCAAATATTCAATATCAGCTGACTGCTGCTGGGGGGACGGCAAACATCCCACCTAATATCCTGACAATCATCGCCGAGTTCCAGCACCAGCAAGGCAGAAATGGGTAAAGTCTGGGCTGGTAAAAGCCATCCAGCCTTAAACCCAGTAGAGAACAGCAGACCTCCATCTTTACGTAAAAATACTGAGTCCCTGGTTTCAGAAATTGTGACTGATCTTTAAAGTCAGTGGTCAGGATTAGAGTGCTCTGAGCTTCTTAAAATCACACGCAAGAGATTGACATTTTCAAGGGCTTTCTTAGCAGAGACAATGCTAAAAGGGAGGGAAAAAGCCAATATGACTTTGTTGCTACCTTGCTCGAGGAATTGTTTGTGTAAATCGCCTATAAGCTTATTGACCTGCATGTGTGGCGCGCTGCGTGTGACTGCGATTTGGCTAGAAAGCCGTCCTTTGATAGAGCAGCGATAGGGCTGATTTTAACAGCTCACTGGCTTCTTTTCCATGCCCGCCAACCCAGAGCACAGCAGGCCACCTCGCCTCTCCGGCCCTCCCCATCTCCTCTGTTCTCCTCGACTCCTCTCACTCAGCCTTGAATATGTTTGGCTGCACAGGGAGAAGAACCTAAGCCAGACGTAAATTAATTATCTAGTCGATAATGTAGCTGATGATCATTGACATCCTGCCTCTTTTTATAGAACTGGAGAGGGTTCAAATAATAAAACGAGACGGAGGATCTGTTACTCAGAGTGGACTTCTGTTAATAAATTGAAGCGCCTCAATTTCATTTTCCTAGCAGACAGCTCAAAACTGCTGTTGTTAAAATAATGAAACGTGTCCTTATATTTCTCTTTATTGCTGGCTTCATCAAACTAAGTAAAAGAGTGCTGCAGCAGCACTTCTTCTGCAGCTGGGCTTTTTCCTCAGTGACATTTGTGTGGGGAAACTTCATCAAAGCTCTGTGACATTGTTCCCTGTGAGGTTGCCTGGGCGATTGTGTTTAAAATGCACTGCAAACTGTGTTAGATAGAAGGCAGAAAATCCTTAATCACTGCTTAATTAAGGAATCATCTTGTAGCTTCATTTCCCGGGCTGTAATTAAACACTTCCAATACGTTTCGTTACAGGGCTTAACATGTTCGCCTGAGATCAAGGTAGTGCCTTTAATGTTATCTCGCCAGCTTGTTTTTTTTTTTTTAAACTCCGCTCCATTGGAAGGAACTGTTGATACACGCCTTTGTTATCCTCGTCATAATACGAGCCTAGTATGCTAAAGAGGTTCTTCAGGCCCAACAATAAATAGTGGGGGGAATTTAGTTGAGTGGGCTGCTTGTTAATATACTGGGAAGGAGGAGGAGGAGGAGGAAGGCTGCCAGCACAAGCAGACACTTGCATAAGCAAAACTGGGTCATAATGACCTCATGTACTGTAAGTAGGACATTTCTGAAGACTTCCCTTCAGTTTCACTTTTTTATTTATTTAAATAAATATATGTACATCTCCTATTTTAGCGTGAGGAAGAAAGCTGACATGCTTTTGGCGATGTTTGCTACTTTCTTTGAAGTGAGCCATGTCAGTAAAAAAGCTAAACAAGCACAGTGTGTGTGCTTGATCTGGAGATTAACCTACCAGAGAATGGACGGTGAAGTTGTGTGCGTGTGTCCCGTGGCAGTTTAAAGAAAGCGTGGTGTTTGTGCTGAAGCTGAGGCTCAGCTGCAGACGGTATAAACAACCAAATATCAACAGCATCACATTCAGTGACAGTGAGATTCTTATGCGAGTGTGTATTACGCTGTATGCAGATGAATCTACGCATCCTTTCCGTTCTTTTCCCTGTAGAGTGTATAAAGTGTAATAATCCATCGTGGTAATCCCAGCCTGTCCTTGACCGTTCACTATTGGGTTTAAAACATCAAAGGGGTGAAATAGATGTGGTGACAAAAGTGAGAGGAATGTTCCTCTAAAAAAAACCCATCAGCCACCACTACATGCCCTGAGCAGGTTTCCTCCTTCTCGCCTGAGTTTGGAGACACACTGTGTCAGCCACATTGGATTTATTTAGAGCAACACACCAGGGGCGTCCACTAAACACTGATTTATGTTCCCATAAACTTTCAGAGCAAATTGTACTCACTGTAGACATGCAAAACAGATTTTATTTTACAGTAAGCGCGCTGAAAGTCTTACTGCTTCAACGCAGAGGCAGACTTTGTTTAACTCGGTCTTTAAGCGCTTACATCCTGGAGAGAGATACCCAAATATCCCTCAGCAAGGACTGCGTGAGCCCCGAGACTGTAAATCAGCACTACATCCTATAACACACATTCTAACTCGCTCCACAATAGATCAAAGGGTAATAAATAGCCACCTCTCTCCCACACATTGCTTTCCTTCCTGTTCCACGAGGCTTCCTCCTGTCCCTGCAAGTCCTCATGGGAGCTCCTTTTTTACACACAAGTGAGCAGCTGGGTCTGGTGATCTCACTGCGAATGCACATATACAAAGCTGTACATACACAGCCACACACAATGGCTGCAATGTTAGAGGAAATTGTTATAAAAGCAAATTTATTTTTTTTACTGGGACACAATCCAAAGTCTATAAGAATCTCCCCTTTGGAAGGACTGTGCAGTCCAAAATGCAGTGCCTAATTGAATTAGATGTCTGAACATTAAATTTGCATGGAGAGTCACCGTCTTCAATGACATTTGTTTTATTCCGTCTTGCAGGAGCGGAAGATGGCAACCGAGAAGGAGGAGCGGTAGAGATGGAGGTTCAAAGTGAGAAGACTAGGCACACTGCTGTTGGGCCTGAAGAATGGGACGGTCCAAGTAAGAGATCGCTTCACATCACTTTACTAGACTTTCAGGGTCATTTGGTTGAGTTGTTACTTTTTAAAACAATATGATGAACCTGATACGCTCTCTACAACTTTTAAGAACGTGACTGGATTGCAGCAGATTTGGAAATCCTTCTTTATTGCGAAGGCAATCATGAGTGTGTCTTCACCAAATAACTAAATAGGTTTTATTTATTTTCCACATTCATGAGATGCTTTTTTTGTTGCCACACCCACGATCGCACCACACCTCAGGCATAGACCTAGCTTGACTCTCTCAGCCCACATCAGGATCATTGATTGCTTATGTATCTTGACTTCCAAGGGAAGCTTGAGATTGATGGCAGAATGAGATAGGCTTTTCTGTAAACTGGTTTCTTAAAACGTGTCAAGTCCTGCCCCATCCATGTAAATAATAATAACACATTGTCTTCAGTAAAACAAGTAAATATATATATAAGTTTCTTGGGATATTTTTTCAGGTGTTGACCCTTGTTGATTCATGCAGTCCTTATTGCTGTAAGTTCAAATGTTCATTTTATCAGTATGTTTAGCTGTAATTATGCTTCACAAAGCAGTGATGAAGAGAGGGTTTGGAGAGGGTTTGTGTGGGAAAGTAGGTGGGACCTGCATTGCTCATACACGGACTCTGGTTCCAAAAGTACAGCATGGCAACCCTTGAAAACTACCGGTATGTCCTGCTGGTTGAAAAGATCCAGATTCATGCTCAATTATCCAGGAAGAAAAATCTAGCAAAGTTAAGTCAGGACCTCTGTACGCGTTTTTCTTTATTTTTTTAAATACATTTCATCTTCATCCTAAAGACTTCGTCAGTCCGATGAAGCCTTTGATAGGTCCTGCTGGCTTCAACTCTTAAAAACAACAGCAAACATGGGGGACATGGTTTATAATATATACAGCCTATGGTCGGGATGCAGCGCTACACTACAAGATTATGCTTAGATGGAGCCACAGCCATAGGTCTCACATCGAAGCTTTGTCTGATGTTGCAGATGCATCAAACTACCGAGGCTCTCCCAGTTTCACTGAACAGTAGTCCCTCTCTACTTCGCGGTTCGTTTTTCGTGGACTTGCTCTATCGTGGATTTTCAAAGTAAGATTGGACATGACACACAATTGGTTGATTGATGGATGAGCCACACGATTGACATGGGATTTTTATTTAAAATAAAGTATTTTAAATGATTTAGCACCTGTGTGCAACCCACAGCTATGTGAGATGCTTCCTCCTGCAGCTGATCTTCGTGCAAAGCGGAGAAGTGGGCGTGGCCGAGAGTGCAGCCAGAGGCAGAGAGCTGAAATCATGACATTCTGTGCTCTCTTAGAGCGTTTAGAGTTTAGAAACATTTGCCCCATTTACACTGCTCCTACTCAGCCCCAACTATGGGCAGCGCACCATAGAAAGAACCCTTTTGCATCAATACTTTGGCTAGTATTTTAGCTGATTTGAGGCTGATTCGAGTCCACTTTTCGTCCCTGCTTCTCTGGTGGGACTGGGCGAGCTCAGTCGAGCCGAGTCCAGACCAAAACGTGAATGCTGGACTCCGATTGGTCAGGGGGAGGAGTCACTGGATCTCAGAAACCTTTCACCATCTGCCATTTGCAATTTCTTGGCATGCTGAACCGCGGCTGGATCTATTTTTAAAAATTTTAAAACAATAATGACAATGTCATGTTTAATTATGAAGTCCAGGCGTTGTTTGTGTTTGGTTTGTTTATATGTTTAAATGTTTAGATACATTTCTTCTTTCATCCGAAGACTCCGTCAGTCTGAGATGCTGTATTCAGCTCAGTCTTGTATATAAATAGCTATTTATAAGACTGAGCTGAATACAGCATCTCAGACTGAAGGAGTCTTTCAGATGAAAGAAGAAATGTATCTATATATATTTTTTTTTTGAATGTCCAGAGGACCAGACTTCACTTTGTTAGATGTAAAATGTTTATTTATTTTTTATTTTTATTATTATTATTTTTTTTTTTGTTAGAATTTGGTTCATCAGATTTAATTCAATTCAGTTTATTTATATAGCGCCAAGTCACAATAGAAGTCGTCTCAGGGCACTGAACAGAAACAGTCATATATAACATAAGTTAACAGAAACATTCATATATAAAAATAATAATTTAAATTTCTTTATCTGAGAAGCAGACTGCTTTGAGTTTTCATCACAGAACTCTCATTAGCAGGGCTTGGATTCTGGACACGCCTCCAGAATCAGTCCTAAAGTGCAGGTGCAAATCCAGGCTGAGCTGAGCCAGGCTGAGCAGGGCTGTGCAGGGTTGAGCAGAGTTGGGGCTGATTAGGAGCAGTGCAATAGGGGCATTTGTCTAGAATATTACAATAGTGTGTAAAGGGGTTATAACGCCTTTACATATACAGGTAGTCCCCGAGATACGAACGGGTTCCGGACCTAAGGACCGTTCGTAGCTCGATTCTGCCGTAGGTCGGAGC
>JARVLU010000002.1:32108121-32118442 GCA_031762415.1 Simpsonichthys santanae | reverse complement strand
TCAGCTCGCCTACAGCCTGTCTTCTTTTTGAAGAAATGTTATCAGTTGTGTTGAGGGACCAACTGACCAAATTGAAGACCAGTTATGATTCAGAAGATTTTGTAGAAGAGATGCTCTCAGACAGTTTCACAGACAAGACAAAGCAAAAGCAAAGCAGAGACGGAAAGGAGACGTCCGCCCTTGAGAAGAGCACGTGTTGAATGTTTGGTGTGCAAAGGATTGAGATTATTCACTAAAAGCAGGGAAAGATTAGTATTTGAAACATTTGTTTTTAAATTAGATGTCATTATTATTATAGCTTGAGGTATTGCATTAATCACTTTCTTATATTGCTTTTTATCAAAGTTAAATTCAGAACTAAAATTCTCAAATGTTATAATCTTCCCTGTCAAACTGAGCAAGTGTAAAACAGACCATTATGCCTACCCCAGGAATAAGGTGTGCACGCTGACTGGTGTCATGCAGAGGAGGTATTAACCACTGATAACTAGTTGACAGAAACAGAACATCTCAGTAACATCTCATCTAACGTCCCCCCGGTCACCTCCCACCCAGCACTCAGGCACAGATAGTGAATATTAAAAATCCCGTTCACATTTTTGCTCTGCAACAACTCCCATGATGCATTACTGCAGCTGTCCCTCCTTTGCTCCTCAGTTTACTTAAAAGGCCTGCAGGCTTGTGTCTGTTTAAGCTCAAGCGGCTTGTTTAAGCACGATGATTACATATTCATTATTTATTTAGAGACGGCCGTACAAAGCACTCACTCCATCACCCATAATTAGTGTGTCTTAATTAGGCCCTGCTAATGGTCGGAGCTGTCATTTCACTGGGAGCAACCTGCTGCTTCTGCCCAAATGACACGTCTCCCAGGGACAGGTTGATGCTGTAGCTGCTGGTGTGCAGCAAATTGCACAGGGCACAGGAAAGAAGCAGTCCTCTAAGAGCAGCAGAAGGAATGTGCATGCTACCATCCTCTGCGACGTGCAGCCGTCGTACAGCCTGGGTAAACTCACAGCCAAGTGAGGCTCACATGCTGGATTACGTTTAGCAGAAACCCTGGTGCGTAATGGTTCATACAACTTAACTGTTTTCCTGTTGCAAACTGATAACTAGCAGGATTTGCTCATTGTTGTGCTGCTAACAACACAAGCTAATGTTCTATACAGTTTTTACAGAAACTAAAGTGCATGCACAAGTTGTGGCACTCCGTGCTATTCTGGGATTCAAGGCTGACGTTCAAATCCAGGCTTTCAGAATCAGCTTTACTGTCACTGCACAACGAAATTACATTTCACTACAGCCTGTCTGAGTAAAACATAAACTTCCAGTGCTTTACACCTGCTTTTTGTTCACTTTATCATAAATACATAATTTTGACTTTATTGCATTGGTATTTTATGTTGTGGTGAACAGGCAAACAAAGGTGAAAAGAATAAAAGAAATATTATTGAACAAGTGCTTCTCGTATGTTTGAACTTGGTACAAGTGAACACAAATATGAAACTTGAAGATTAAAATAATAATAATAATAATAATTTTTGTCATGTAAAGCGGACGTAGTTGGTGATATTAATAAAGCAACACAAACAACAGATAACAGTTGATTTGATATCAAAGACCCAGACATAGACCTGAAATAATCCAGAATTCAAAACTTCACAAAACACTGACATTGAGCATTAGTAACTCTAAAATGGTTGATTCTAAGTGCAACATGTTCTCTGACACAGATCATAAAGTATTATGCGTGTAACTCACTGATAATCATACACACGGACAGAGGGGAGATGAAAAATGTTTAGGAGGAGGGCAGCCATTTTGGATTGTAAAGCATGGTTAGTCAGGAATATTTGACCTTCAGAGACAGAATCCTGTTTTCAGGAGTTGTTCAAGATTGTTCCAGCTCAGATCTTGAAAATTCTGACTTCAAAGTAGAACCTGAATGCATCACTGTGTCTGTTGGTACAAATACACTGATCTTATCTTCCTACTACTAACTTCTGTGTATACAGGTACTACAATAACAGAAAGACTGAAGAGAACCTCATTTTATGTTGATTTTGACTCACCTCATCTTCTCAAGTGAATATTTAGATAGATTAATAGATTTTTAAATTGGGGTTCTGTGGAGTCGTTATTAGCAGTTAGTATCTTTCCTGCAGTGCACAGCAATCAAAACAATCTCATTTAGGAGAACTAGAGAGAACGTGCACTGAGAAAACTAAGATAAAACAGTTCCAAAGTAGTTTCAAGTCCAGAGGACCTGACTTAACTTTGTTGGATTTTTTTTATTATTATTTTTTTTACCTGGATTATTGAGCATGAACTTGGATATTTTGAACCACTTCGGCTATGGCTGCCTCATAGTTGACGAGGGAGAGAGAGGACTCCAAAAACCATCTTTTCACCATCAAACTGGTTGGTCCAGTACGTGAAGGATTGAGTTTGTTATGGCTCCTCGGACTGATGAAGTCCTTTGGATGAAAGATGAAATGTTTCAACAAAAAGAAACCGTACAGAGGACCTGACTCAAATTTGGATTTTTTTTTAAACCTGGATTATTGAACATGAAGTTCCAAAGTAGATTTAATTATTTAAAACATCTCAATCTTCCACCATGTTACAGTGGTTTAAAATAATCTGGTTTAATAAACTTTTACATAACGTCTATTTTGCAGCAGGCAGTTATTTACATGAGTCAGTAGTTCTTTACAACGACCGTGTTGCAACATCATTTTTTGCAATAACTACTGCATGAAACATGTCTCTGAAACATGCACTGCAGAACATACTATGTTAAAGTATCAGGGCAGCAACAATCAAACACAGAAATAATATGGTGTAAAAATCAGTCAAAATGTTTTTTTTTTTGGACTGATATAAACTTAAAAAATATTTAACACCAGATTACTTTCTGATTGAATTGTTCTGACCAAGTATGCTTCCATTTAATCTCACTTCTCACTCACTTGTGGCCCTAAATAAATCCCACAGAATGATACTATCACTACCGTGCTGGAGTGTAAGGATGATTTAATAAAGAGATGCTCAAGTGCATGAAGAAAATCAGTTTGTGGCAAAATCTGAATAACTTGGAAGCATTTGTGTTTATTCTGCGTGAGTTACTGGGTAGCACAGAAGTTTGTGTCTTTTACTCCAGCTGGTTCAGCTGTCAGTCACATCCGTCCTCCCACTCTGACTCCTGAAGACTAAAAGATCCATTTTTACAAGAGCAAACACCTTTTCCTTACATTTTTAAAAAGCAAAACCTTTCTTCTGTTATTCACCTCCACAGTATTTTGTACGTGTCTGTTATTACAGATCACCACTGACAAAGTGTACATTTGGTTGTTCTGTCAGGAACGAGGGAATTACACGTGGACTGATTGCATTTTGAGTGTGCTTGCAGCCACCGATTGTTCACACGACTCGTTTCCAATTTTCCGTGATTACTCATCCACTCTCCCACTCAAGTGCTTGCAGATATAGATTTGCATCTCAGTGTCTGTTTCATCTTCAGGAACTGTGCATGCAGCTCTGTTTGCGTCAGCTTTCACAATGATTGGATGATTATTTGCATGTATTCCTTTACTTTTTAATGAAGGCCACTCTCACGTGGTTACGCTGTACCGTAAATAAACAGAAGAGGCTAAAAATGTTAAGGAGGGTCCTCTGGACAGATTCTTCTTGTTAAAATGTTTTGTCTTTTATCCAAAAGACTTCTTCAGTCTGAGGAGCTGCAACAAACTCAGTCTTATAAATAGCACCTTCTCATTTCACTTTCAAAATACTTTATTAATCCCAAAGGAAAATTAAACGTTGTTCAACCAGTTCATCAACCAGTTTTCTGGTGACAGCCACATTTTGTTGTCCACATGCAAAAAGAGGACCATCAACCTAACAATAGATTGTGAGTGCCCTGATGGCTGCTTGCTATTCAGCCATCTCTGTGAAAAGAAACTGTCCATCATTAAACAGGGGCCAAGGCCTCCATGTTCATCTGTCCCCCTCCTACAATGCTGTTATTTCTTGTATCACTCAGCCCTCTGGGAATAGCAAACAACCATCGGGGCACTAACAATCAATTGTTGGGCTGATGCTCCTCCTTTTGCATGTGAACAACAAGTTGTGGCTGTCAGCATCAAACTGGTTGATCCTGGAGGTGCTATTTATAAGACTTGAGCTTGTTGCAGCTCCTCAGACTGAAGAAGTCTTTTGGATAAAAGACGAAAGGTTTCAACAAAAAGAATCTGTCCAGAGGACCTGACTCAACTTTGTTAGATATCTGTTAAACTTTTAATAGACTGTTTAGTTTTGTAAATTTCATCTCCATCATACATGTGATTACCAAACATTAAACCAAGCAGCAGGTTTGGATTTATTGTCTTCTGTTTTTTCTGAGTTGCATCAGGAGCAGTGAGTCAGAATAAGACAGAATGGAAGGAAGAGGGGGAAGTACTTCACGAGTCTTAACTAACTGCAACACACGTAAAAAGATGAATGATTGGACTTTTTTTCCGTGCTAAAACAAAACAACGTGAATCTTGTCTCTTAAATTAAAAACCAAACCAAAACTAGGTGTTTTTAAATGTTACACTTGATCAGGAGAATTGAACACAGAGATGAAGAGTTTTACTCTGTGGTGCCACACATGGACTTAAAAACTACTTTACAAATGACACAGTGTTTACAGAATAAAATGAACTGAATGAAACTATTATATTTCTTATACAAGACTGCTTCATCGAGGTTCAAACACATGTAAAGCTTTTACTACTTGTTTTTTATTTGTTTCATCAACGGGAATACTTTTGAAGCAGTTTGCAGCAACGTGAAGCAGCCAGAAACAGAGGAAACCGTTTTGTGTTTGAAAGAACGGGTTTAGTCTCCTTTGCAGTTCGGACAGCGCAACTCGTCCCATCCAGTGTCAGGTCCGTTCCGAGCGGGCCTCTGTGACATTCCATTCTCGTGGCATCCCAAACGAGCGCAGCTGTCGGCAGGATTCAGAGACCTATTTTGACTGTGATGTCACTCGCTCAGCCTTGACTGGAAGCTGAACAATGGCTTTGGTCCATTTCAGGCGCATCAGTCATTGCGTCCAGGTCACAGTCCAGTGGGGGTGGGGGGGGGGGGTCTTTCAGCTGGCCCTTCATTCATGTGTGTTTCAGGTGAAAGAGGAGCATTTGAGTTGGACAAAGATGTAACATTAAGGTAGAGTTCACAGTTAAAGGGACAGGTCAGCCATTTTTGAAGATATGTCCTGTCTGTGGTTAGCATGGAGGATGAAGACAGAAGTAAAAGTCTTCCTGTGAGCAACTGCTTGCCACGTTTTCGTTGCTGTTCAGGCTCATAAAACAACTTTTTATCAAAAGCAACACACTCTTTACACTCGGTTACAAAAGGTCAAGATCAAGCGTTCTTTATTGTCATTCTTACCACATGTGGTACATGTGATGGAATAAAACTGTACACATGGTCCTAATTACAAGCAACAAAAGTATAAATTGTAAAGACAAACAGTAATAAGATCTAAGATATGAACTAAGAAATATGCTAAACTAAGAGTACACTGTAGAAAATCAAAACACCGAACAACAGCAGCTCGAGCATGAGTGTATGTGAGCAGATGACCAAAAGGGGACCAAAATTAAAAACTTGGTCCAAGCCACGAGCCAGTCCTTATATTAACTCAAGTCAGACACCCAGCATCTTTTCCTGGCTGCAGGTTCATCGTTTAGTTTGATGGGTCTCAGTTAAGGGTCTCTGATGTTCTTTAACATCAAAGTCAAAGATTACTGAAAGATGCAAGCATTTTCTGGCTTCAACGTTATCTGTCATGAGAAGTCTGCACTAAAATAAGTTTTTTTCAGCAAAACGAGAAGCAATAAAATTATTTTTACATTTAAAAATTCATAGTATGTGGTAAAATAAAAGATGATAGCAATATGTATAATCATGTCATTTTTTATGAAGAGTTCTGATTTAAACCTGAAAAAAGATTTAAAACATTGACCTTGGTTTGGTTAGCCTTTAACCTAGCTTGGATGAAGATTTTTGCTTCTTCCTTCACTATCTGACCTCTAACTGATGACATGGCGTTAATAAGTGATAACTAGCAGAGCATCACTTTAAAGTTAACTGAACTATCCCTTTAAAGCAGAAATAAATCTACGTAAATAACCAAAAATGTGGACTCAGCTAAACTAGGGTCTGCAACATGTGGTAATTTGGCCCCTTTATTGTTGCTCTTTGAAGTTTTGGCTAGAATATTGTGAAATTTTACCAATGTTCATATTCATGACCATGCCAGAAAAAGCTATTAGTTTTATTGACTATTTATTGGAAATGTGTGAAAATCTTTAACTCAATATTAAAATTACAAGAAGCCAAACTTTAAAATTCTCAGGGCTTTATCATTGCAATGTGGATACTCGATTTATTTATTTATTTATTTATTTATATATTTATTTAATTCTTTTTTTATTTAAAAAAATAGACAGAAATCAGATTTGGCGTGAATTTGACAAAGATGTTGTATTTTGGTCCTTGCTTTTGGTCCAACATCTAATACCAATACATTTTTTAGATCTTTATTAAAGAGCTGTTTAGCTACTCTGGATAAGCTTTATTTTGTAGGAGAAGAGCCAGAAATGGCTTTTATGACCTGATCTTAAAATAAAGGAAATGAAACATGCCAGTTGTCTATTCTTGCTGTTTTTTTATTGTTATTCTTCAGCTGAGTTCATTCTCAGTCACTGCTGAAGAATGTCGAGTCTCCATATAGAAGGCACAGCTGTCACCAAACTAACACTTGTATAGCTAAATTAGTTTAGACCAAAGTGAGCAAGCTCCAACCTTTAGTGCCAACCTTCAGTCTTCCACGGTGCTATCACAATGGAGGTGGTTACTTGTTACACCCAGAGCAGAGGGACTGAGATGAAACTGACTCAGTTTGGAGTAAAAAGTGATTTTATTTACAGTATTTGAACATTTACAGGTGGTACTGGGAGCATCTGAAAAGGGAAGAAAGGTAAGCATGGCTTTTGGTAGGTGGTGGTGGTGAGGTTAGGAAGAAATCATCTTTCCTTACATGTTCCTTGGTGTTTGAGGGGAAGGTGGAAGATTCCAGGTATGTATGATTAGCGGCGGAGGAGAAGTTGTGGATGTTACCATAAAGGATTCCAGTCAGGTATGTGGTGAGAGGCTGAGAAGCAGCAAGATGGTCCGAGGCCAAGGTAAGAGATCACAGGAGTTCAGGGTGAGGAGCGTCTTGGATGCACAAAGGAGAAACAGACAATCCAGGATTTGGTCACAGGGAGGCAGGTTCTAGTAAGTATAAATCATTTATGAAAACACTAGGAGGCTGACAACAATGACGATTGGTGTCTAATGTCTCTGCAGAGAAAGAAACACTTCCACAGCCTCTTTAATCAGGAGTTTGCCAGAGGAAATGGACCACAGCTGCTGCTCACTGGCGCCGCCCAGCAAACAGGAACCACTGGAACCCTACAAGAGATCATTGTTTGACACTGTAGGATTTTCAACTAGAACCTGAGTTTTGATTAGTTGTTCATTGTTAATAAAATATTTTCCAAATTTTAAATTATGGATCTGGTCAGCTGGTCTCTCAATGCAATTGATTAAATTTTCATGATGAGAAGACAGGGCAAAGGACAGGAACTCATGCCCTCAAGGGACACTCACAGCTGGATACATGATGGATTCCTGGGTCAATGGAAGATGGTGTGTTTGTCCATGCTGTTCGTTGAGGATGTAGAAGATGCATACATAATTGGATTTATGATAACAGATTTCTGCTTTTTGGAGTTGGTGGATATCTGGCATATTGACAAATTCAGAAGATGTCGGCAGCGGTTCTGGCAATTGTGAGACCGCCAGCCTTGTGTGAAGGAATGTACCGTGCTTCGAGCACTCAGACTCAGATGCTTCGTGAGCTAAGCCGTAAGCTGGACGCAATTTCTGAGACTCGCAGGCCACTTGCAGCTCCTGGAACTTGCTGGCATGGAGGAATTGACCTTGGAGAAGGCTACAAGCACAGCCCGGTAGAGTGACCACAAAATGTGGCTGTTTGGAGTCACTATTGAGACGTACCAGCAGAAATTTGAAGGCAGATAAAAAAAAATCAAACAGGGTCAACCTGTTCCAAAACGAATGTTATCTTAATCTGTCTTCCCTGCTCGGCCTTGAATAGGCCAACTATCTCAAATTTATCCTGGAGGTTATGTGAACAAGAAGCTCTGCTCAGACAACCCCCACCCCCCACCTACTCCCTTCTAGAGGACATCTGCGGACCTTTGTCAGAGTTGAGCCGGCTGATAAACACTGTGCCATCTCTTACCAGGACGATCAAACTTTCTGGCAGTGCCCACGGACAACTTACCGCCTTTGTCGTCCTCCTCATGCATAAATGCATTATGATGTCTTAGTATGTTGAGGTTTATATGCAAGGTCTTTTTTTGTTTGTTTGTTTGTTTGTTTGTTTGTTTTTTTTTTTTTTTTTTTTTTTTTTTGTTGGTAATTTAAAACTGTGTCCCGGTCAGGACATAGTGTGAGATACTTTTTTTTAACCTCCCCTTCCCTCATGTTTCTATTTTCCTTATTTACATTTGTCTGTCTGAAACAGGTCTCTCTTGTAAATGAATCCTTGAGGCTCAATGGGAACTAACCTGTATAAATAAAGGTAGAATGAAAAAAAAGTCTGTATTTATAATATTTGTTCTGTTTTCCTTGTATGCAGAAACCCTTCTGTCCACCAACACTGGGACTCATGTTATGATAATAAGAAATTTTATTATCATATCATGAGTTTATGTCACAAGAACAGAATGCCCTGAACAACTCAGACACGAAAGTACCTGTTTCATTAAAGGCTGAATGAATCAGCTTAGTGCTTTTATTTACAGAGGATAATAACTGAGGATGAAACAGGAACCCTGGGTAGCAAGGAGATGGATCAGGTCCAGAGTTCTGCAAAAAGGGGAATCAGAACATGCTGGTTCCTTACTAGTAGATGTATGGTAAGATGTTTGGTTCCAAAGTCCTGTACAGTCATGAGAAGATCCCGTATACTCAAGAAGCTGTGTGGTTGGAGGGCGAGGAGAACAGCTGAAGAGCTCACTAAGGTTTCCAGAGGTTCACTAGGAGGTCCCAGTAATCAGGTCTCAGGAGGTTCACTGGAAAGATCATAGGCAAAAGGTAATCACAAGACTCAAAAATTCACAAAGGCCTAAGAGCTTGAACCATAGGCAGGGCAATGCTTCAGTGTCAGAAGGAAGTCATCAGGTGCTTGTATAAGTCTGGAGCCTCATCAGGACACATTGCTTGCAGTTGTAGTAGTATGGCACCCTCTGGTGACCAGTAACAGGAACTCCCACAGTTTATTGGTACTCATGATTTCTGTCTTGTCTTGTTCCTCTGGTTGCAGACCTGTACCTCACCAAAGTTGGAAGACCCCACATTATGTCAGAAAACAGCAGGTTTTTGGTTATGAGATGATAAATAAAATCGTACTAGCCTGTGATGGACTTGTGACGAGTCCATGGTGTACCATACCTCATGCACAATGACTGCTTGAGTTAGGCACCAGTGACCTTGTGACGCTTAGGAAAAAACAGGTAAAGAAAATGGATGCATGAATTCCTACTGGAATATTTACAGATTTATTACAAAAGAGAACAACATTGGTCAAAAATGGTGAAAATGTAGTATAATATTGGTTTATTCTATATGTGTTGTCATTATGCAATTATTTATTTACTTTTTAGATATGTTTGTGTAGTTCAGCCATGATACGTGGATGACTTTGACATGGTTTTCATAGGAGTTGGAGGTTTGGGAACAAAAAAATAAGAAAATAATTAATTTTGGGGTAAAACGAAAGAAAATGCAAAGAAGTGTTAAAATGAAACAAGTTTGAAACAAAGAAATTGCATTTTATAATCTTAACAAGTCAGGGCCTCTGGACGGATTCTTCTTTGTTGAAACATTTCATCTTTTATCCAAAAGACTTTTTCAGTCTGAGAAGCTGCATAAAACTCAGTCTTATAAACAGCATCTTCTCATAGTGGATCAACCAGTGTGGTGACAGACAGCTGTTCGCATGGAAAAGGAGGAGCATCAGCCTAACAAGTCACATGAGCCTGGCGAGGCTCAAGGCAAGCAGCCATAAGGGCACTAACAATCAGTTGTTAGGTTGATGGTCCTGCTTTGTACAAAGAGGGACTAAACCCAAAATTAACTTTTTTTAACTGATAAACTCCCTGGAATGTGTGTAGAAAGTTGTACAGCACTATGTCTG
>JARVLU010000002.1:31626290-31642879 GCA_031762415.1 Simpsonichthys santanae | reverse complement strand
AAGAGAAAGGGAGGGGTCAGTGAAGAGCACCGGAGTTGAGCCTTTTGTCATCCAGTGTCTTCAGTAGAAAGAGAGACGATGAAGCCGATAAATGAAAATGACGTTGATAATTTTCATTTATCATGTGATTAATTTGACTTATTGTTTATTGTGACAGGCCTAAAAGTGCCAGCTTATTTATAAATATTTTGCTTTAAAATAAAAGTCCATTGGAAATGCTAAATGTCTGCCTTTTTGTTAGTTCTGACAGGACTGAATGACATTAACTCACACAAAAGCTCAATGCAAAGCTGTCAGGCATGCTTGAAATAATTATTTCACAAAGCCTCAGGTTAGACTGTTGTGAATCATAAATGTTTACCCTTAATGAGCGTTGTCAGTTGTTTGTATATCAGAAGAGCAGACCATGTTTAAAGCTGTAAAGAAAACCTCACAGCACCCATTGCTGGAACTCAAAATTATGAGATAAAGCAGCGTCATTTGGACCAAATTACTGTGCTGCAGAATAAATGCCTTTCTGCACGACCAGTGTGTCCTTCGTAACTAGACGGTGCAAGTAGTGAAGTGTTGAGGTTTTTATTGTGTCATTTTGCAAACTGGCCTCCAATAAAATCTAATAGGGCTTTTCTGATGGTGTAATAAAAACGTCCTCTGGGTACAGTCTTTTAAAAATCATCACAAATGTGTGGAAGGCCAATGACAATGTCAACAATTTGCCAACAAGAAAACAACACCAAAGAAACAGCTACTTTCAATTTTCTTATGCATTATGCACTTACCATAGTGTGTATAAATCTGAAAATTATACTTGAGGGATAAAAATGAGGAAGAACTTAAAATGCAAATCTAAAATTGACATTGAATTTAAAAATTGGCATAATGGTTTGAATAGACATACAAACTGCAGATATTTGTTTGTGCAGCATCAAGGAGTACTGTAAAATAGCTCCTCGTAGATTACATAAATATTAACACAGTTTTTACACCAAAGTCAGAACAAGGATTGTACCAACCACTTAAAGCAATAATATTTAAGATTATGAGAAATAGGATTATACAAACGCTATGAACATAACATTGGACGTAGGTATTTTTATATCCCTGTTATTTTTGCATTCTGTGTTACTTTATTTTATTTTTACTTTTTCCCCATATCTTGTGTGAATCCTTGTGCATGTTCCTTTGTATTTCAAAGGTCATGCTCGATAATCCAGGTAAAAAAAATCCACCAAAGTTCAGTCAGGTCATCTGGATGGTTTCTGGAGACATTTCGTCCTTCGTCCAAAGGACTTTGTTGTGGTTTCTCAGACTGATGAAGTCCTTTGGATGAAGGATGAAACATCACAAAAAAAAAAAAAAAAAGAAGGAAAAGAAACTGTCCAGATGGCCTGACTGAACTTTGTTGGGCTTCATTGTATTGAAACTCTGGCACAATAATTTCCTGTGGGATCAATAAAGTTCTTATCTTATCATTTAATATCTTGCATATTGAAGGTAGCCCCTTTAACTACCACAGGATGATTAAAAAAACAGTTTAATTCTGACTCAGATGACAAGCTAAACCAAGTGTGAACAGAATCCCCAAGTGGATTACTTTAGTCCCAAAACAATTCACATGTCAAAACTTTCATAGTAGTTCATTTAAATGCTATTAAACAAAGGTAGGTCAGGTCCTCTGGATGGATTAAAAAATAATATTAATAATAATAAAGACGGTCTTTTTTTATTTATTTATTTTTTTAAAAAAGTTTGGTTTTTTTTTTTCAAACAAAGTCTTTTGGATTAAAGATGAAATGTTTTTTTTTTTTTTTTTTTTTTAATTATTCGTCCAGAGGACGGACGTAACTTAACTTTGTTAGATTTTGCTACCTGGATCATTGAGCATGAATCAGGATATCAAATGCTATTTGAAAAACATTTAGGCCATTGTTAGACCATTACTTGTGACTATATTGACATTAATAATTTAATATAAGGCCGTTACCACAGGTGGTTATTTTCCAGTGCAAAGAGCAGCAGCATTTTGATATTTCCTGTGCAGCCTGAAGCCTTTCCAACAGAATTATGCTGTAGTTGTTTAATAGTTCATATTTTAGATGTTATTACTGTTTTTCTTTTACATTTTATACTTTTGTTGGATGTAACTGGGTTCCTTTGTACACAATGTCATTCCACCTCATGTACCACGTGTGGTGCAAATGACAATAAAGAACATTGAATCCTTGAATCCTTAAATAATATGCAACTAACTAAACTTTATTTAACAGCATTCTCATGAATGTATATACACTTTGCATTTTAACTAGATTATTTTTAATTAATTAATTTAATTAGAATGATGGAAGTCAACTTTGAGCTTGGCCTCACTTAGACATGCCATGAAGTCCAAATGCTATCTACAACAGGTAGGATAGTAATTGTTCATAATGTTTCCACATAACCCACTTAAAAAGACTTGAGCTAGCCATTTAAGCCACGAAACAGTTCTCTGGTGTTTCTAGAATGTTTCCAATAAAGCACACATAAAGATAATTTGAGATTATTGGCAATGTGCAGATTTGTCTCTATACATATTATTAGATTGCAACATGTTGGAAAGTATTGGAAATTACAGCAGCGACAAAACAGGAACAAAACATAACAGTGGATGTCATATGGGGCTTAAGCATCTTTATTCCACTAAATCACACTTCTGTTATTGCACTACTGTGCTGTGTTTACACAGGGGAGACATATCATATCGCATCATATACTGTACACTGGTAATTGAACTAGTGTCAAATACTATATGTGGATCCAGACAATTGTTAAATGTAAATACACTGTTGCCAAAGTGTCTCTATAATCAGTGTTGCATTCATAGTAACCAATGAAAAGCCCTAAATCTGTCGTGTGTAACCACAAAGCACAGCTGATTCCTACCTGAACTCTAATGATGTAAAAAACAATGTTCTGTCACAGCAGCCATGATGTGTCTTTGAGATGTAAGCAGCAGTGCAAGGAAAATCAGCGCTACCTTTGAGTGAAGCCATTAAAGTGTATAATGCCGCACATCATCGATGTCCCTCTGCTCCTCTCGACGTGCTAGCATCAAAGATGGTTCACTCTTTTCAATCAGGATTTTATTGTCCTGTAATGAATACTTCTCCTATAAAAGAAGGCACCGAGACGAGGCTGATAAAGAAAGATTCGGAGCATATAGAAAAGTAAGATGAGGAAAAACATTCAACAAAGCCAAGGCACAGTGAGTGCATGTGACTTCAGGTTCTGGCCAAGCTCTTTTGCTTTTGCTCGAACCTTCACGTTTCACCTTCATTGTCTCCGGCTTTTAAAAAGTTTCGCCAGACGTTTTAAAGCTTCAGGTTGGACTTGTAGCTGACAGATCAGCATTCGCTTTGCAGTTTTGTGCTGTGTGCCAGTTTTCTGGACCATTAAATAACCCTCATTAAAGGGCAGCAGCAACTAATAACAAAATCTGAGCTGCACCAAGCTTTTCCGTGCACCCTTTATTTAATTTCCCCTATAAGGCTGCTTATTGATTCTGGCCCTTCCATTCTGAAACTTATTTTTATTAATAACCCAAGGCTTTAACAAGAGTGTCACAACCCCAACTTTTACTCAAGCAATTAATACGATTAATAAAGCAGGCAGTTTTGTATGTGCGATGCTCTTCAGAGTACAAGTTTCTCCTTGACTGGATGCCTAAACTCATTAGATGCGTGCATTTTTTTCCCCCCACACCTTCTCCTCTCTCGTTTAGACTCTAACCTCCAAACCTCTGCCAACTCAAACTTCTAAAAGAATGTGCAAAGTGAGAAGGAGGCAGAGATGAGAGGAGGCTTGTTCCAAGTGAAAAAGACTGGCGTTTTATACCGAGCTCGAGCAAAACAGATTATGATGGAAAGAGAGGCCGAGAAAAAAAAAAAAAAAAGAAAAGGCACAGAGGGGGGGGAGGAGAACAGAGGAAGAAGTGCCAAAAGGCGAGCCTTGGTGGTAAATTCAGAGGCGGACGAGATGGAGAGAGACTTGGACAGAGGAGGAGAAGGCAGGCAGAAATACGAATGTGCTGAGGGGAACAGAAATAAATAAAATATGGAGGGAAACCGATAGCATCGAAAGGTAGCAGAGGTGAGTGAGGGAGCAGCTGGAGCTATTAGATTCTCCATAGGCAGCTGCTTCCTCTCTCCATCTCTGTAGTTATAACATCTAGCATTGCGCAACGCCGTTATTGTAAGAATAAACTTGCAAACACGTCGGTGTAAAGCAACTTACATCTCAGCCGCAGATTATCCTCTCACCAGATCATACTGGCACTTTTGGAATATTTAGCTGGAATCCATTCAAATTACCATACCTGCAGGGTTTAAATATTTAAAGAGGTCATTTAAATTCTTTGACACTATAGAGTAAAAAAAAATAAATAAATAAACTCCACTCACCTCAGCAGGTTACAGCTGAGAAGGAGTGGAATTTGGCCTTGGACTTTATTTCATTTTAGGTTGTGACTAGCTTCGAGCACGGTATCTATTGGCAGTTTGGGAACATGCCTCAGGCTGAAAAATACAACAACTCCAGCACTCTTGTGGCCAGGCTGAGCTACATGACAACCAAGGACAAGCGTTTGGAGAGTAATTCCTCTTGGAGTTTCCTGTAATATTTGAACAAGCCAGCATTTTTATTCCACATATACAAAAGTAACTTTTCTGGTGTTGTATAGAAGCTGAAGGGGGAGTGAGATAGTGGAAGTCTCATGAAGATCATTATATTTTTTCTATCAAAAATGAAATGCATAGCCCGTATGAGCTTTGATAATGAAAGGGATTAACGGTGCAGTGATTCAGGTGGTATCTCACTGGGATTCTTGTTTTCTGTGTACCAGTTTGCCTCCACAATTTAATAACAAACTAAAGAAATCTAAATCTAAAATTGGCAAAAGTTTACTTTTTTAATCTTTTTTAATACTTCTTTCTTAACCCTAATCATTTGTTCCACATCATTGTCATTTTCTGGTCTGGAACATTTGTCTGCTTAAAATTACCAAAGTTTCCACATGGTGTGTGAAAATGAATGCACCCGGACTGCAACACAACTTTAAGCATGTGAAATTATTTTCATAGACATCATAGCAACGAATGATCCAATTAAAGAGTGATGCACAACGCTGTGTACGTATGAAGACCAGCTGAATGAATTAGCTCACTATTTAGACGTTGACGCAAGCGCCACTTCAAGCTCTCTTGGCTGAGAGGACACACTTGAGTGTGATGCTTCTAAACATAAAAAAAAAAAAAAATAACAAAAATGGAGTCATTTGAGCCAGGTTGAATAAGTCTGACAGGTAATAAATACTGTTATTTACACAGTTATGAAGGATTTATTTTTAGGGTTTAACTGCTTATTATCAAAAAAATGAAATGCCCTGACCATCCTCACTGCAGTGATTGTAGCAATTAAATTACTGTCCACATCTGTCTGTAAAAAGTCATTACAATAGATGCACAATAAAAATGTGATCCTAAATGTGTTGTAAGAATATACATTTATTGTTTTATTATAAGCAATACAACTCCAAAAATGTCACATTCCTTTTATTTTTATATTTTTTAATTTATAATTTGTTCCTTAAAACTGTATTCTATGATCGCAAAGTAACTTACCAAAAAAAAAAAAAAAAACACATTTCTATTTGTTTTGGGTGAAGATTTGTTTTTATATAAAGCATATGTGCATAATTTGTAAATTACCCTAAACTGTATAAACAAAGGCAGTAGGAGCAGTCATGTCAGATGAAGTGTTGGTTATTTCTGCTTTACGCGCTGCCCACGCAACGAAAGAAAGAAAACAAGACAAGAACAGATGCATTGTGAGCAAAAGCTGCACGATTTGTTGTGATGATGTTGTTGCTCCTGTAGCACGGGTGAGCTGCCCAAATCATGTAGCCGAGCTGCAACGTGAGCTGTAGGCAGGAGTGTGCATTTGTGAGTGTGTGCATTTGTGTGTAGAGATCATAACCTTCTGTGTGTGTGTGAGGGACAAAATGAATGTGCTTGTTATCATCTCCCACTGCCTCCATCCATCTTTCCATCCCACCTTCCTGTCCTCTCAGTGGCAGGTTCATGTAAGTTGGGCACAGCCACATCATTTTCAGGAGAGTTGGATGGCGGTGTTTTGTGCTCCCCACCTTCACCCACCCCACCTCTCTAACTCCTTCATCCATCCACCAGCTCTGACCATCACTTTACAGCTGGATGAGCAAAGCGGCAGCGGCTACCAACCCGGCCCTTTGATTGACTGCGCTGCTGCTGAGCGCGCTTCACTGTATCTGTGCCGTGTTTATTGCTTCTTTCACCTTCGCCGTAATTGAGTTCCCTTCCCCATGCCAAATATGCACTGTCAGAAGGGCGGGTGTGTGTATCGAAGGAATCTATGAGGGGTGTGTGTATGTGAGAGTGCGCAGGGAGTTGACTGACAGACAACATGGCTCAATTCAGGAATTCTGAGGGAAGCTGATGCCCGTTCTGTGCGTTTGTGAGTGACACGCTATTTACACGTATGTGACGTTTAAGCATTGTGGTGATGTGAACTTTATGTGTGAAAACTATATATGGTGAAATTGCACAGGTGAGACGTTGACCCATCTCTCAAATGCGTGACGGGGATGACCGTCAGCGACAAGCACACAAGTTTTATTCCAACCGCCCCGGCCAGCATAGCTGCTAGGATCATGCAGGTGCACAAACTCCTCCACCACGATAAGGTGACCATTCAAGGAGCAGAAAATAAACTCAGAAACTCTAAATGTAAAAATGAATCATAATCGCACATTATAAATATTAAATAAAAAGAGGGCCACCATGGTATAGCACATAGAAGTGAAACAGAGGTATTTGACACTTAATCAAAATGGTCATTATCTAACTAGTTTTGTATCTAGTGTGACTGATGGAATGAAGGACCTTTGGAAATTGAGCATGCATCAGGGGGACCTTGGAAATGTTTTATCTTGCTTTTTTTATGATTGGGAGACTGGTGACAGCAGCACAATGGCTCAGTGGTTAGCGCTGTTGCTTCACAGCAAGAAGATCCTGGGTTCAATACCCCAGTTGGACCTGGGGTCTTCCTGTGTGAAGTTTGCGTGTACTTCTCGTGCTTGCATGAGTTTTCTTCAGGTGCTCCAGTTTCCTCCCACAGACCAAAACATGCATGTTAAGCTGCCTTCAGGCCTCTCTTGCAAAAGAGATCTGTGATCTCAATGGGATTTGCCTGGTTAAATAAAGGTTAATAAATAAAATATTTGAAAATCAGATCGATTTTGCGGTGACTAATGTTAATTAGTTGTGGCAGATATCTAGAAGTGAACAGACTCCAAATTTGAAGGAGCTTTATATGTTTCTAGAGTGATAGAGAAGTTCCCAGGCAGTAGATGACAAAACTCTATAACTTGATTGCAATGGTTTATTATCTGGGTGTCCAAATACTTCTCTAAAAAGTCTTCAGTTGATCCAAAATGCTGCTGCCAGAGTCTTAACTGGAGTTAGTGGGAGAAATCATCTCTCTCCAGTTTCAACTTCTCTCCACTGGCTCCCTGTCAAGTTCAGAATAGATTTCAAAATCCTACTTCTAACATTCAAAGCTCTCAACAACCTAGCTCCATCTTATATTACAGACCTTATTGTTCCATATTTTTCTAACAGAGCACTTCACTCTCAGACTGCAGGTTTACTCGCGGTTCCTAGAGTTTCCAAAATTAAATGGGAGGAAGAGCTTTCAGTTCTCAGGCTCCTCTCTTGTGGAACCAACTTCCAGTTTCTGTCCATGAGGCTGACACATTGTCCAGTTTTAAAACTGGACGTAAGACTTTGCTTTTTGATAAATCCTATAGTTAAGGTTGGCTTGGGTTTCCTGAGCTGTCCCTTAGTTATGTTGCTATCGGCTTAGACTGCTGGAGGACAAACTTACCAACGTTCTTTACTATTCTACTGCTTTTACTTACTCTGCTTAACATGCTTGTATTTATAATTATTTTTCTATTCTTGACATGTGTTTTTGTCTTTCAGGTTCACCTGCACCTACATCTGGACCTGTCATTCTGTGTTTGTTTCTCCTTTCTGTCCTCTCAAACCCAGCTGGTCAAAGTGTGTAGACATCTGCTTGTTTCTCCGTGAACAGGGACAGACCTTGTGAGAGCTGTGACGTTGCATTAGTCATTTACCGTAGTCCCTCGCTACGTCATGGTTCGACTTTCGCAGACTCGCTCTATTGTGGTTTGTGGACGTACAGTACTGTACATAATAAAAAAATAAATAAATAACACGTGCCGCCATTTTGTATTTGTCTTTCATTAATTCTACACGGTTTTGCCAGTCTAAAGAACTACATTACCCAAAAGCCATCAGTTCGCTTCCCAGAAGTCAACATTGCTTCCAATTGCTGCTTTTTGCAAATGGAGGGAAAGTTTTGCAATTCAAAGTCAGAAGTTCTGTAAGCTCTGTTGCTCACAGAACTGCCAGGAAGGTTGCCAGTAATCCTGAAGCTGAACTCATCCTTCAAGTTGTATCTTCACTGCTGGGTAGCTGGGCTGCAGTTCATCTGGACTCAGTGTGACCAGGATCCTGTGAGCTGCAGCCAACAGACAGCTGCGGGGGTTCAACCTGGTCCTGGTTGCAAGGTGCTGGTCTGGACCGGGCCAGAGGTGGTTGACTAAATCCTGGGCAGCTTTGATCCTGGAGCAGTAGCATGTGCACATCAAGCTGGATGGAGCAGTGGGCTTCAGTCATGTTGCACCGGGAATTTTTTCATCTATCAGGTCGGAGCAGAACCAAGCCGCTCCCATTCTGCAGAGCCTAGTAAGTAAAATTTAGTAGCTATAGATAAGTATGTTGTTAAAATTAGTAGGTTCAAGAGTTTACTAAACTCTGCTCTCTCAGTCCTCTAAACTTTAGAGGACTGATTTGTGGGCTTCATCGTTGCAGGGTTGTCTACAGAAACGAACCGAGTCAGACTAGAACCAAGTCGGGCCGGAACAAGAGCTGCTGCTGTTCTGCAGCGCAAATAAGTAAAATTTAGTAGCTACATAGAAGTACAGTTGTCAAAATTAGCAGGTATAAGAGTTTAGAACATTATAAGAGTGTGGGAAGGATTCCTAAAGCCTTACTATAGATAGATTGTATATAAATACTAAAATAAACTACTACTACTACTACTACTACTATTACTACTACTACTACTACTACTACTACTACTACTACTTGTGTACATAATTGTGTTCCATCTCATGTAATGACAGTAACATTTACTTGAGTTTGAACTTGGATTACTGTCTCCTTACTTCGCGGTTTTCACTTATCACGGTCCCCCAAACCCCGTGATATACGAGGGACTGCTGTAATCCACATATTTGGCCTTTATGGGAAGATGGAAGAAGAAAGCTATTAATGAAAAAACATAAGAAGTCCTGTTTGAAGTTTGCCACGAGTCATGTAGGGACACAGCAAACATGTCTTCTTCAGCAAGGATTTGGAAGCTGGTCAGAGTAAATGAGAAGATGGATGGAGCTACATACAGGACAATCTTGGAAGAAAATCTGTTAAAGCTGCAAAAGACCTCAGACCATGGCCAGCTGCTCACCCTCCAGCTGGAGAACAACCCAAAACAAACAGCTAGAACTAGAATTGAATGATTCAAAAATGTGTTTAAGGCAGGATGACTGAGTGCTTGTGTCTTTATGTTTCTGCCTCACATAAATTTAGGAAGATAATTAATGCAACATTATTTATGGAGACATACTAAAGAAGATGAAGATTAACAAAGATCATTGTTCCAGAAGCAGACCAGTTTTATTCCCAAATCCCTGATGTCTGGACTGAAAACATTTCAGCCATGTAAAGTGAGCAGGACTTGACAAAAGATGACTGGTTTGTCAGTACTGGCTGGTGACGCTCTGGGAGGATCCCATTATGTGGCTGTCACACAGCATTAGGCGAGACAGCGAACCCTTTCATGTGTGGATTACCTTTCCCCCTTTGGACATAAAACATATTTGTGTTAGCTAATCCATTTCTCTGTTTTGTTTTTTTTTTTCTTTTAATAACTTCTTGCAAGCAAGCACATTTTAGTCACAAGAATGCTGACACAAGGTGCTGGAATGAAGTCGTGTTTTAGACAGAAACGCTGTTTTAATGTACGTTTTTGTGCTTTTACAAAAGCAATGTTGACAACTTTACTTAGGGTTTTTAATACATAATATGTAAACAATGTTATATTAGAAAATACAGAGATCCTAACTTGAAAGATTGCTGTGAGATACATTAATGGAAATACATTTTTATGACATGCTTGCAAAAACAGAAGTGGTCAGATTGTGCATAATGCGCTTGTGACAGACGTCATGTGGTCATCCAGTTTTGTGATATTTTGGGGAGTGTTAATTTTAGGTATTCCAGATCTGACATCAATGGAATATTTATGAACAAAGCAATAAAAAGAAACTTTGCAAGTAGTCTTCACTTTTCTGCTTTTCAGTCCCAGTTATTCAGTTTTTCAAAGCTAATTTCTTTCTTCAAAAGATACAGAACTTATCCATGTCTGAAAATAATAATTTATGTTTCTGACATATTTCTCTGGCTTGGAGCCAAATATCATATGGCTGAATATTCCCTCATGAGATTAATGGCTTGATAGAGACCTCCTTATATTATATCATTATGTCAGTGTCTTCATTTTAACATCTCACCCCTAAGTATTGTAGATATGAGTAATTTTACAACGTCATCTACTTGGTTGTCAGTTTTATTGGCTCATGCACAAAGTTTTAATAAACATGTACATCTCTAATAACTCTGCATTTGTTTAACAATACATATTAATAGTAAATTGTTATTAGATATTCACAAAGCTTGTTTGTTAAAGAATTCTTCATGAAGAACGTCTTTCAGACTTACAGCAAAACTCCTCCAATAGTGCATAGTAGAAATAACTTTACTCATTTCATATATATTTGATACAGTTAACTGAAAACATCATCAACTAACGTACAGTGTCAACGTTTTAGCACTAAACAAAACAATATAAAAACTACTTCTGCATTTGTTGAACATTTAGAATGAAGAGAAGCAGTTAAGAAGACAATAATAAAAATAAAGGAATTAGAAACTGTAACAGTTAATATCACCACTTATACTAACCATTTTAAATGGAAGGTGGAAACTATTACCTCCATTTTGTACTAAAATAGTCCCTTTTTTGCTTTATATTTTTTTTTTTTTTTTTTTTTTTTTTTAATTTTTTCATTTTATATACATTCCTCCTGCATGTTGTCACAATAAGAACTTCTTACTTCCTCTTTGGCATTCCTGTTAAAGAATGCAAACTCAGATGTTTTGTGTTTGGCCAATCTTCGTCCTTGGCTTCGGCACCGGTGATGATCGCTGTCCTTCAGCAGCTGCAGAAAGCTGCAGAGGCCTGTTTTCAGTCTGAGCATCAGGCCTGCAGATGACCTCATAGCAGGCTCTCGGTGAAGGCTTGGGGCTCGAGGATGATGAGTTTTGTATGTGGTGCATGGTCTCATAATCTGGACTGATGGACTCAGCTTCGCGTTTCTTTATTGAAAGCATCTTTAATTGTCCTTTGTCTCCGAGGGTCTTTTTAGTTTTGTTGCATTTGAGGAAGCAGCATAATATCATGACAGTGACAAATAAAAGAAGGATCAGACCCGCTCCTCCTGCCAGCGCTGCCACAACCGTCTGAGGTTTAAAACAAAGCAAAGGTGCTTTACAGGTTGGACGAACAGTAGCGCTGCTTTCTTTACTGACTTTGTTTGCCACGCTACAAGAAAAGTTTCTCTCCTCATTCAGTTGGCTCAAAGAAAAGCTGAGAGTTTGCCTCGTTTCACTCAGTAAAGTCTTTTTATTAAGTGTCCATGTAAAAGACAAACCCTGAGGTTTGTCTGTATGGCACATAAGGCTAACAGCACTAGAGTCACAGACATAGCTCAGTTGAGGCTTTGATACTTTCTCCATCACACAAAGATGACCCGTCCACATTTTCACCAATGCACCATTAGACTGTGAGACGTTTGCTTCATAAATCCCTGTTTTTGAAAACTCAACATTCTTTAGCAAAATGGATCCAGTTGCAGTGACGTCTTCTGGTTTTCCATGGGTCACTCTACCGTTTTGTCTGTAGAAAATAATTTTTTTGTTATGCGTCCATTTCAGTAAATGGCTCTTTCCCAGTCCTTCAAAGACCAGAGGCAAAGTCACATTTCCCCCAAAAGCAGCGTAAATTGTGCATGAGTCTCTGTTCCCTGCTGAACGATGGACGAGTCCCAAGAGTTGGATGAGACAAAGAGCGGTAGTGAAACACGTCATGATGTGCAGAAGTCCAAGATGTCCTTCACAAATGTTACAGTTACGACAAAGTCCTTCGAATCGTGAAGACGAGACACTTTCCAAACAGTTTAAGTCCTCACAGAATTGCAGCCTAAAATATAAACGTCACATGAAACATGAAGTTCCACACTTATAAAGGAAAAGACTTGCGTAAGAGGGAAGCTATTGCTCAAGAGTCTACTTTCATTTCTCAAAAGGCAACTAAGCTCATCTTCAACGCCACACAACAGTTAACATTTTCTGCTTATGTGATTAAAAACATGCATATTTTCCAAGTGGGACAATGCCTAATGAGTCACTGACATCACATGTTTAACCTTTAGACATGTCCATACAACTATATTTAGATGCTACAAATAAAAACTGAGGTACAGATTTTGCAACATACAAACTTTCTTTGTTTCCCAACAAAAGAAAAAAAATCTGCTTGAATACACACAAGCAGCAGCAGTAAGGCTTGGAATATATTTGGTATTGAAAATTATCTGGCGAACATAATTTTTTTTTCTGTAAAGACAAAAAAAAATGCAACACAAAGAATGTTATTACAAAATGTAATATAAACGCAGCATATCAAGTTACTGAAATCATATGAAATATTTTAGATTAATCACCAGTCTGATATTTATTTCCCTGCTGGATTTAGCATCATCCTTCACGGTTATTGGTTTTTGCCTGTCAAATGATACAAATGATTTTTATTTTGGTTAATCTAAATTGGTTTATTTATGGTGGCTGTTCTGATAAAGCAAGTGAGTAATGAGAAACCACAGATTTATGGAAATATGTGTTGCAAATGTTTTGCTGACTTACAGTCACTGTTTTCACTTTCTGAGCTGATGGTCCCTCAGCTGTTGGTCATACTGTCATGAAGGGCTTGTAAAGGATTCCTGGGTTTCCAGCCACAATCACTTTCTCCACATCTGTCATTCATCATGATCGTCCACCACACCTGCACCTGATCTTGAAGACTGCTCTGCGGACTATTTCAGCTTCTGCCAGATGTTTTTCCTTTGCTGGAACATTATGATACCATATGGTAAATAATGGACAACCAGTAAACTTGTTTCCACACATTTTGACTAACTTTTGTGATTTCTCTAGTGATTTCCAAGCCCTGCTCCTTTGAGTCTTCCAAGACTTCCTTGTGACTTCGCCCTGGCATCATCTTGTTCCTTCAATCACCAAACATCAACCTGGATCAGAAAAATATCGAGCACCACTAACCTGTTCCTCTCTCCAACGCTACTCACCTCCTTTGGATCACCTTCACCTCAGTGGATTCCTATGACCTCGTCCTCTCCCTCCATATCTGGCACCTTCAAACTAAGATTCATTATTAAAGCAACCTGCTGATTTACAAACACTCGCTTGTCCCCTTTTCCCTTTCAACCCTGTATCTAATCTACACTGTGAATAAAACGCTTACCTTTTGTACACCTGACTCTATCTCTTTCTCAGTCTGCTAACTTGTGGCTAACATCTAATACTGTGTTAGTGAATGCCTGTCTGTATATGTGCTCATCTGCTTGTATGTTAGCAAAAAACAAAGAACAACAACAAAAAGTGAATCTCTGGATGAAGCTTAAAAAACTCTGTAAAACTACAAGTTATTTGCAGTCAACCCAATTCAATATGGCTGCCACAGCTAATCAACCTTAACAAACACAAAAAGGCGTCAGCTTTGCAAACACTGAGCTAAAACTTGGTGTGGTAGTAGCTTAGAGTCTTCCCCTTCACACTGTTTGAACACTAGTAGATGATGCAAGACCCTCATTTACAATGTTGACATGCAGTCTCGCAGGTGATGTGCATTCCTTTAAGGAATGCTAGAGTTTAATTTTTTTAAATAAAATGTACTGTCATTAGCTTATCTGTAGTAAATACTTTATGCATAAAAAACAGCTCAAACTTATTTTTCCTTTGAACTAACAGTAAGACCAAGTAAAATCTACCAATTTTTTTTTTACAAATACAAATATACTTTAGTAATCCCTAAGGGAAATTAATTGTTGCTGTAGCTCATCATCCTTGTTGAGTTGTTATAGATGTTGATGACTTTGGGCAGGAAGGATCTCTTGTAATGGTCTGTCCCACAGCGTATCCGAAGAAACTGACTACAGATGCTGATCCGTACACTCAGACCCAGCAGACCTCTCAGTCCTCTTGAGCAGCAGCACTGCCTGAATGCCAGGCAGAACTCCTTCCCGAGCAATGGTCATTTTTCCCAGCAGCCAGCTGAGCCCCTTGTCACTGTGGACTTAACTGCAGGTGCCGGGGGATGACCTTGGTCTTCCCACATGTCATGAGCTGCATTTCCCACCACCTCCAAGATCTCGGCGGTCAGACACTCAAGCACCGTCTCCAGTTAAATGGGAATGCATCCACGGCACCTCCTTTTCATCTCATTTGGGATTTGGGGCTGTAGTTGAGGTGTTATTTGAGCTTTTGAGATGTTAGTCAGCAGCTCCCCATTGTAGAAAACCACCTTGTTGTCATGGTTATGCATCATAACATACGTCCAAAGTAGAAAAGGTTTCAGTAAAAATCCTTCCAGCTGCACAGCAACTGATACCAGAGGAATTAATCATCCAAAAAACAAACAAACAAAACAAACACAAAAAAAAAGTTTTACATCCAGAACAAAGAGTAATTAAAATTTTCAAAAGTAAAAGCTCAGAATGAAAGTAACAGAGCTACTCCAACATGCAGCCATGTTGGGCGGTGCAATTCTCGAACTAGATTATGTGTTTTTAACGCATTCACTGTTTGACGTGCGCAGAACTTTTGATGATTCTATTTCAGTCTATTGATTTAGTAGATCTAAACATTGGACCCTGGTTTATTTTGTTTATGACATCAGCAACATGCCTTTAAAAAAACCTCATGCTTGCAATAAAACAAGCTTTTTGTAAGTCCCGCTGCAGCTTTTCCAGTAAACCAGTTCAGTCCAGTCAGCATCAAACCTTTCAAAGTAAACCTGCCTTGGCACGAGCATCAATGGAATGAGTTCGTTTTGCACCCTGCAAACTATATAATTCCACACAATTAGCAGTGATTCACACACTTTCTGTAACTCTCTGCACCTTCAAAGAGACACGTGGCATGACGAACACCTGTTTCTCCTTGCCTGACTGTCATTAAATGTCTTCCCTCCCCGAGGCGATCCATTGATTGAAGTGTCAGCTATTCAAAAGGGCTGACACTGGATGCTATAAATTCCTGGTTACCAGTGCTATAAACATGGTATCATAAAATGTTTCTGCCACCACAGCTTGCAAACTGAAATATGTGTAAATTTACATGCATACGGTGACTGCTGAACAAATATAACTGAGGTAAAGGGACTCATTGCAAAATATGAAATCAAACAAATCAAAGGTTGTCCTGAGCTAATCAAATGGTGCAGTTTGAAAGAGTTTACTCTAGTTTTCCACATACAGTATATTAGATGCAAGTATGCACTTGGCTGCTTCTGCCAAAAAACACATAGAAGCTTGAGTCACATGACTGACCTACATTAGGCTGGCTGTAAGCCATGTGGGCAAACAAATATGGAAGGTAAGTAATGTTTGACTTTTTTCAGTTCCTTCGGCTCTTTCTGTAGGTAAACATAAATTGTATGTGGTAGTTGGTCACAAAAGTTTTGCTGCCAAATTTTCAAGTTAAGAACACATTAACGATTTATGCAAAATATTGTGACAGTTTTGTTTCTTAGTTTAAATATATATTTGGTCCTGTTTTTAGGACTTTGCAGGGGAGTGGTGGCGCAAAGGTTACAGAAGGTGGGCCTGTGATCAAAAGGTCGCTGGTTCAACTCTCTGGACTGACAACATCAAAATGTAGGTGGGAAAGGTGAAACAACCACACCTGCCTCAACCGTCATCTGCCTCACTCTGGGCCCTGGAGCAAGGCCCTTAACCACCACCATCTGCTCCCCCAGGAGCTCTAGACAGCAGCTCTCTGCTCCACACAGAGGGCTGTGGTAGCTCTGTGGTCTGTCGTTGTGTCACGAAGGGTATCCGGTGTAAAAAAAAAAAAGTTGCCAAGTCTTCATCTAAGTTAGCCAGGGGCGGTATCTCCTATGAGCGACATGTGGCCGCACAAGGCGGCCTCCAGCAAGGGGCGGCATAACATGGCGCAGTTTAGGAAAAAGAGAAGCTCCTCTTTTTTTTTTTTTTTTTTTTTTTTTTTTTTTAA
>JARVLU010000002.1:31390060-31408013 GCA_031762415.1 Simpsonichthys santanae | reverse complement strand
GAGACAAGAGCTGAGGAAGGGTGACAGGCATTACAGGGCTGACAATGAAAACTAAACAGGAACTGTGGACAGAAAGGACAAAAACACACAGAAGGGAGTGAGTGTGAGGCAGGGACAATGGGAGGGGGGTCAGCGGGGCCGCTGACTGTGACAATTGCACTAGAATTACAGAAAGTAAAGCAAGATGGTTTAGAGATGTTCACGAGAAGATTACCTATGAAAATTTTGTAATCATTCTGAAAAAAAATAAATAATTGATTCACAATTTTTTTTTACATGTTCAAAACTGAAGCAACTAAGGCAGTCTCTGTGACTCTGGAGATGAAATTAAAAATCTCTGCCAGTGGTTCGGAACAATTTGGAGACTCACTCAAATATGCTGTGTGCCAATTAGTCACCAATAGTTGCAGCCCAGTGAGACCACCTTAAATTTAACTGGATGACGACAAAGTTCAATTAATTTTAATAAAATTCAGTTCAATTGAATTATGCATCATTCATACACAAGTGCATGTTTGCTTTCTAAAGGTTGAATAAATTAAACCAAATTACAAAAAAATACACATTTGTACAAAAAAATTATCAGGTCTCTCATGTAAATGAGTCCTCGAGGCTCAATGGGATTAACCTGCCTAAATAAAGGTTGAATGAAAAAAAAACAAAAAAAAAACAAAGACATTGCAATAATGGATAAAAATTCTACAAGGTATTAAAAGATGAACATTTCATTCAGTAGAATAGAAAACATAAAAAATAACAATAAATACCACTGAGGAAAACAAGTCTTGACAGGGGATGTCTTACAAAACTTAAATAAATAAATAAATAAATAAATAAATAAACAAATAAATAAATAAATAAGAAGAAAAAGAAAAAATTAAAGCAATATTTCTGTGGACCTAAAAACATTTTTGACTAAACCATAAAAATGTGTCTACTGTTTAGTGTACAGTGGACACAAACTGAATGTAGAAAATGGTGAAAATCTTCTATACTCAGCAAAAACATTGCTAAATTGTGAAATGCTTAAAAAAAACAATAATTAAAAAAAAGATTAAAGATAAACTAAAGCTAGTACGCAGTCTGTTGTGAGATCATGCCTAAATCAAAGTACACAGTTAACTAATAATGAAATGACAGATAGCTCAGCAAAATAAATAAATCAATAAACACATAAACAAAAAAACCTAGAATAATAATTTAAACATTCTTCCTGGAAATCCTCTTGTATTATATTACTTCTTTTAAATTTGAAAAAGTTATGCTGAAATGGAAAACACACAACACACAAAACCTACTAAAGTGTATGTGGCATTGATGACACCTCAGTTTCAGGTTTAGCACCCTGACAACTAAAGATAATATGGAGACCAGAGTCCCAGTAGTGCTTCTCTACATATGACAAGGCCATACCGATGATAAAGTGGCTGGTCCTATTTAATGAACACAAAGCCATTCAAGTGGAAGGACATTTTAATTGAAATCTCCTTCTGTTTAATAACTTAAAACATTCAAAGCGAGTCACTCCTCAGAGATATTGTGGACTGAAAGTGTGCTGGGTGAAGGAGTAATTCTGTTTAATTTCACTGCTCTGATCTTTACTCCTCTGAGACTGCTGAAGTTTATTTATTTATTTATTTATTTATTTATTTATTTATTTATTTATTTTTATTGCTCTTCTTAGCAGCATTCATGTTTGTTGAGTGACACTGTTTTCTAATGTACCTCACCTCTCTTTTCTATTCACCCTTCTCAGGCATTGTCAAGATGACTGTTAAAAAGAACATTGCTCAATTTCACCCACTTAACACCGACCATTTCACAGAAGTTGAATTTTAAGTGGCTCTGTTAGGTCAATGAGGTAACTCAACCTTGCTGAGAGGAGCACCATCATTTTCTGATTGGTTCTTTGTATCTCCACTGCATTGTTAGCACAAATGTGAGGTTGGACGATGATGTATTTCATCTTCATCTTCTATCACTTATCCATAGTCGGGTTGCGTAGGCAACAGGTCCAGGAGAGAAACCCAGACATCCCTCTTCCCGGTGACACTTTCTAGCTTGTCCTGTGGGACCTCAAGACATTCTCAGGCCAGAGAAGATACACAATCCATCCAGCATTTTCTGGGTCTTCCCTGGGGCCTCCTACCAGTGGGCTGTGCCCAGAAAACCTATAAAAGGAGGCGTCCAGGAAGCATTAAAATCAGATGCCCCAAACACCTCTACTGACTCCTTTGGATGCGAAGTAGCAGCGACTTTACACCAAGCTCCCTTTGGATGACAGAACTCCTCACCCTATCTCTAAGGGTAGGATAGGGATAGGATAGCCTGGCCACCCTGTAAAGGAATCCTATTTTGGCTGCTTGTATCTGGGATCTTGTTCTTTCGATCATGACCCAAACCTCATGACCATAGGTGAGGGTTAAAACAAACAAACAAACAAAAAAAAAAAGGACCAGTAAATCGAGTTTTGTCTTTTGACTCAGCTCTTTCTTCACCATGGCAGACGAAAGCAATGTTCTAATTACTGAGGATGAGGCCCCAATCTGTTGATCCTTCTCCAGCTCTATCCTAGCATCACCTGTGAACAAGATGCCCAGTTACTTAATCTCCACCATCTGAGGTAAAGTATCCCCCTTGACCCAGTGGGGACATTCCACCTGTTTACAGTCAAGAACCATGGATTTAGAGTGACTCTCATTCCAGCCGCTTCACATCCATCCATCCAGCCATTATCTTCTGCTTATTCTGAAGTCGGGTCGCAGGGGCAGCAGTTGAGCAGGGAAGCCCAGACATCTCTTTCTCGGACCCCTCCTCTTCATCATTTACCTCCTCCCTCTAGGTCACATCTTCTGCAAATTTGGTGTCCATTTCCACTGTTATGCTGATGACACACAGCTCTACTTGTCAATAAAACCAAAATCCGCCCAACCACCCTTAATCATCACTGACTATCTCAATGAGCTCAGTCACTGGTTTTCTAACAATTTCCTAGAACTAAACAGTGACAAAACATAAATCATTCTTGTCGGTACCAAAAACTCTATTTCAAAATCAGAATATCTTCTCATCCCCCTTAACAACTCTCTGCTATCCCCTCCCCTCAAGTCAAGAGTCTTGGTGTCATCCTTGACACCACTCTCCTTCACTTCACACATCAACAATGTTACTTGGTCTGCCTATTTTCATCTCTGAAATATTAACCGTCTCCGCCCTTCTCTCCCACCCTGCTCCACAGCCATCCTTGTGTGCAGGCTTGTGACTTCCCAGATCGACTACTGCAATTCCCTTCTTTATGGCCTCCCTAACTAATCTCTCCACAGGCTACAGATGGTCCAGAACTCAGCTGCCCATGTCATCACTCAAACCTCCTCCTATAATCACATCACTCCTGTCCTGCAGCAGCTCCACTGGATCCCAGTTAAATCACACATTGTCTTCAAAATTATTCTTCTCATATTCAAAGCTATCCACAATCTTGCCCCTCCTTATCTATCTGACCTCCTACAAGTCTCCATCCCCTCTCGCTCTCTCAGATCCTCCTCTTTACTACACCTCCATGTACCTTCTGCCTGCCTCTCCACCACTAGGAGCAGGGTCTTCACCTGCTCTGCCCTTCAACTCTGGATCTCTCTACCGCCAGACCTATGAAACACCACCTCTCTTTGTCTATTCAAAACTGATCTGAAAACACATCTCTTTAGACTTGCTTATCCTTATTAACTTTGTTTTATATATTTTATATTTTAATTTATTCCTGTTGATCTTTGCATTGTGCATGTTGTTTGCTTTTGTAAAGTGTTCTTGGGTGTCCTGAAAGGTGCTTTTTAAATAAAATTATTATTATTATTATCCTTACCAGATGCCTGAACCACCTCTACTGGCTCCTCTCAACATAGAGGAGTAACAGTTCTACTCTGAGTCTCTCCCAGATAACTGAACTTCTCACCCTATCTCCAAGGGAGAGTCCAGCTACCCTATGGAGAAAACTCATTTTAACCGCCTGTATCTGTAATCTAATTGTTTCAGTCACTACCCATAGCTCATGACCATAAGTGCGGGTAGGAACATAGACTGACTGGTAAACAGAGAGCTTTGCCTTACAGCTCAGCTTTCTCTTTACCACAACGGACCGGTACAGAGACTGCAATACTGCAGATGCTGCACCAATCCATCTGTCAATCTCACGCTCCATTCTTCCCTCACTCGTGAAGAAAACCCCGAGATACTTGAACTCTCCACTTGAGGCAGAACCTTACCCTCGACCTGAAGAGAGCAATCCACCCTTTTCCAGTTGAGGACCATAGCCTCAGATTTGGAGGTGCTGTTACTCATCCCAGCCACTTCACACTCGGTTGCGAATTGCTCCAGTTACATCTGAAGATCACAGCATGATGACGCCAACAGGACCATATCATCTGCAAAGAGCAAATATGGAATCTTGAGGCCACTGAACCTGAAACCCTCCGCCAGCTGGCTGCACCGAGAAATTCTGTCCATAAAAGTTATGAACAGAACCTGTGACAGACAACTGACAGTCCTGGCAGAGTCCAACTCCCACCCTGAAGGGGTCGAACTTACTGTCGGTAATGCAAACCAAACTCTTGTACCACTTGTATAGGGACTGAACAGCCTGTAACAACTGGCCTCCAATCCCATACTCACGGAGCACCCCCCACAGTGTACTCCGAGGAACATGATCGAATGCCTTCTCCAAGTCCACAAAACACATGTACAAATTTAGACTGGCTGGGCAAACTCCCATGACCCCTCAAGGGCCCTAGTGAGGGTAAAGAGCTGATCCAGTGTTCCACGGCTAGGACGGAACCCACATTGTTCCTCCTGGATCTGAGGTTTGACCAGTGATCGGACTCGCTTCTCTAGTACCCCTGAATAGACCTTACCAGGGAGGCTAAGAAGAGTGATGCCCCTTTATATGGAGCACACCCACCAGTCCCCTTTTTGAAGAGGGGAACCACCACCTCAGTCTGCCTATCCAGTGGCGCTGCCCCTGATGGCCACGCGACGTTACAAAGGCGTGTCAGCCAAGACAGCCCCAAAACATCCAGAGCCTTAAGGAAATCCAGGTGAATCTCATCCACTTCCAGAGCCCTGCTGCCTCTGAACTTTTTTAACTTCCTCGGCAACCTCAGCCATGGTTATGGATGGATCAATCCCAAAGTCCCCGATTCAGCTTCCTCCATGTGAGACGTGCTGGTGGGATTGAGAAGGTCTGAGAAATATTCCTTCCACCTTCCGACGAAATCACTTGTTGAGGTCAACAGCCCCCACCTTCACTGAACTAAGTGTTAGTAAAGTGCTGCTTTCCCCTCCTCAGCTGCCTGATGGTTTGCCAGAATCTGCTCAGAGCTGACCAAGAGTCTCTATCCAAGGTCTCACCAAACTCCTCCCACATCCAAGCTTTTGTCTCAGCAACAGCCAAGGCTGCATACCACTTGGGCCTCCGGTACTCCTCAGCTGCCTCCAGAGTCCCACTGGCCAACAAGGCTCGATTTGTGGATGGCCACCATAAGAAGCACCAACAACCTTGCCACCACAGCTCAAGGCAGATACAAGTGAGGTGCAGAACATGGCCCACTTGGACTCAATGTCTCTCACCTCAGCTGGGATGTGGTTAAAGCTATCCTGGAGGTGTGAGTTGAAGATCTCTCTGACGGGTTCTTCTGCCAGGCATTCCCAGCAAACCCTGCCTACACGTTCGGGTCTACTGGGTCTGTCTGGGATCTTCCCCCACCATTTTTTCCAACTCACTACCAGGTGGTGATCAGTTGACAGCTCAGCTCCTCTCTTCACCCGAGTGTCCAAAACAAACGGTCGCAAATCAGATGACACAACTATGAAGTCAATCATCGATCTTCGACCTAGGGCGTCCTGGTGTCAAGCGCACTTATGGACACCCTTATGTTCGAACATATTGTTTATGATGGACAAACTATGACTAGCACAGAAGTCTAACAACAGAACACCGCACGGTTTCAGATTAGAGAGGCTGTTCCTCCCAATCATGCCTTTCCAAGTCACACTGTCATTACCCACGTGGGCATTGAAGTCCCCCAGCAGAATAAAGAAGTCCCCAGCTGGTGCACCTTACAGCACCCCTGCCAAGGACTCCAAGAAGGCCAGATACTCTGAACTGCAGTTTGGTGCATAGGCACAAACAACAGTCAGAGCCCATCGCCCCCACCTGAAGGCAAAGGGAAGCCACCCTCTCATCTACCAGGGTAAAATTTCATCACACTGGCACCAAGTCGGGGGCTACAAGTAGATCTACACCCGTTCAATGCCTCTCACCATGAGAAACTCCAGAGTGGAACAAGGTCCAACCCCTATCAAGGAGATCGGTTCCAGAGCCCATGCTGTGCATCAAGGTGAGTCCAACTATATCTAGTCGGTACCTCTCAACCTCGCACACAAGTTCAGGTTCCTTCCCTGCCAGAGAGGTTACATTCCATGTCCTAAGAACCAGCTTTGGTAAGCCAGGGTCAGAGTGCCAAGGTCCCCGCTTTCAGCCACTACCCATAGCATCATGCACCCAACTTGTATGGCCCTTCCTGCAGGTGGTAGGTCCACAGGAAGGCAAACCCATGCTGCTCCTTCGGGCTGAGCCTGATCGAGCCCATGGGTAGAGACCCAGTTACCAGGCACTTGCCAACAAGCCCCTCCCCCAGGTATGGCTCCTGGGTGGGGCCCCAGTAACCCACGTCTGGGCAAGGGACACTGAGTTCCTTGTTTTGTCCATAAAAATCTTCTGAATCACTCTTTGTCTGGCCTGTCACCTAGGACCAATCTGTGTCACACTTGGCCACAAACCACTTTAGTGCATGCTGAATGTTTTGGCGTGAAGATGCCAACAGAACCACATCATCTGCATAAAGTGGAGATGAGACCCTGAGGTTCCTAAACCAAACACCCTCCTCTCCCTGATTGCATATTGAGATCCTGTCCATGAACACCACAAACAAGAACTGGATAACCCTTAGAAGCAACCCAGGCACTCCATACGCCCGCATCCCCCCCCCCCACACACACACACACACAGAATGCATATAGGAACACAGACATAAACCTTCTCCTGGTCCACAAAACACATGCAGACTGGAGAGGCAAATTCCCATGACCCCTTAAGTAATACCACATGCATGAAGATCTGATCGACTGTTCCACAACCAGGACAGGAGCCTCACAGTTACTTCTAATGTACAAAGCTCTCAACAACCTAGCTCAATCTTATATTACATATCATATTGTTCCATATATTCTTAACAGAGCATAGCGCTCTCAGACTGCAGGTTTACTTGTGGTTCCTAGAGTTTACAAAAGCAAAATGGGAGGCAGAGCTTTCATTATCAGGCACCTCTCTTGTGGAATGAACTTCCAGTTTCTGTCTGTGAGGCTGACACATTGTCCAGTTTTAAGACTGGGCTTAAAACTTTCTTTTTTCATAAATCTTACAGTTAGGGTTGGCTTGGGTTTCCTGAGCTATCCCTTAGTTATGCTGCTATAAGTTTACAATAGACTGCTGAAACACAAACTGACCACATTTCTTCACAATGCTACTGTTTTTACTTACTCTGTTCAACCTGTTATGTAATTTTTTTCTTTCCTTGACATGTGTTTTTGTCTTTTAGGTACACCTGCACCTACACCTTGACCTGCCATTCTGTGTTTGATTGTCTCTCCTTCCTGTCGTCTCAAACCCAGCTGGTCAAAGCAGATGGGCACTTGTCCTGAGCCTGGTTCTGCTGGAGGTTTCTTCCTTTTAAAAGGGAGTTTTTTCTTTCCACTGTTGCATTTGTGCTTTCTCAGGATGGGAGACTGCAACGAAGTGAAAATTCAACGAGTCTGCTGGTTCCTTAGTTAGAGAACTTTACTAATTGTTTTTTTCTATGTATGTGAATGTTTCTGTACAGTACCCTGATACAACTTTGTTGTTAATTGGTGCTGTATAAATAAACCAAATTGAATTGAAAAGTTCATTCTAAATTTGAGGTAGACAATTAAGCAGAGCCTCCCTTCTAATACCCTGTAGTAAACTTTCTTGGGGCAGGTGAGAAGTGTGATCCCGTGATGAGCTATTACCCATGAGCCCCATATGGAAAAACTGTTTAAGAAACTAAAATTGAAACTGGGGGTTCTTCTTCAGAATCAGATCTTGTTTAACTCTGAATGCCAGGAAACAGCTTGTAGCTGCCACTTTCTTACCAGCTATCGATTATTGTGGCACTGTTTACATAAATGCTGCTGTCAGCTCCTTGCAGAAGTTGGATGCCATCTACCATGGTGTGAAAAGGTTCCTAACTGGTTGTAATTACCGTGTCCATTACTGCGCTCTACACTTATCATTCAGTTGGTCATCATCTATATGTAGGCTCTCACACTGGTACATCTTCAACTATAAATCACTCCCTGGTCTGCTGCCTTCTTATATCTACTCCCACATGCATTGCTGTTACCTGTGCTCTCAGGCCTTCATTCCTGCAGCATTCCCTTAGTGTGGACTGATCTCGGAAAGTCCTCTGGCAGTCCTTCACAGAATCACCACCATAATGTTGTGGAGGGGTTTGAGTCCCCTTGTTATCCTGAGGGTGATGTTTCCTGGGAAATTAACCCTTGGTAGGGCCTCCCATGGAAAACAAGCCTTGGAGAAGGGTCAGACTGAGTGATTCAAAAACGTTGATGGAGCAACAACAGAGGCATCAAGATACTTTGCCCAGAAGAGGGAAACCAGAGCACCTCCATGGAGTCAGGCCTGGGGGTGGAGCTCAGTGGCATGCGTCTGGTGGTTGAGCCTTGGCTTCTGGGGCTCAGCTGGGCCAAGCCTGAAGAAACATCTGAAAGCCACTGCCATGTGGGCCCACTACTTGTGGGGAGGTCCATCAAGGTTGGATGCAGAACAGGCTGAGCGGCAGGCGAGGGGGATCCCTGTTCATATTGATTCTTGGCAGCATAGACTGGCATTCATGTATTTGGTATTTACTTTGTATTAGCAAAATATCTAATCAAAAACTAGATAGAGTTTAATAAAACTCTCAGAAAATAATCACTGGATATACCTCTACAAATCATTAACTCAGGGAGCCAACACAATTCAATATGGCTACTAAGGCCAGCTAAAAATGCAAAAATAGCTATAATTTAACCACTTCTATAGATACAGTATACTAAAGTTCAGTGTGGCAGTAATGAGAATCATGCACAACATATACAATAAGTGCTACCTGCCACACAAGATCTTTGCACAAAACTTGAATCTTACCTGTTAGCATCAACCCTGTTGGTCTGTGTGCAAAACATCTCACAAACTATTGGATGAATTCAATAGAAACCTTACAAAAGAAAATCATTGAATGTGCATCTGGAACAGTTTGGAGATAATCTATTTCAAGATGGTTACCACAGCTAATCAATATGTTTGTTTAAAAATGACTATACTTTCACATTGAAATATATTGATATACAGTATTGTAGTAGTAGCTGAGTCATTCACAACACAAAATATTAACTTAGTCTAATAATGTGGTATGGAAGATGACAGGCAATGTTCATTATTTCAAGGAACTTGTTAAAAAAAGCTTTGATTTTGTTCCTATAAAAAAACAGACACATCACTGCAGCGTCATACAAAACAAACAAACAAACAAAAAAAAGCAATAATTTATTTTCTTAACTTTTGCAAAGATCACTGTTATCACACATTTCACCTTGCTACAAATGCATCACATATGCATTACTTAAAATTCATCCATCAGACATAAACTTAAAACATACAGAACTTGGTTGAACTTTTAAATTTACAATGCTTCAGGTAAAAATGAGGCATTTTGAAAGAATACTGTACAAGATACAGAACTATAATGACTTTAGATAAAAGGCAGACGATTCATTTGATCAGTTCTTAAGTGTTCTGAGTCCTGCTCAGCGGCTGTCGTCCAAACACCAGTTTTATGTGACTGCATTCATAACTGAAAGCATCCACGGAAAGTCTTTGAAGAATGTCTCAAAGAAAAAAACATATACGAATAAGGCAGAACAAAAGCTGTCTGTGGCACCTGGTTATACAGACTGTATGTGTGAAGACTGGTGGCTCCATCAATGCATCATTCAGGTTTGGCTTTTAAGGCAATGATGAGTCAAGGAGAATAATTACTTGTGTAAAAAATACCAGCATGTAAAAGCTACAGGTAGCTGTATCTGTTCTTGAGTATGTAGAAAAAAGAAATAAACATTACAAAACAAAGAAACTGCACATAAAATATATATTTTGCATCAATCCTGCAGGTTATGTAGAGCAGTCAGTTTCATATTCTCATTACAAACATAAAAATGTCAACATTTGGGAAAATAAAAAAGGAATTTGAAATCAACTTTCAAAGAACCAACAGAAGAGGAAGAAAAAAAAAAAAAACAATTACAAAAAGAAGACGGAAAAATTAAACTAATAAAGGACAATTACATATAAAGAGGATTTTTAAAAAAAAAAAAATTATTTTGTTGTTCTTAGGTGAACTTTGATATTTTTCCTGATAGTCAGCTGAAGATTTCTTTTGTTTGTTGAAGTATTTTACTATTTGAAGAATTAGGCACAGACAAAAAGGGACCCAGACTAAATAATCATAATGTATTGTAGGTATTGTATAATATGTATGAGGATGTTTTGTCTTTAAGTGTTCAAACGTTTTGTAAAAGAAAAGTCTGTTTTTTTCTCCTGAGTTTTGTAAAGTAGCTGTCTGAAGAATCTGCACACTGTTGAAATGAACAGTACTTCACAAGAATAAAAGAGGGCTACAGTACACATGTTCTGTTTTCCAAACTTTCATCTCGTTCAGATATTTTACTTATTTTTCTATTGTGGTACTTTTTTCCCCTTCTTTCAGCTTCTCCGTTCATCAGGGGTCGCCACAGTGAACTAAGTCGCACAAAGTACGACCACTACTGTGGTATATCTACCGTATTTTCCGGATTATACGTCGCTCCGGTGTATAGGTCGCATCAGTCAAAAAAAATGCCCCATGATGAGGAAGAAAACATATACGAGTGGCTTCGGAGTACAACAGACATTTAATCTGAAATAAAACAACACACAGAACATACCATACCTGGGGTCCTGAACAAGCTTAATTAACATAACAAGCCAACGAGTCTGACAAGCAAGTTACCGTTAAATTCACCAGTCTCATTCCACATCACTGAATCCATTGAATTCTTCACTCTGCAAGAAGATTTTATTTGGGGGTGGTGGTGGTTGCAGCAGTAGAGGAACAGCATGTGGTTGTCAAAGCCTATAGGGCCCTCTGGGGGCTGCAAATGTTAATGTTTACTCTTTGGTTCATGTCAGTATGGATTAATTAATATTTAACACATCAGTCAAAAATTGTGTCATGAATAGGGCAAGAATGTATATAAGTCACTTCGGGCAATATACGTCGCAGGACTGGCCAAACTATGACACAAAGAGCAACTTATAATCCAGAAAATATGGTAATACGCAAACTGTAGCGACAAAGGAGGCACTAGTTTTTTTTGATTCAATGCTCTGTCTTGACTGCCAGAACAGGTTGCTTTGTAAATGAATCCTCGAGGCTCAGTGAGACCAACCTGTATGAATAAAGGTTGAATCCTTGTTCAGGTCTTTACCGAGGTCTTTCTGTGTAAAGTTTCGGAGTTCTTTTTAACTTCCACAATTTGTGCCCTAAACTACAAAGCAAGCTCAACTTACTTTCTTTAAGAGATCTGACAAACTGTACTCAGTGGTACTACAGTACAACTACAGTAGATATCAACTCTGGAAGTAATTCTGGGATTTCTGACTGTGGTTTCACATGAAGCAGGAGAGTTGCATCAAATAACAAATCAGTCATGAAGCTAGAAAGAGATCTGGAAAAAAAAAAAAAAGACGATGTACCCACACATTATTATCCTCACTAATACTGCTGCTACATCATTAAAACATGAGAAGATCTAACCAAAAGGCTACTATTTTATTTTTATTGTTGTGCTGCTGGTGCTGTCTTTTATTGAGACATGAATGTTTGAACTTTATTCTATTTTTAATACTCCTTTTGCAGTTAAAAGTGTGATTTTAATGAGCAATTTTCAAACATTTTCTAAGATCTTTGTGGAGCTGAACGTACTGACTGGCAGTTTATTGAACATGAAGCACTTCACCCTCAGACGCTCTCATTTGTATGACCAGACTGCGAGAGAGCTTTTGTAGTTTTGAAGGCTTTATTTTGAAAAGGTTTCTGATTTTAAAACAGTTTTTAAGAACAAAATTTAGATTGAGCATCTGCTGCTTAATGCAACACAAGTATTCAAATATGTGTCTGTCACAAACTAGTTTAAAAAGTCAAATATAACTGTTGGACCAGGGAGAGAAAGAACAAATTATATACCTGTTATGCACAAACTATTTGTTTTTTTCTTTAATGATTGGTTGAGATGAAATACATTAACAGAGGTGATCACCTGGTCTGCTCTGCAGGTGAGAATTTCAGCACAGGTTGCTGCAGCAACAGACTGAGGTAAAAACAAAAAAATAGCTTTATGACAATAAAGTCTTAAACCTGACTTTGCTGAGCTACTAATCCTGCTTTGTAGTCAAGGGCTAAGAACAAGCGGCGAGCTCAGGACCTGAATGCAGAAAATTGTCCAGAGACAAGAGTACAAAAGTGAAACCACTCTTGAAACGGAAAGGCTGCAAAAACTGAACAAGTATAACAAAACGATAAACAAACAAACAAACAAACAAACACTGAGGAACCCACAACTTAAGTATGGAAAACAGGCCGCAAATACATGGTAAGAAACAGAAACAGGTGTGCTGATTAAAAATTAATTTCAGGTGTGGCAGACAAGAGAAATGATCCTACATAATAAAACAGGAAGTAAAGGCAGCTCTTAATAAACAAGAAAACCAAAAACAAAATGTAACTGTTATCAAAGAAAACTAGGAACTGTAACTCCTTGTAGGTTTTCTCAAACTGCTTGGATTTTAACTCAAAGATGCTAACTGGGGTGTTAAACTGGTTGCAAGATAAAAGCTGAAGCTGCATGCTGTGTTTTAAAGATACCTTGTAAGAAAATAACTGTTCAAGAAGAAGATGACAGGGGCAGCCTCCGAAATGAATACAAACTGGTTCACAAATTATGAAAAATACTAAAAGAGTTTCTCTGAAAAACAGAGACTTAGGTTAAAATTTCCCTAAAACTCTTTATGACAAATTTGATTTTATGAACAGTTTTTTTTTATTAAAAACATTTGTCCAGTCGTTTACATGGTTTATTTTATAAAACCCTCCACTTCCTGTGATTTTTCTAATAGTAACAATGTTGTGTTACTTCTGGTTTGTCTGCTGTAACTTGTGCATGTGCAAAACATTTTTTGCTAGATATTTATTAGTTGCATCTTCTTGGAAAAAAAATCCACATTTTGAATAAAAATTATTTAAGCGTTTGTTAACATAAACAATTAACCCATGGTACTGCATTATTTGATGCTGTTATTCAAAATGTATTATGATTAGATTCATCTTCCTTGGTGTAGTGTTGTAGTCAACCCGAGACCAAGTCAAGACCAAGACCAGGATGTACTGAGACTAAGACAAGACCAAGACTTTTGGGGTCCAAGACCAAGTCAAGACCAAGACCTCATCTTGGAGCTCAATCTTTTCACAGATTATCTGTCTTATACTATACTGTCACAACATAGTGACAGTTTTAACAAATATGTAAAAAAACAAAACAAAACAAATGTAACTTTTATAAAAAAAACATTTTTATTAAAGTTACATACTGCAACTTTAAGTTTGCTTTTAAATGGATGTATCAGCTTTTATAAATCTTCAAAGCTACATAACAGAAATCAGATGTTCAGGGGTTTTTGCCCAATAATTTTCATGCCATGTGACCCACTGACACAAAACCTATGTTAAACTACTTTACTAGACCTGACAGACGAGGCACCCTCATTTATTTCTCATTTTAAAGCACTTTTTATTATACATGATTTATTTGTTCAAAAATCATGGATTTTGCTCAATAACTAATTAGAAAATGTTTAAAAATGAGAAACAAATGATGATGTCTTGAGTGTCAGGTCTATTAGAGTAGTTTAACATTAGTTTTGTGTCAGTAGGCCAAATGATGTAAAATATATTAATTTTTGTTTCTGAAGAGTGTTTGGTTTGTTGACGATCCCTAAGAGAACCATTACTTCTCAGAGGAGGGGCAAACTAAACGCAGCTGACCCAAATCAGACTGCCTGCTTCGGATCGAACAAGAGAGACACACCGCTGAAGCCACGGAGCTCGAATGTCCAACGTCCAACGTAAAACTAACTTCACCGCGGTCGAGAATTGAGGCTCCAGCACGAACAGTTCAGAAACAATTTGAAATAGAAAAAAATCTATTTATCAACTGATTAAGTCGTGTTTTAGGCTGCTTATTGTTAGAGAATCTATTCTGACCCAAAGTGCAGCCGTGACTGGTTCTGAATGAGGCTTTACAGGAGACAGACCCTCTCTTCCAAGTACTGTGTACTGATGCAGAATCTTTTAGTGGTACACTGTACCAGACCACACTGGCTTACTTTCACCTCTGGTTGTGACGTTACTTTCTGTTGTCCGCTTGTTCTGTTGGTACAGAACCACGTGTGAATGAAAGGGGGTGGGCGAGACAGCGGTAACAAAAACATGTATTTAGCAATGAGTCATGTTGGATTTGAATCAGTACATTTTGCATCCAATAAAAGCAAAGATGTTAACAAATGAACTGGACAATATTCTGGTAATTTAGTGATATTTCCACAGTTGTGGTCTTGACTGGTCTTGAAATAAAACCCAGAGTCCTTAATGTCTGAGACCAAGACCATCAAAAAGTGGTCTTGGTCTTAAGACCGGTCTCAAAACCAAGACCGGTCTTGAGTACTACAACACTAACTTGGTGGAAGGAAATATAAAAATGCTATGACTAAAAAAATGCATGATTTGTTATGTGTTTAGCTGCTTCTCATTTTCAAACAGGAATGTCATGAGTTTTAGTTTTAAAAGCAGGTATGTGACATTTGTTAATCTAAAAGGAAAAAAGAAACAGTTTTTAAATGATAAAGAAAAATGAGATTCTTGAATGAAAAGAAAAGACAGATGGGTTTCCACTCACTTCCATTCACTGACACAAAAATACACAAAGAAAAATCTCAGTTTCTTGTACAGTTGTCTTGAGTTATAATTTTAAACATACATTTGAAATTAAAATAAAAAGGATAAATGTTTAGAGTGAAAAACTAAAACTTTTGTAGTTTCTTAGAAAAGCTTTTGTTCCCCAAAGAGTGATGTGAAAAACCAACTTCATCACTAAAACGCTATGATGCCACTGTTATAGTTTTTAAAAACTTTGTTTTTTTTAGTTACAAAGTGTGAAAAGTATTTTTATTGTCCTCTTAAAAATGCCACATTTAACGAGGCGAGTATATCATACCACATGGGGTAGCTTGTGTGTCTGTTTCATACAGTCGTGACAGAAAGAAAGGCATTGTGCACCTTGGCCCCCTCAGGGGCTTTAGTACCATGCGTCATCAGCTCCTGAATCGTCATCCAGTTATCCAAAATCTTCTTATTGCGCTTCTTTAACATCTTCTTGTGGCTGAGCTCGATGATGCTGACTTCCTTACGGCCCTCGCTGCTGCTCTGAGGGTTCTCCTTCAAACTTTCCAGCCGACTGCGCTGCATGAACTCTCGTCTCCTCTTCTGTTCTTTTGCCCTGACCAGGTGCTGTTTCCTCTCCTCTTTGCTCCAGTACCTCCCCATCTTCATTTCACTCATTGCATCATCATCCGTGGTCATTCCCCCACTTCGCTCCTCTTTAATCTTTAAGGCTCGCTCCCTCAGGATCTTGTCTCTCACGGGCCTCTTGGTGATGTAGCGGGTGCCGTCGCTGCGAATCTTGACCTTCCACTCCATCTTGGGCTCGTTACTAGGTCTCTGAGGCTCTTTGCAGACACTGAGCAGGCTGAGCTGGCTCTGAGCATACTCCACAGCTGAGTGCTGCTGGATCAGCTGCATGTAGCTCTGATAGTGGCGGGCGTGAGCTGGAATGTTGGCCTGCCTCTGCTGGGAATTGTGGGAAGGAGAGAAGTAAGGGATACGAGAAGTGCATTGCTTTAATTTTCCCTTGCTGTCCTTCTCGGCCTGAAGAGTTTGATCGGTTTCAGAGGCATTGCTGTGGTCAGGGCTGCTGCCTCTGCCTGGGACTGGGGCACGGCAGGCTGGGATGGGGCTTGGGCTCAGAGAGTGACCAGCAGCAAGACCACTGCAGAGGTTCCTCTGGTTGGTGAGACTCACCACTCTCTGAAGTGAGTGTTCTGGGGAGCGGTCCATTGCCAAAGGGGTGCTTCTTGAACTCTCTGCAGTGTTGTAAGCACTGGAGCTGTCCTTGTCAGACTTCTCCAGCCTTCCATTTATGTCTACCAGCTTACCTTTGGTGGACTCTCCACGACTGGGGCTTTGATTTTTGACAGAGGGAGCAGAGCGTCCAGTTAAAGGAGACTGCTGACCCCTCCGAAGCTTGTGGGCCTGCATGATGTTTTGACACTCGAGCTCAATGCTGCGCAGCTCCTCGTTGAGCATCCGTAGTTCATGCTGTACGTCGTTCTGCTCTGCCATGTTACACTCGATGGTGCTGCGGCGGCTGTAGAACAGGTCATACTCACCGCTGTTACGTATCTGACACTTCAGCTCCAAGAGCTGCTGGAAACGATCACCCTCTGTCTCATCAATGTCCTCATCCTCTCTGTCCTCCAGCCGAGTGCTACTAGTGCTACAGCGTGTGTCCTGACTGTCTCTCAGGCACCGAGAAAGACGTCTTTGGATTTTGGCCAAGACATTATGGTCTGAGCTGTCCATTCTGTCTTTTAGACTTTGTACACTGTCCTTATAGTAAGGAAGAGTTGAACAGGTGGGCCTGTCATCGTCTTCTCTCTAAAAAAACAAAAAAACAAATCTTTAATATTGACACTTGTAGCTAAAGCCTACATGGAATGTTTTACACATGTATTGAAAATGACACTACATAGGTTTGTAGAGCCACGGGACAAAAATAGCTTCTGAATCATTCTGATCTTTAGGCCCTGAAGTGCATTAAAATCTGCAATGATTTTGATCTCAAATGTAAATAACTCCAAAATATAGAAATCCAATATGATGCATCGACTTTTTCAAAGTCCAACGATGTTCAGTCAGGTCATCTGGACAGTTCCTTTTTTGTGAAGAGATGTTTCGCCCTCCTTCTGAAGGGCTTCATCAGTCTTAGGAGTCACATACAAACTGTCTGAGGAAGTCTTTCGGACGAAAAACTAAACGTTTCTACAATTTTTTGTTTTGTTTTTTTGAATGTCTAGAGGACCAGATTTAACTTTATTAGATATATTATGCACTCTCGCAAAGAAAGAAATAATGATTAATGTACATATTTTATTATTATTTTAGGCATCATCTTCATTCTGCTCCACTTTTTAAATTATGTATTTATAGATTGTTGTGGTATGTTCTAATGCCAGCAAAATATTATTTTAAGTTAAGATTCATACCATTGGGAAATAAAACAGTTCAATAGTTCTGGTCTAAGTATTACGGCGGCCCTGAGGTGCAAATGAACAACGTTCGAAAAAGAGAATTACATGAAAAAATGCAACAAAACAACAAAAAGACAACAACATTTGAAAAAACTGAATCACATTAGAGAAAACAGAATTAAGTTAAGCCAAAGTGGAAGTGGCTGGAATTACATTTGAAAAAACAATTACCTTGAAGATCCGGCTGAGTTTTTCCAATGTCATATTTTCTTCTTTAAGCTTGAACAAAACATAACTCTCCATTTCTACAAGCTAAAGGCTAGACTGCTGTACATTGTTCTGTTTCATGTTGTTAATAAAGTTTAT
>JARVLU010000002.1:31289521-31304899 GCA_031762415.1 Simpsonichthys santanae | reverse complement strand
TACTGTGAAGCGCTTTGGGGCCCCTCATGGGGGCTGGAAAGCGCTATATAAGTAAGCTCCATTTACCATTTACCATACCTGGAATTTCCTAACGCTGTAGAGGGGCTAACGCATGTGAGCAGGATCTGATGCCGCTAGTCATCCGTAGTTTTCTTACCGTCACATCATTGCATCAGAACGTCTTTGGGTTTCTGCCTCACTGTGTCAGCTGTCGAGCTGCTGCTGTCAGAACACACTGCAGAGTGAAAGTGTCAGCACTCTTTATTTATAGCACACACACACACATGAACACACACACACAGCATGCTCATCACAGTGAAGTAAAACTGAGCTTTATTTTCTGCAGACCTCTGTTGTTTGGTCCGAGTTCACTTCAGAGAAACTTGCAAAAATACGTAAAATGTTACAACTGTACAGAGGTGCTGAAGTGTGTGTGTGTGTGTGTGTCAGTTACTATAAACTGAGAGGCAGTGACTTTCTGTGCTGCATGCAGTGTTACTGTAAGAGAAATAGTTGACTTGTTAGAAACAAAGCTTTCTGATAATAAATGACTGCAGTTTTTGTTACATTGATGACAAAGTTGTAAACATTTAGTCATTTGTTTCCATGTTATTTGTGGTAAAAAGTCAGCTGTTCTCTGTAGGTTCAAAAACTGTGATTTGAAGGATCTGATCCAAAGAAACATCTGTTTTTACAGCAGCACAACAATAAACATGTTCCTACAATTAAAGGCCGATTGTCCAACACCTCTCAGGCTGTTGCTTTAACTGTGTCCCTCACTTCACGTGCTGACCAGTTCTTTGTGACCAGAGCGTGGATCTTTTTAGGGAAATGAATAAAACTGGGAGGAACAGTTAAGCAAAGAGAATCTTGTTTTCTGTAAGAAGTTCTTGTTTAACGCATCATAACCATAATTTATGAGCAAACTCGTCACCACAGACCTGACTTTGCTGCACGTAAACAACCAGACGTCGTGTTTAAGGTCAGCCGTGCCTTGATACTCTGCATTGTTTAATATCTCAGAATGCTGTTGGATTTAAAGTACGGTAACTTTGTACCTGGGGTGGCGTTTTTTTTTTTTTTTTTCTTCCACACACAAGGAAATTCTGAGGGACTGATGTCATTGAGCTAAAAGTGTAGAAAGAAACGATCGTGAAAGAAGCTGCAGGGGTTGAGTCATCATATGCTGAAGGTCCTTCAGCTCTTTTCCATAAACCTGATCACACCAGTTCACTGCAGGGCCTTACCTTACAGATTTTCAGTTTTTTTTGTTGATCACCTACGGTGATCAAACTTTTATTATATATTTTCAGATTTTAACTCAGAGAAACCTGTTAGAGTAGGTGAACTTTTATTTGCAGATGTGCAGAACACATTCAGTTTAGTTTCTCTGGGTTTTATGCTCACATCTTTATATAAAGCATGAAGAACAGTTAGAATAATTAGTGACAAAAACAATAAATATATTGCCTGTGAATTTTCTCAACCTTGAGCTGTAGGTAAAGTAAAAATGTTCATTTATCACAACAGATTTAAAGTTAAAATGTGTGTTTTTGTTCTGTTTCTAATTACATCTACTCACATCTGGTATAATGATGTACAGAAAATAACAAAATGCATTTTTTTTTCGTCAAGGTGATTCTGAAAAGGTTTATTTATCTTGTGAGTTCTCGTCTCACGTCAGTTCTCAGTAACTCTGTTTCCAGGAAATAAATGCGGCAAAACTGTAGCAAAACCTCTAGCTTAAAGCCAGCGTTGTCAAACTCTGTTTCAAAAGATGGCCAAGAGTAAAAACTTGGTTCAGATCAAGGGCCAGTTTCAATCCATACACAACCTGAGTCAGATCAGGTCCTCTTCTTCCTGGTTGCAGCTTCATTTGCTGCTCTCTCTGTTCCACTTCAAAATAAAAGCTTGCTGAAAAGTTCTAACAAATTTTCTTTGGCTTCAAAGTTGTCATGAAGTCTACACTAAATAAAGTGTGCTATGTTTGTGAGCACAACGAGAGGGGCCAAAAATATTTTCCATTTGAAATATCATCTTGATGGCCAGAAAAGATGTTAACAAGGGCCAGATTGACATGTGCTTTAAGCAAAACTGTATCAAATATCCAAATCTTGTTGTTTTTCTGCCCGCTGCTATGATAGGTCTATGTTTGTCTCTGTTAGTAAAATATCTCATAAAACTAGTGGATAAGAGTATGATGAAATGACTTGGATCATATTCATGGGATGTTCATCCACAAATGGCTGCAACTCTGTCAGTAGTAGTAGCTGAGAGTCAACACAGTCACACACTCTGAGCTCGTTCGTTGACGCCTTGGTCCTGCAGTGCAGTGCCCCCCCCCCCCCCCGACATCTTTATCGGTGTGAACTGAACATTCCTCTAACTGTCCCACAGAGTTCATTTGGAGTCAGGAGGAGCCTCAGAACATGGGCCCCTGGTCGTTTGTGGCCCCCAGGTTTGAGAAGCAGCTGGCCTGTAAGGTAAGCAGAGTTTAATAATCTATATAATAAAAATAATCCAGCTCCAAAGCTCTGTAGGAAGCACTTGTATCCAGCACATCAACCGCCTCCTTTGTGTCCGTCAGCTCCGATTAGTGAGTCGCCCGGCTCTGCCCGCGCCGGCTGTCGGCATTGGGACCCTTCATCACCAGCAGCAGGAGGCCATCCTCACCGCTACGTTTTCCTGAGACTCAGCAGAACAAACGGAGCGGCGCCACACTACAAAATGGACCTGCTGCACGGCAGGTAGCCCTTCTAGAAACAAACGGTACCAAGATCAACTCAAGGAACGTGTTCATCGTTTTAGAATTTTTATTTGTACACGTGTCGGGAGTCACGTCTTGGTTTTAGTCTCTGTGCATTTTTTTTAAAGTAGCATCTGAATTTCTGCTTATTTCTTAATTTTTTTTGTCGATCCACACGCCGGCATTCTGTGTTTAACGTGAGAAGCCTCTGGCTCAGATGTGACGTTTACAGGGTCAGTGGACGGACGATGCCGCTGAAAATTGTTTTTGTGCGACTGGGCCTTTTTAAATCAGATTTGTGAAACCTGTACGGGCTTCGAGTTTCAGGAATCCAAACCATTTCATCTGTGGAAGATGTTCATTTTAGTAATGTCAAGAAAGGAAAATGTCAGCTTAAATGACTGAAAATCTGAGCATTTATTTATAAATTTTATAAAAATTATAAAGTAAAATCAGATATAAAATAAAAGCATGAAAACATTTCTGATCCCCCCCCCCACCAAAAAAAAAATTATCATAAACTGCGACAATTTTAGCTTTGATCAAATTATTTTCTATTTAACCAGAGTTCAAACAAGCCTGGAATAAAAACTGATGTCGTTGTAAGCAGCTGTAAATACAGTGAAACTGAATGTTTTCAAATAAATCTATTTTCATGTTTGTGCTTTGTTTCTTTACACCTATTTACATCTATTATCTTTTTATTTAACTCACCTTCAGGATAAAAATCCTCTACAGTAATCTGTGTCTCTCTTCAATAAGAAAGTAAGATTTTATTTTACCACAACAAAACCAATAATAAAACGTGTCTGTGTGGACAGTTTCTTGTCCAAGCTAAAAAAAATAAAGTCAAACTGCACAGCTGGACACCTCATAGATCAATGATGATCCCGATAGATTTTTTTTAAGGTGACCCATTTGTCAAAACCTTGTCTTTGCTCCTGTTTGACATTCCAGTAACTGAAATGTCCAACCCTTTGTCCCCTAAATTGTCCGAATCCGTCCAACCCTCAACTGTACACAGTCAAGTGTCCGTGCTGAAACTCCACAAATGTTTAGGATGAAAAACGTCAGAATATGGCTCCATGTTTGATCTTCTGTTTAAGACCACTTTCACTAAAGAAATCTTGAGTGATACAGTCCATTCTGATCATAAAACAGTTTGGACTGGCTGGTCGTCTTCAACAGGTAAGTTCTTCACATTTCACCTGGTAGCTGTATCTGTATTATACTGGTGCTGGTCATAAAATTAGAACATCATAAAAACGTTGATTTATTTCAGTAATTCTATTCAAAATGTGAAACTTGTATATTATGTTCATTCATTACACACAGACATATATTTCAAACATTTATTTTAATGTTGATGATTATAACTGACAACTAATGAAAACACCAAATTCAGAATCTCAGAAAATTAGAATATTGTGAAAAGGTTCAATATTGAAGACGCATATCTGGGCTCTTAAAAAAAACTACTTGTACTGTATGTACTTTACAACAATAATCTTACAACAGTCGTTTAATACAGTAATTTTATCCGGAGTGACTTTGCTCCTCAGTATCTGTTTTGTTTTAGTCTGTCCACATTTAATACATTTCCATTGCATTTATTTTTCTTGTTTTTATTTCCCGTCTCTAAATCCAGTTGAAAATGAAAAAAAAAAAAAATTGTGATTTGGGTCAACAGCATTTAGAGTTTATCTTACAGATACAGCCAAAGGCAACAACTTGATGTCCTGCCCTTCCTGTGGTCATGCTCTGCTGAGAGTTCAAATCATTTGGGATCTGGTTTTATTATTTATTTTTTTGAAACAACGCAGAGCTCAGTGTCAGATTTCAGGAAACATTTAGTAGATTAACTAAAGAATGCAGTTTGTTTAAACACCAATTTAAAAAAAGAAAAAGTTTTATGTGTTTAACCTCGAAGAAAGAGTGCAACGTCAAAGATGAGATTTTGGCAGATTAACAATTTAAAGTTATGTTTTCATTAATCATATAAAAAAATGTTTATCCTAAAACTGAAGGGTCTGTGTCCTCGCCTCGGCTGTTTATACAGGAGCCAAGAAAAAAAAAACATTTTAGATTTCCTCTGTTTTTTCTACATCGTTGTAAAGGATGACGGGTGAATTTCTCACACTGGACGTACGTTACAACAAGTATACGATGTGCTTTTAAGACTGAAAGTAGCTGAGGAGAACTATATTAAAATTAATTAGACAACAACGCTGCCTCTGTAGCTTTTGTTGGGAAAGAATCATGTCTGTGGTTTAGAGTCCAACAAGAACTTCAGTCTTGAGAATTTTTGATGGGCACCAGTGCCACCATTTAATTTTATTTTAATAACCTTTATTTAAACAGGAAAATCCCATTGAGATCACAGATCTGCAAGGGAGTCCTGGGCCTGACGGCAGACTAACGTGCATGTTTTTGTTCTGTTGGATGAAAGTACCCGGAGAAAACCCACTCGAGCACGAGAAGAACGTAAATTCCACACAGAAAGGCCCCCGGCCGAGATTTGGACCGGGGCGACTTGCTCGCTAAGAAGCGGCAGTTCTACCAACTGTGCCACCGTGCTGCCCAGTATCATTATCAAACATTCATAATTCTATGCCTCACAGTGGTTATTTAATAGGCCATAAAACTGTCATTGAGAAGTATCCTAATGCAATACTGAGTAATTACAGCAGGCTAACATCACTTTAATGTGAAGTGATTTATGGACTGTCATACAAACAGCAAACAGCTAACAACTAAGACAAGCAGGCTTACAAATCAACACCTTCCAGTTAATGGCTGTTTATTTAACATGGTCCAAGCTACGTCACCAGATCATTGCCTTTAGCCTAATTTTACTTTCCCATGTAGTAGTTTAGTTTTAGAAGAATTTCAGTCTTCAAAATGGTAATATTTTCTGCTGGAAACCAAACAAGACATGCTAAGCAGCTAAACGTAGCATCTTATGTTATGAATTAATAGCAAGTCTACAGATGTTGCAACAAGCTATAGACGACATAACAAAACAGCCTTCATGCTCCAAGAGATGACACAGCTGCAGACCTTTATGTTTAGGTCGTTTCTCCTCCTCCTCTTTTCTCTTTTCCCTGAACTGAACACCTGATGGCTTTGACCTGTTCTTGTCCATCACACACACAAGAGTCTGAACAACTTAGACCTAAACTCAGTCACCTTCCTTAGTGTGCAGATTTGTTTTTGTATTATTTTATCAGCAATTTCACACAAATAAGCAGTGAACTATTGGCTGTATTAACAATATGATGAATGAAATGTGCATTGGAGCAATCAATGATGTGATTTACTTTGGGAACTAACTGTATCAGTTGCGCTATTAGACGCATCCCAGCAATGGAGACGAGAGAACCCCCTTCTTTCACAACCTGTGTGTCAGACCTCAGCAGAAACGCCATGCCCTGCACCTGGTGGAGGGTGTCCCCTCCCTGCAAGTGTGCAACAAGAAACCAATATGTAGATTAGACAGGTTCTATGAAATAATGCATTTTATTTATTGTAGGCGGAGGTGGCACTGGGTACTCGTGCCCCGTTTGATCAAATGCCGCCCTGGGCAGCTGCCTATATTGTCCATATCAAAAATCACCACTGGGAGTGGTTAAGAGGAAATTGTAGACAGTATGAAAACTAAGTTCTGTGGAAACTTTAGTCAGTAGGAGTGTGTTGGTTCTCTATTTTTGATCTGTCATAAGTGTGGACATTCTCACCATGATTTAGCACAATTTGAGGGTTTCCAAATTTTGTAAGAATGTGTGAACAAAGAAAATAAACATTAAGTATTCAGGGTAGTGCAAATGGGGCTTTACTTCACACAAACCTCCCAATCAAGCAGATAGCAGATGAAGAAGTGTCATGCATCACTTAAAATTACAAAATGCCATTCATTATTTACTAAAGATACAAAAAAATGATTCAAACCCAAAAATTATTAGTTTATCAAGGAAGTAACAAAACGAGGGACCTGACACTCATTCTTATAATATTAATAATACATATTAAATAGTAAATGACTGTACTTATAAAGCACCTTTCTATCTGACAAAGATACTCAGAGTGCTTTACAGCACAATCTGTGTCCTCATTCTCCCATTCATACAGGACTCTAATATATCTACAACTATACAACAACTAATGAGAACTTTATCACATTCATTCACTGAAGGGACACACATCAGAGGCAACGAGGGCTTCAGTGTCTTGCCCAGGGACACTTCAGCATGTGACTGTTGCTGGAATCGAACCCCCAACTCTCCCATTGAAGGATGATTGCTCTAACCACTCAGCCACAGCCACCCAACACAACTGTCACATTGACCTCAACTGGGCTGATTCACCACAGCTGAAGGTGGAGTATCACTGAAAGTGTATGTTTGGGACTAGTTAGGACACAAAACCTGCAGATTTTCATTTGAAATCATGCTGAACAACATCTTTGCATGAACTCCAAGCAAAGTTGGGTCCAAAGATTTGCTGGGAAGTTATTTACATAATGAAAAAACTCTGCTCTATTGTTCTACTGAGATACGGTTGTTGGCATTTTTTTTTTTTTTTTTTTTGATTTCCTGTAACACAAGATAATAGTCCTGGGGTGCACATAAGTAGATCTGGGAACCATCACAAACATTCTGTGACTTTGTGGAAACTCCCACACAATGCAGTTTGTAATTTGCTGTTAACAGTTACGATCCTGTGAAATTTTAGCTTCAGTCTTTGAAACTTTCAAAGCTCTCAGACACTGAAATAACTCCTCTCACACTTTTCAAATTGAAACAATATGTGCAAAGAATGTCTGAACAGAAAATCCTAACTCTTCTTCAAGCTTTCTGCATACACCTCAGTGCAACTTGCCAATGGTTTTCGTTTCAGAAAGTCTGGCTGTTCTGATAGCTCTTCAACCTTCCATTGACTAAACATCCATTACACACATGGCCAGAGGTGCTGCAGAGGTGGCAGCAGCAAGTCAGCTGTGTCCTCCTAAGACCTTCTCTGGTCCACAGGCTTCACATCTGCTGCTATAGCACACAAAACACAGCGTCCTGTCTTTTCTCCTCTCGAGAACTGTCTTTTAGTCTGTGAACAAAAGAAAACACCTACGTTTGTTTTATTTCATGTCTGTTCTGTCCAGCCAGCTGTATCATCACAGTGGCCCTGAGGTGTAAATGAACATTTGATAAAACAGAATTACATGTGAAAAAAATGGAATTACATTAATTCAAACCGGAAGCAGTGGGTTTACTTTTTAGTGTTTTTTATTCTTTTTGTTTTTTAACTTTACTAATAACATAAAACAGAACAACAGAATACTACAGTACACACACAATGGAGTTACAGTTAGCAGACTAAGTATTTCTAATGTCGTGCCAGTAAAACTAAAATGTAAAACTAAAACGTATGTCAACAAAACTTAATTATCTTGAAGATGCTGCTGAGTTTTCCCAGTGTCATCGTTTCTTCTTTAAGCTCGAACAAAACATAGCTGCATTTCTACAAGCTAAAGGCTAGCCTGCTAACTGTACCTCCGTTGTGTGTGTACTGTACATTGTTTTTTTTTTTTAAATTATGTTAATAAATAAAAACAAACAAAACACCACTTCCGATTTGGCCTAATCTAATTCAGTTTTTTCAAATAATGTTCATGTACACCTCAGGGCCACCGTAGTATCACACTGTTTAGCACGACTTCATTAGACTCTAACGTCAACTCAAAATACAAAAAAAAACCTTTTGAAGAGTTAAATGGTCAACACTGTTTTCTGCTTTTAGACCTGGATTCTCACAAAGAGCAGGAGCTGGTCTCTTGGAGAGACATTTCGTGTGTGAGAGCGAGTGTGTGTGCACGCTGCTGCTGCCTCATTCTCATTCATATGCATCAGCAAGTTATCAGAGACCGCTGTGCCTCATTGAGCTGAGAAGCTGCTTTCCATTTATTTCTCAAATGCAGTGGAAAGTGATTCTTCTTCTGCCTAATAAAACTTACCAAACTGGCCATGCAGCTTTTAAAACTTCTACTAAAAAATGGTTTGTTGGAACCGTATGAGATGGGATAAAAAATAAAACGGCAGGTCTGCGTTCTGTAATCTGAGGGTGAACGCTCATTACAGAGAAATGTTAATGCTGATGGTTTAAGTGTCAGTAGATTAAATCTGACAGTCCCTGCTGCTCTCTGGCATATTAATTATTGCTGCCACTGTGAAAGGCGGGTAACAACGTAATATATCGTGTAAGTAAAAACATCTCATGAATTAGAGAACACATTTTAATGAAACTTTCAAAGTGAGAATAGATTTACATCAACAACTGATCACAGATGATAAATCTTAGGATATAACCCAAACTGACTGCTACTCGGTCAGTTTTACAAAAAATGAGCAACAGCTTGGTGTGGTAGTAGCTAGGAGTCATCCCCAACACATACTCTGACTGATCATTGTTTAAAGCTTCGGTATTAACTGTAGGAGTCACCCATCTGTCTGTCTGCAAAATATATTTTAAACTAATGGATACATTTCAGTGAAACTCTAAGAAAATATTCACTGAAAGCACACCTACTAATTATTAATGATTGGAGTCAACCTGATACAAGATGGCCACCACAACTAACTACCTTTAGCAAACATAAAAATGACAACACCTCAGTCAGTTTAACAAGTATTGAGATTACATTTGATGATAAAGTAGCTAAGTCACATCAAATATGTAATTTAACCACCACCAGATTGTTCATAATATTTCCAGATGACCTGATCTGGATTACTGAGCATGAACTTTGGTGTTTTGAACCACTTTGGCATGACTGTCTCAGAGGAGTTGACGGGGGAGAGGGCGGGCCCCGGAGGCCATCTTAGCACCAGCAAACTGTTTTTCTTTTCTTTTTTTTTTTTTTTCTTTTTTTCCCACTATGAAGTATTTTGTTGTGGGAGTCAGTTTTGTTTGTTGGTGGCTCCTCAGACTGAAGACATCCTGTGGATGAAGGACGAAATGTCTCAGCTTAAAACGTTTTTTAACGTTTGGAGTCAACATAAATCAAGATGGCTGCAACAGCTAATCAACCTTAGCAAACACAAAACAGTTATAACAGTCAGTTTTACAGATAAATGGCTAAAATCTGGTGTGGTAGTGCCTGATAGTCACCCCCTACATATTATCTAAGCACAAACAGGTTGCATGAAATCCTTGTTTAAAACAAATGCATTTGTTAAAGCTACTTTCAGTCTCTATATTTTTTTGTTTTAACATTATGGATTATAAAAATCAAAAGACATAGCAGAACATTTGTGCACTTACACATTATAAAAAATATCATTCCAACTTGGATATATGCTAAATAGCTTCTCCTCAACATCTGCCATCCTGCTAATTAGGCACCAAAAGCCACACATCACTGAGTTTTAGTGGAGCACAGACAATGTGTGACACTCACAAGTGGGAGCTCACGGACACAGTGGGAATTACAAAACCCTGTCACATCTCGTCGTAGCAGCTACATTACTGTATGTCCAAAACTGCTAAACTGTCCTGAGCCACGGCTTCAAACTTTGGTTCATCTGTTGCACTTCAGTGTCAAAAAGATTCAAGGATTCATACTCGCTGACTCAAAAAAAAAAAAAAAAAAGAAAACCTCTCCTCAGATAGTCACTGGAAGATGAAGTGGAGTGGAATACAGCAGGGAGCAGCCAGAGCGAAGGCTGAACGTAATGCAATCAGTCAAGATGAGCAATCAGAGGAATCAAACAGAGAAAGACAGACGACAGCACAAAGACAGAGGAATGGACACGCATTAATCAGGTGGGGGTGACAGGAAGGCAGAAGGTTCCTCAGCCTTCCTGTTCAGACTGGAACAGGCTCAGAGAATGAAAGTCTTCTCACTGACACAGCTCTGCAGGCCAGCTGAGAAAGGTGACCACATCCCATGCAGAGCACCTGCAGCCCCAAGACCTGAAGGAATGGGAGAATAGAGAAACAGAGAGGGAGAGCTGGCTGGCAATAACTCTCCAACAGATTGTGGGGTCAGAGGAAGAGAGTGTCAAAATAGATTCTGTGTGTGAAGGGATGGAAAGGAGGGTGGTTGACAAACCCCTTCAATGGACTCGTGCTCTTCAACCCCCCCTGCTGCGAGGTCAGTCTGGCTGTTGCAGCGAACACTCCACCTTCACCTCATTTGCATACACAGATTCACCAATTTAGCATAATCCCAGCCGTGTGGAGCAAGTATGTGGATGACTACAGTTATTTGTGAAACAAAGAAAACCCAAACAAATTGTGACTAAAGTGAAAAAGTGAGGGGGAAAAGATGGCCAAGGTGCACAGACCACAAACAAGCACTAACACTGGCAGCGGTGTGCACAGTGAGAACAGGTACTGATTGTCACAACACTCTTGTTCTGACCAAACACACAGTGACACACTTGTACAGCTGCAGGAAAAGCATTGCTTCTCTGTGTCTGTCTTCCACAACCAGTGTTTTATGTTCTTTTCTGAATGTGCTGTGCTGTTGCCAAGAATGTGCAGCTTGTTTTGTTGTCTCAGAGGACATCTGCAAACATGTGCACAGATGTGCGATTGCAAGAATGTGGGAAGAGCTTTTTTTTAATGAAAGGCAGTGGCATGTTTTATTCTCCCTCTCAAGTCCTCCCAGTCGCTGACCAGTTTCTTCTTCCCTTTTTTATTTCCCTTTGTCTCTGCATCTTTAACAGCTTCCTCACTATTCCCATCCCAGTCTTTATCCTCCACACCATATAACCTTCCCACCTTCCCTCCCACAGTGGTGATCAAAAACTAGGTGCTGATCCTGCAGCTCGTGCCTGAACAAGTTCAGTATATCAGTGGGTGGACAACTGAGCCACAGAGCTCCTGTCAGAGCTGACTGGGCCCCAGAGACTGGGCCCACTATGCAAATCCTGATCCACTTCCCTGAACCGTGAGGAGGGGAGTCAAGACTACTTCTTCACAGCTGCTGCAAAGAATGGCTCAAAAGCCAAGATGAGCACCAATACATCACTATTTTTATGGTTCTTCTGCTGGGAGGCAGCAGCTGCATTCACTATCTGCTCCTCTCTCAGAGTTGTTGGATATTTCTGTCTTTTTACAAATACTAAACAGACTTTTAGTGCATGAAATGAACCAGCACCCGTGCTTCAATCATTAATGCATCAGAACTGCGGTGCCAGCAACAGTTTGGCTCTGACTCAAGTTGCACATGAGCTGAAAGCTACAAGCAGAGTTTAACTAAAAAGAAAAAAAAAAACTGGTTTACCTCCCCGACTTTACACCGTGCCACTTCACGAGGGTAAAGAGAGCTGTTTCATGTCTAATTAAAGAAAAGGATGGTTGTATAAAACGGGTAATGAGGCTGTGATCACAGTGGCGTGAAGGCAGTCACGACTAACGAGGAAGGTGAAGTGCTGCACTCCATTTCCAGGAGACATGTCAGTTATTAGTCTGACATGGAAAGAGATGGAGAGACTGTGGGATGGGATGTTTGGCTCTTTGCACTCCCCTCTGTTGGTTAGCTCGTGTCTTGTTTTGGATAGTAGTCATAAGATGTATGCTTGATTTTAGTTAGTTTTACATCACTATTTTTATTTACTTTTTATGCATTTTATAGCTGTTTATTGTTGTGTGCACCTCATCTGTGGTTTTGTCTAAATCAGGTCTCTCTTGTAAATGAGTCCTCGTGACTCAAAGAGGCCAACCTGTGTAAATTAAGGCTGAATGAATGAAATAACTTAAAGCAGCTGACAAGTGGAGGACATGTGTATAATATAACATCATGCTGCAGGTTCTGAAGTTCAGTCAATTGTGCAAACGGTGGTGCATAAGTTCTGTTTCAGATCTGTTGGGACCCTCTTATGGAGCAAAGTCTATATGGAAAATAAATGAATGAAGGGAAGTGTATTGTTTGATAAAGCAAAATATAAAACTAAAATATCAGACTAATGCACTACTAAGAATAACATTCTGTGCTTTCTAAGAAATACAAGAAGGTCTGTATCGGTGCAGTCAAACACAACCAAAGAGCCAAGAGACAACTTTATAAAAGAGAAAACCTGTCAAACAACCTCCTAAGAATCATTTATGACAAAAAATTGGCACAAAGACTCCAGATAGTAGCGCCCAGGTGCTACTACTCCACTAAAAAAACTTGCTTTCTCAGCACAGCTCGTCTGGCAGGATGAATGAGCTGCACAGTAGCTGCTCTCTAAGCAACTGCTCATTACTCAAAACACATCTGCTGTTGAGCAAGACATTCCCCTCCTCTCCATTATTCTACCTCACTTACATTTTACACACTAATCCCTCATTCCTATCTTTACCATCTTTGACCTAAAACACTTTCAGCAAGCCTCCGGACGAGGACTGCTTCCCTCTCGGCATGCATAATGAATGACAAAACACAGCGATCGATGCCAGACCCTGCCGTGCCACTGCTCACCTGTGCAATCTCATACAGCAGCCTGTAGTGTTCCTCTCGCTTCTGTAAACTGCACAAATTGCAGCCCATTATAGTTGTTGTGGAAACGCCAGGCGCCCTAAATCTTCCTGGGAAGCAGTGGTACGGACACAGGGGGTCACCATCCACACTGAGGTGCCGGTGGTCATCAGTCACTCCTCAGCAAGCATCTCCTCCTGGCATCCCATTCAGAACGAGCCCAGCTCAGAGGCTGAGTCTGACAGGAGAGGCTTCGGATACGGTGAGCAGCAACGGCAGGACAAGTAACAGCCTTCTCCTCCTCTCTCCCTCTTTCAGCCTCACACACACATATGATCACACACTGGAGTTGTGACTCTCTTTCGCGGAGACACTCCCCCCCTCTTCCCACCTCAGTCTTGGCACACATGACCACATCAGTACCAACTTCTGAATATTAAGCAGGAGCCACTGTGGTATTCATGAGAGGTGGGCTCAGAGGAGGGGTTTGACAGAACGGGGAGGAGTGCGTTGCCGCTTCAATAAAAATGATCCACAGTTACACAAGAAGCCTCTTTGTGTGAGCAGGTCTGGTGAGAAGCCCTGAGCGCTGCACGCTGCGGGACGAGCATTACATGTCACTGCATCCGAGGACTAACTGTGATCGTTTGTCTGCCTAGGAATATTATCTTTATTTTTATTGGGAACAATTAATTAGAACATATAAGAAAAAACAAAGCAAAACAGGTACTACTTTCAATCTCCTCTTATGGATGCTAATAAATAGTTTATAGATAAGTTATTAATTCCTCTATAAACACTTACGCAATCATTAATAACTGCTTATTATGCATTAATTAAGGGTGACAGAGAGAAAAAACTGACCAGTTTCTTGCCAAATAGTGAGACAAATCTGTTCATCTATATATTGATGGTGTAGGGGCAGGGCAGCCGACTCAGGACCTGAAGGTTCCAGGTTCGGTCCCCGGTCACTGCGCATCTCGTGGTGTCTCTGAGCAGGACACATTATCCCCAGTTGCTCCCCGGGTGCTTTCCATAGCTGCTCACTGCTCCACTCAGTGGTGGATGGGTTAAATGCAGAGGGAACATTTTGTCATTGTATGGTAATATGCAATGATGACAACACATACACATTATTATTTCATCTAGAGTTGTTTTATTAAACATCTCAGACTAAGTTACTACCTTTTCAGCACAATAAGCATTTGTAATCCTAATTCTTTAGCATATATTATTGTTCTTTATCACTGCATTGCAAGTATCTACAAATAACATTATAGCCTAAAAATAGGTTTACAAATGCTTATTGTGTTTACAAGGTAGTATCTTAGTCTGAAATGTTAAATATAACTTATAAAATGAACTATGTAGTTGTTAGATTTGTCTCACCATTTGGCAAAAAACTGGTCAGTTTTGTCTCGGTCACCCTTAATTAATGCATAATAAACAATTATTAATGATTTACAAAGTGTTTGTAGAGGAATTAATTGCATATCTCTAAACTATTTATTAGCCATTTATAAGGGAAGCCTTGTTGTAAAGTGGTACTGTAAATTATTTTGAAAGAGCAGTTCTGTGGAAATACACACAATTTATATTATAAATGTTTGAACAGTTTGGAGAAAAAAGAGTTTATTTCTTATTGGAACGATGAGCTAATGGCCAGTGTGAGTGGGACATTTCAAAAGCATTTCTTTAGTCTTAAAACAATTCAGATCTACAACATTTCACAATTTTAATTTCAGCTGCTTCCCAGTCTTACATTACATAAAGTGATATGGTTAAATGACACTGTAATAACAGCAGCAGCAACTAGTTTTAGCCCTTCCATCACAGCCCTGGACATTTCCTGCAAAATTCTTAGAATATATATATATATGCTGGCATGATCATTTAATGTGCACATGACAGCAGTGTTAAGATTTTATAAAAATGACATGCACATGAATTGCAGTGACATCTGCTAAATATGACAGCAATCAACCTTGTTAGATTTACTTACCTGGATTATTGAGCATGCATCAGGACTACCTACATTATAATCTCTGATCTATAAAAATATATCTTGATTTCTTGATTGAATTTTTCTTACGTATGTGGATTTTAATTTTTTTTTATTATTATCGCTGATGTGTTAAAATATTCAACATCTTCAAGTATTTAAACATTTTCT
>JARVLU010000002.1:31250217-31260253 GCA_031762415.1 Simpsonichthys santanae | reverse complement strand
TTTTCAATGTAAAAACAACAACTGCACACTTAGAACACCGTTTTAATGTGTTTCCAAGCAGTTAGCTAACAAAATACCCTCAAAAAATAAAAAAAACATAAAATGCTGCATAAAAAAGGCAACGTAAGGTGTGATGACGTCACTAGGGGTGGCGCCGTAAGTCCGAGTTGCCGTAAGTCGATGGCGCCGTAAGTCATGGACCTCCTGTAATTGTCTCAAGCTAAAAAAATAATAATAATAAATTCTGGACCTTTCTAAAAATACTAATACAAATGCATTACTTCCTGTATTTTTGGAAGGCAATGTTCAGGAAAAAACCGACCTTAGACAATTATGTTGGCCTGCCATTGTTGTGACAAGCTATATCTCATTTATGGCCATACAAAATTGCATTTCCATGGAGCATTAGGGGATAGAGTGTCATTGCTTGTGCTCAGGTCCTTTTCATCTACACGTCAGCTTGTCACGGTGAGGGAGCCTGCAGTCTGTTGTTGCCGAGCTTCAATGGCAGCCTTACAGGCAGTGTTATGAAATCAATAAGTCACGTTGGACAGATGTGTGTTCTCTGGTAACAACTCACACAACATTAATACAGATTATTACAAGCTGCAGCTGTTCTGGGTCACTTTCCTCCACCTGCTGACCTTGCATCATGAATGGTTCTTCATGACAGCCATTTTGTGATGGTTCTGCTACATTTCCCAATCAATACAGCGCAGAACTTTATATTACTGCAAGAAAAGTAGTCAGCTCAAAGAGGATCGTACAAATAAAAGCTTCATTTCACGTTTTGATGTACTTAAAATTTCTGCAAATGGTATTGTTGCATGATATCTACAAAACTGGTTGAGATACAAAACAGATTGCAAGTTGTTGAACTTATCCCTGAACAGAGTAAGTTTCATTCTTCTAGTTCTATTGATGCTAGTTTTGCTGGGAAGACTGGTTTCCTCTGCACACACATACTTTGTCTGCAGGCATTTACTACTGCAGACTCATATGTGTGAAATTTAATCTAAACTAAAGCACAACACGAACAGGACCGCTTCATCATGGTTACATGTAAATGTTTAAGACATTGACCTTTATTTCACTGAGTGTTGCTGGTAGACAAAGGTAAACCAGCCTAATTTTAATCTTAGAGAGCAGTCAAAATATCTGGGGAGGGTTATTAACTGATTGGAGCTGTGACAGCTGATCTTGTTGCACATAACACCCAATTGTAGTTGCTAATAAAGAATGTTGATCCTGTAATAGTAAAAAGACCAAATCAGCACCTGCTTGATGTCTGGCTCACTAAAACCATTGTGGAGTTTGATTTCATAATTAAAAAGAAATCAGAGATTGACAGCTGGGAGATTTATTGTGAGCTATGGCAGACATTCTGACTCCAAGCAAGAAATGTCTGGATCTGCACTGAAACACTGAAACATTAAACTAAAGCTCTATTCACATGGGATTAGTTTTACCTAGGGACTGCATGCTATATGTAATAATTACGGAGATTGTCTGTGTTGTTGATCCCATATAAATCGGCCATGTCAGTAATTTGTAAAGTAAAAATTTCCCTGCACATGACCTACTATATTTTGCTGAACTCCGAGGTCCTGTGATAATACTAACCCAATGTGAATAGGCATCTTTGTGATTTGTACAGAAATGTGCAGGATCCGATACGTAATTAGACCTTTTTTTTTGTTTGTTTCCTGGGCACATTATTATTATTATTATTATTATTATTTTTTTGCTTTTGGCAATGGAGGCTGCATTGAAGTGCATAAATAACCTTTTGTGTCCCGGACCAGCAAAAGCCTATCATAACAGTGGCCAACAAAAAAAAAAAAAGAAAAGGCTGAAGAGAAGGAACAAAACCATATGCAAATGGTGGCTTACATCATGCACTGCTCTGTGCGGTAAGAATAATTTTCTTCTGTTTGTAGACTATTATACAGCTGGCTAGCGCTGGCAGTAACACATCACAGAGCTGTGGCCGTAGTCTGAACGTAACGTGACTGACGTAACGTCATTGTTACGCAATATAGATTCATATTACTTTCATTTAATTTGTAATTATTTGGTTCTCAATATTAGCAGCAGGGATTGTTTCTTAAAGTCTGACTTTAAAACATTGTTACAAATTCACAGAGTCTAGTTGCACAACACATGATGTCATACAGAAACAATGATTCATGTCAAGGCTTCCAGAGATAGCCATTTTTCAGCTTGACCAAAAACTGTCGTCCATAAATCAGATTTTTTTTTTCATTTATACAAGAAATATTTTACAATTCAAGTGGTACAGCGCCTCAGCTGGTAGAGCTGCCGCCTCTCAGAGAGAAGGTTGCTGGTTCAAATCCCAGCCGGGGACCTTTCTGGGTGGAGTTTGCATGTGCTTTTCATGCATGAGTGGGTTTTCTATGAGAACTCCGGTTTCCTCCAACAGACCAATAAAATGCATGTTAGACTGATTGGTAACTAAATTGTCTCTAGGTGTGAGTGGGAGAGTGAATGGTTGTTCATCTTGTTTGTTTCTATGTGTCCCTGTGATGGACTGGACACCTGTCCAGGTGTCCCCTGCCTCTAGTGAGTGCTGAATATGGGCACCTGTGACCCCTGTGGGACAAAGCGGGTAAAGATGATGGATGGATAAATTACAGTTCAATTTTAATGAAACTGTGGTCATTCAAAGTATGATAAGCTAGGATTTGATCTGTTGTTGTTTTTCAGTGATACAATTTATTTTTTAGATTGATGCAGTTTTTTTTTTTTTTTTATTTTATTGTGGACATAGAATTGTGATATTTTCACAACTGTGATGTTTTTTTTTTTCTTATTGTGATACATTTTATACACAGTAATATTTTCAAATTACACAAAAATGAAAAATTATTCTGCCAATGATGGTTCTTGGGAAGATGTTTGTAAGTCATAGCTTGATAAAAATCAGATACCATAATCAGCCTGGGAAACAGACGATCCATCCATCCATCCGTCCATCCATCCATCCATCCATCCATCCATACATACATACATACATACATACATACATACATACATACATACATACATACATCCATACATACATATATCCGTCCATCCATCCGTCAATCCATCCGTCCTTTATCTTTTACTTGTTTCTTCCTTTTCAGATTGTGGGGGTCACTTGTGCCTATATCCAGCAATCACTGTGCAATAGGGGCAGGGTACACCCTGGACAGGTCTCCAGGACATGGAGAGACAAACAGCCATTCACTCTCTCACTCACACCTGGGGACGGTTTAGAGTTAACAATCAGTCTAACTAACATGCATGTTTTGGTGTGTGGAAGGAAACAGGAGTACCCAGACAAAACCCATACATGCACATGCAAACTGTACCAAGAATGGATCCCCGGCCAGAATTCAATACGACGACCTTCTCGTGGGGAGGCAGCAAATCTACCAACTGCTCCACTATGCCACCTGGAAACAGAGCATATATCTAATTTAAAGTGAAGAAGGTATAAAGTTAAAAGTGAGCCCTGCCTTATTGAACTGCATTCAAACTAGTAGTTCACACATAAACCATCTGCTGCAGTGCCATCCACAGTCTGCATGCATCTGCTTGGGTTTTACTGGATAAAACAAAATAGTAATTACACCATCCTAACTTGCCGTATGTGTGATCATCAAGAAACTGAGCTTTGAGTAAAACTTCAAGATGTAATTATTAACTGTTTGTATTCTAATTCCCTGTATGTCTCAGGCTGTGGTGGAGGATTAGACTATAATCAAAAGACAATTTGACTTTAAACAGATGTTCATCTCTGTATTTTTCTCCAACTTGAACTGTGTTTTTGAATCGGATAATTCTCCGACTCTGCTGTGCACGATCATTTATTGTCCTACAAAGTAAAACAAAGACTTTTTAAGTAACTTTTCTGATCTCTTAGCTGAACTTACATCTAGATATGACAAAATAGTATTTAATGGGGATTTAAATATTCAATTTAGTTGTGCTGAGAAGCTTTAAGTGAAGGACTTTTTATATTTCTGTCAATGTCCCAGGTAGAAACGTGGGCATTCGTCAATCTTCACAAATTGATTTGGATTTTAATCTGGAAATCAGTGATGCTGTGTTTTTGGACTGCATGCTTTTTTATTTTGAGAATGTTCCTCCCTGTCAACCCCTTAAACCCTCCTGCTCGGCGCAGCCGGGCTTTTAATCAATCCACAGCCACTTGTTTCACTGAGGCTTTTAATTCTGAAGGGATCAAGCAGTCCCAGGTGTGCTCCATCACTGAGGAGCTAACCATCCCGTTTTATTCTGTCTAAATATTCTGGACCATGTGGCTACAGTAGAAATCTGACATCCAAAGCAGAGATCAGACCCAGGTTTAAATTATAACACTTTATTGTAACACTATTAGACGGTTGCAGGTTTATTTAAAATGCTGAGATTTGGCATTGTTATCAAAAAGCTGTGAAAGCTGTAAAAATCAAAACATTTCTCTGATATTGTCTCCCATCCCCAAGTTTTCTTTTCTAGTTTGAGCTCACTTCTTCATGATTCAATGAGCCTGCCCCTCTGGAGGCTTCCTGTGAACTTTGTGAGAAATGATTCCACTTCTTTTTAGAGAATGTAGCAAACACTCAGGCTCTCATTCCTCACCAGCTCATGATCCATCCTTTGTGTTTCCATGCTTAGCTGTGTTTGACCACTTTCAGTACATCTCACTATCTTTCGTCAAGCAGCTGATTTCCAGCATTAAGTTATCTGGTTCCCCCGTCATCATGGCACTTCCTCAACTTCTAAAGGACATATTTCCTATCCTGGGTCCCTCCATTCTTTCTATTGTGTGGCCACTTTGAGGTCAGCAGATCAGAGGCTGACACAGGTTCCACACACCTGATATAAACTCAGAGGTGATAGAGCCGTCTCTGTTTTATTTAATTTATTTATTTTTCTTCCTTGGGTTGCTCCCTTCATCAGGGGTCATCACAACGAACCAAGTCCGGACGGCCTTCCCGACGCAACCACAGACTACCCATTTGGCAGTTCTACTGGTTTATTTTTATAACTGTTCATTTTGTGTGTTAGTCTGTGTCCTCTGCTTGCTTGATTTATTGTACAGCACGCTGGTGCTCTACAGTAGTTCTCAAGCAGGAAAAAAGTAGGTTCTTTATGAACACTGCACATGTGGGGCGACACATTTTTGAACCAACTCTATTATTCTGTATTATTTAGTAAATTGTGTACATATTGTCAGGATCTGTGTTTCCTTAGAGTTTTTTTTTTACCCCACATGGTCAGTTCCAGCTTCTGCCACTCCCACCTGTTCCTCATTGTCTTTTTCCCAGCTATTCGTCATTATCTGTTGTTAGTGTCTCTATAAATTCAGTGTCTGTGTTTTCAGGTTGTCCATGGATTGTTTCCCCAAGCCTGTGTTCCTCCATGTTATCCTGCTCAAGTGTATTCCTCATAAGTTTGCTGCCACGCCAGCCTTTTGTTTTTGTTTAATAAATTTCAAAGTTTATGCTCAATAATCAAGGTTTAAAAAAATCCAACAGAGATAAGTCAGGTCCTCTGGACAGTTTATTTTTATTGAAACGTTTCATCCCTCATCCTTATTGAACTTTGATGTTTTGAACCACTTTAGCCAAGGCTGCCTCAGACGAGTCGGCGGGGTAGAGGGCGGAGTCCAAAAACCATCTTAGCACCATTCAACTGGTTGGCCCACTATGTGAGTGTGCTACTTATGGGTCTGAATTTGTTGCAGCTCCTCAGTCTGATGAAGTCTTTTGGATGAAAGATGAAACATTTAAACAAAAAGAAACCGTCCAGAGGATCTGACAACTTTGTTGAGTGTTTAATAAATTGTTTTCCTTTTCACCTCAGTTCACCGCCTGTCTGCATTCTGGGTTCAATTCCACACACCAAATCCTGATACATGTAACCTCTAGCTTTAAGAAAATTGTATGTCTAGCTGTTTATGACATTGCCATAGGCAAACATGATCTGAAGACTCTTGCACAGGTTTCAGAAAAGGTTACTGTCAGTTTTTTTTAAATCATCGGCCATATAAAACACTAAGCAACAAGCTAAACATGTACAAGACAAATATTTGCTTATGGAAATCAGAGGTGCTGCCCTAATGTTAAATGATATAAGAAAAACACATTTACATGGTTCAAAATGAAAAGTGGGAATCAATCAGTGATGCCATATGTTTGATAGAACATTCACCACTTTGGTGCTCTTACTGTTAATGGCTTTTACTTGATATAGTGGAGAACCCAGAAGCTTTCGGACAGCCATCTTAAATATTTTATTCTAGGGTTAATTTCATTTACACATCACCATCTCATCTTTTGATGGTCCTTGTGTTACCAAAGCAGAGTAAGCATCTCAGGCACCACATTTAGCATTCAGAGAGAACTCTGTATTCCCTTTGTTGTCTGTCTGTCTTTATTTCCCTCTCTTTTCTGAAGAGACATTTTTAGCACATCTCAGCAAACATTTGCCTCTAAAGAGTCTTATTCTTCAATCTCATCGTCAGTTACACTCTTGAATGGTTTCCCACAAAGAACCAAAGTGTGCCAAGCTTCAGTGAAAGCCTCATTTTCTCAATGGCCAATAACAATAAATTCCCTCACTAGAACACAATGCTATACACCCTCCGGCTTGAAGACAATGAAGTAATAATGCCATGCTATACAATGCTCTTCAGTGTTGCTGAAATATTATGTTAACAGTACACTTTCTAGTCAAGTGAGCACTGATGAGGGAGTGAATCAGGAAAAAAACCTTGACTTACTGGGTTTATGGTTCATTAGGCACCAATTTCTGAGGTATCCGACAAGGCACAAGGTATAACAGGACATGTTACTCTCCATTATGCTTCAAGCATCTTCGTAAAGGAGTGCCATTTAGTTGAATTACTGTGAAACAAAAAGTCACTGAAAGTTCATCAAGATGATAAAAGATCATTACAAATCATTAAGGTTGCCAGGTGTTATAAAAGGAGAAAGTCAACTCAGATTCATTATATGTTCCTTAAAATATACCTGATTTATTTCATTATACTTTGTATTAACGCTACAGCATGTGTATTAAGTGTATTACTGTAAGTGTAAAGATAGTTGAGTCCTTATACAGTAATCCTCGTAAAAAGGGACTGGGCAATTTTTCCACCCAATTTTGCTGAGTTTTAACTAGAATGTGTTTTAATTTTTTATTTTTTCCCAAATCTTAAAATATTCTTTTCAATTAAACTCCTTTTAAATATAACATTAAATCCTGTACTGTTTTATTCTTTTAAGACAAGAACATCATTTTAACCTCATTCCTAAAATCTTTTGTAAAATATGGACTTGTCTGTCAGCTGTAGGTGATAATTACTAAGCTGAATTAACTTGTGGATGTTTTGTGTTGATTCACTTATTCTCTAATTGCCTCCCTTAGAAAAGTTTTCAGCTCAGTAACAAATGCGAGGCTCATTTCAACATTTAGCTTGAAAATAATCAGCAAATAAAAGTTACACACAGCTAGCTTGGACACTAATACTTTTGTTCCTCTCCAGCTAAATTTATATTTCTTTACCTAAGTTTCTTTCAAGAAAACTGAGGTATTTGTCAGGGTAAACGTCTGGGTCCAGTTAATTTTGATCAATAATAATCCCCATCCTTCCAATAAATTATTTCCTGCGTGACACGTTTATTTTAAACTAAAAGCATTATGTAATGTTACTGCTAGTTTTATTTTATTTTTGTTTGTTTGTTTTTGTATGCAAACCACACTGCACTGCAATTTTTTTTATTTTATGTTATGTTGCTCATATTTTACATTTAACGACTGCCCACAATGTCCTGTGGGATGAAAACAAACTGCATCTTGAGAAAACAAACATTGTTCTTTTGGTTTACTGGTTCTTTTCCTGTTTTGTATTTAAATGATATATGCAGGCGCACACAGTTTGAAAATCCTGTAATATTCCTCGGTCTTATCAGGTGACATGCTGCTTCATCCTAACGCCACCTGACTGATTCTGAAGAAAAGGCCAGAGGCAGCTGCTCACTGAAGTTTCATCAGTTAGGACGGGTTATTAACAGCAGCAGATACACTCTGTTTGTGTCTGGAGGTGCCAACGTCAATAAATTTACTCAGTCCTGCCATAATATCACAGTATGTGCTGCATCTCAAAAAATGAACATCCATCCATTATCTTCTGCTTATTCTGAAGTCAGGTCTTGGGGCAGCAGCTTGAACAGGGAGGTCCAGACATCTCTCTCCAAAGCCTCCTCTTCCAGCTCTTCTGGGAGGACTCCAAAGTGTTCCCAGGCCAACCGAGACATAGTCTCATCAGCGTGTCCAAGGTCTTCTCTGGGGTCTCCTCCCAGTTGGACATGCCTGAAGCACCTCCCTAGGGAGGCACCCAGGGAGCATCCTTTCCATTACAATTCAATTCAGTTTATTTATATAGCTCCAAGTCACAACAGAAGTCGTCTCAGGGCACTGAACAGAAACATGATGCCAGATGCCCAAACCACTTCAACTGGCTCCTCTTAATGTGGAGGAGCAGCGGTTCTACTCCGAGTCTCTCCCGGATGACTCAACTTCAGAGTCCAGCTGCCCTGCGTAGAAAACTCAGAGATTTTGGTCTTTCGGTCACTACCCAGAGTTCATGACCATAGAAGAGGTAGGAACATAGACAGACCAGTACACAGAGAGCTTTGCCTCACAGCTCAGCTCCCTCTTCACCACAATGAATCAATACAGAGTCCACAATACAACAGACACTGCACCAATCTGTCTGTCAATGTCATGCTCCATTCTTCCCTCACTTGTGAACAAACTCCCAAGATACTTGAACTCCTCCACCTGAGGCAGAACCTCAACCTGAAGAGAGCAATCCACCCTTTATCAGTTGAGGACCATGTCCTCAGATTTGGAGGGGCTGATTTTCATCCCAGCTGCTTCACACTCAGCTGTGAACCGCTCCAGTGAGAGATGGAGATCACGGCACAATGACAGCAATAGGAACACTCCGTTGGAGCAACAGGGCAAAAAGCTGAGCTCCCACTAAACTCAACAGAAAAACGAAAAAATATATATTTCTGGCACGAATTTGATCACCGTGGATGAAACGAAAAATCGCCACAGGAGCCAAGAGTTGAGCTGGCTGATCTCGGTGCTTCATTGGAGGGGACTGAGTGCCAGCCGATCGCTGACTGTGAGTAGCTAGCTAGGTTAGGGAGCTAACCACGTAGCTACTACGAGCGAGCGGAGGGGGCCGAACGCGGACCTGTGTACCTCCACCTGGGGAGAAGCTATTGCCAGCGGAGGGAGCCGAACGCCGCTCACGGCCGAATGCGGACCTGAGTGCCTCTCAATCTGGGTCGAAAATTATAACAAACGGAGGGGGCCGAACACCGCTCTCGGACCGAAGTTCCGCCGACAGGTACGACGAGCCGAGCCTCGAGCCAAGCTAGTGCACCGACCTCCGAGCTGCTGCTACCGGAGAAGGAAGAGCGCCGTGCCGGAACAGGAGTTAAGTCCATCGGGGCAAAACTGCTGGGAGCGTAGGGTGCCAAACGCGGACCTGCAAGCTGGCTAGGGAGCTAGCCACGAAGCTGCTGCGAGCGAGCGGAGGAGGTAGAACGAAGTTCTGCCGACAGGTACGACGAGCCGAGCTACGAGCCGAGCTAGTGCGCCGACCTCGGAGCTGCTGCGACCGGAGAGTGAAGAGCGCCGTGCTAAAACAGGAGGTACCGCCATCTGGAGCCACCAGCCAGGCTTATGTTGGGGGCTGCTGCGACCGAAGAAGGCCTGGCACCGTGTGTGAACGGATGTTCTGCCGTCTGAACCAGTCTAGCACTGGGCTAATAACGCCATCACTAGGCCGGTGAGCCTCGTGGGAGGGCCACGTGTTTTGGCCAACAAACCATCAACAAAAGACCAGCTACCACAAGTACTGTAAGTAGTGATGGGAAAAAGTGGAGACAAAAAACTTGTGTCGAGGGAAGAAAATTCAGGAGATATGGATGATATAAAAAAA
>JARVLU010000002.1:31151977-31163692 GCA_031762415.1 Simpsonichthys santanae | reverse complement strand
CACACACACACACACACACACACACACACACACACACACACACACACACACACACACACACACACACACATGGCTATAACTCCGTCATGTAGATATTAAAGTAACATGTGTCAGAGAGTTGCTGACATGTATTTTATTGTATCAAACTCAACTCACAAGAGTAACTGGGAAAAGTCATTTTATCATTTAAAACATGTAATTATTATGATGAAACTCATCATTAGATTATTTCATTTGCTCAATTTCCTGATAGTACTGTGGTGGGCACGTGCACTCTTCCCAGCAGTGCGTGTGAGGCGGAGGAGTGCAAACACCCCTACATGTTGAGTGGGGATGTATTTGTGGACACTGACGGTGCGTCGGGGTGACTGAACAGAGAATGACGCCTGTAGGTGGCAACCATACCTCATCGACAACTGACTCACAGGCGCACGCGCGCTCCGGGTGCACGCACACGCACGAACGCCCGTGCAGAGCCATCAGACGGCGGCTTCCTACATTAATGCCATTGATCCCTGATAATGAATGACCGCTGCTGGTTTTAATGGGCAGAGGCAACAACAAAAAAAAAAAAAGTGGTCAAAGTTAAAGTGGTCCCCGGGCAACACGGGAACACGCCTACACGTGCGCGTATAGGCTGCTTATATAGCCACGCTTGTGAGTCACTCGCGCGCGCGCGCCCTTAGAGACGATTTCAGCGCGCTCGCTATTCAAGTCATGGACGGCGCGGAGCTAGGGGACCATTAGGACCCAGAAGAGGGGGGAGACGCTTTGGCTGCTGCTGCCTCACCGCGCGGATCGGACGCACGCGCTCCCAGACACGCGGAATTATTACTAATGGTTTGGGTGAGGGAAGAATAAAGAAGAGCGTCCAGAATCTGCTGTTCCGCCACGTGCCATCTGCTCTGATTCCAGAGCTGCCTGTGGCAACCCATTGGTACTGATGCTGCGCGTGTGATGGTTGCAGTGGGACGGATATCCTTAATCTGATCCAATCGGCGCTCTGAGGGTTTTTTCTCTTTCTTTTTGGTTGTTGGACGCTTCTGCACCTCTTTCTGCGCTGTGACCTTATTCAGTGCTTTAAATAGGTAAATGCTGACTGTCATGATTTCATCATCATTTGATTTGAAATAAGGAGGAAACATTTTCACCCTCTTTTTCTTTCCTTTTAGTTTAGTTTTCTTTCTTTCTTTTTTGAATAGGATTTATATTCTGGGAGTCAGTTTGGGGCTGGATTAGCCATATGCTGACTCGGATACCCATCTAAAAATATAAAAAAAAATCAAAAAAAAAAAACACTGCAGGATTTTACTCCTCCTCATTCCAGAGGAATACGCCGTTGGAGCTGCAGCTTCTTCAGGGCTTCCATCTGCTCGTGGAGGGGAATGGTGGCGGCGCCGGAGATCCACGCAACTCTCCCTGAGTGGGCTTTTCGCAGGCGAGCATCTTGACTTGTGATCGAGAGAGGGACGCGGACTGCAGCAGCCTCCAGCCTCCCCCACCACCACCACCACCACCACCTCCCCCCCACCCCTCTTTCACATGGAGATTTGTGTCTCGGTCGCGCTGCCAACCCTGAAAACGTGGACGGGGGCCCTGCTGATTTTGCCTGCTCCGTTCTCGCCCTCGATTCCCTTTATTCGAGAAAATGCGTAAGTGTTTGATTCATCTGAGCTCCTGTGAGCAGTAAACCCATCTTCCATCAGCATTTATTCCATCAGTGGTTTGCTGTTGTCTCAGACTTCAATATACTGAAATATACTTCCACCCCCCCTCAAGCTCTTCTTTCCTTTCTGTATAAAGGATATGAGATCTGCGGCATACTTTCTCGAGGGTGCGTGAGAGTGTGTGTGAGAGATATAAATATAGACAGATACAAACTGCAGGGTTGGAGAAGAAGAAGAAGAAAAAAAAAAAGGTGGAGGTAAGTGGTGCAACAAATCCCGTGTTTGAGCGCTTCATGGAGGCAGCCAGAGTGCGTTAGTCCCTGCTGCCAGTCTTACTGGTATAGAAAAAGGCCTACGTCATATGGTAATTCAAATTCAGTTCAGGTATTCTCAGCTTTCCCGTTTGCAGCATAAAAGCGCTCCGGATTGGTCAGGTGAACTGGCTGCTCCATCTGCGTCGAGTGTGAGAGTGCACATACCCAAAGCTTAGTCACAATGTTTCTCAGAATGCTCTCCTGTCCTGTCCCTTTATGCTCACGTCTGGGTTGAAAACCTTTATTAACGCCAGGGATGAGGTTGTTTTCCTCCTTAAAGCTTGAGCAGGTTCACTGGATGCCTGAAGGCAAACTGTTTTCTACTGGCTTTAAAATACATCTTGAAAAAAAAAAAAAAGATGGAAAGAAAATGTGAGCAGGAGCTGTCCATCAGTGTGTGGTGCTGAAAATGTGCTGATTGAAGTGCATGCAGAGCACTAAGAACGCTGCTGCAGCCCAACAGCTTCCTGCTTTAAACCCTAACCGGCTCATCCTCAGTGTGCCCTGCCTGCCATATTCACATCTGGTGATTTTATGGCCCGTCAGTAAAATGAAGGACACGCTCAGAGTGTGAAGGCTTGGTTACCACCTTATTTGCATGCATGCATGTATGAGCAATGGCTGTGCCCAACATGCAGTTCCTCCTTCACACATAAAAGTCCATTTAATCACGTTGGCTCTCTGATGACTACACTGTGATACAAACTGTTTGTCTGTTTCATCAAATTGCTCTGTCAACTGTTGGGAAATTATTGTTGTCTGTGTGAACATTTAAATTTAATCCCATTGTGCAGAGCGTTCTCTGATGGTACATTGAGGAAACACAGTATTCTATATAAAGGTACCGCTGTTCTTGCTTTGTGTTTTGCTGTTGCTGTTGGGTTTCATTGTGCCACACGCTCATAAATACAAGCCGAGACACCAGTGAGCTTCTCAATAGGGCAATAGGCCACCAGACTGGGACACAAGGGGGGAAAGCAGTGGAAGAAGTTGAACTTCAAAGCTGAGTGCCAGTTGTGTCTCTGAATATGTGAAGTGTTCTGCATGGCTGACAATTTGTGGTGAGCATGAGCTCCATGCCTGTGGCAAGACAACCGCGCTTGTTGTCACGGCGTTTGAGTTTGTGAATTTATCACCTAGTTAAATTGTTCTGTCATCTGGAAAAAAATGAATAAATAAAAGCAGCAAAACAAGTAAAATGTGATCGCCCTTAGAAAACATTGTAGGTTTTGACATTTACCTGCTGCCAAGGGACTGAACGGAGGAAAACGATGCTAGAGATGCTCAATGCAACAGCCCTGACAGAAGCCTTCACTGTGGGACATGAGCACTGGGGTGAATGGATTTCTTTTCATGCGTGACACACATGTAGTCAACCACTGGTACAAAACAGGAGGAACAGTGACTCATCTAACAATTTGTGCCGTTTTATAAAATGCAGATTTTGTTCTTGCCCAGTCTACTGCATTAAAAAAAGACAATATAAGCTTTTGATTAAAGTTTTATCATGAATTTCATGTCACAAACTGCCTTTTTGCTCCTATGTCAGACATTATAATGATCTGATTCATCTCTGTTTGTCTTGTTTATAAGAAAAAAATATCCCATTCAGAAATTGTTTTTCTTAAATATAATGGAAACTGCATCCCGTCCTTAGCTATTTCACCATTAGACATAATTACAAGATGCGCTCGTGCTCAGAGTGTGTGTTAATGAGGACAGTCAGCTACTACAACATCAAACTTTAGCTACAAGTAAGGTTAAAGTAAATTACATTTTTTTATGTTTTGTAAGATTAAAGATCTGTAACAACCTTTTTGAGCTGGCTTGACTCCAGATGTTCACCAGTTGTTGATGTTCATAAAGTTCCACTAAAACCCATTCTGTGTTCATGAGTTTGCTAACAGACTAAATCAGTGCTGATGCCAACAATAAGTCAGAGATGATGTGCAAACGCAATATGTTAAAGCTAAAGAATCACGTTGAACAAACAAAAACAAAAGCTCACTATCACACAAGGTTTTATCTCAATATCTGTGAAATTAACTGAGATACACAGTTTTATGTGTGACTGCTAATGCCATGTTGTCCCAGCATCCATCTTGAATTGGAGTGTCTGCAGAAGTTAGTCAGCTGCAGACATACATTATATAATACATGTCTGTGAGTTTTATTAAAATATGTGGAGTGGTTCATGGGATCAATCCATCCATGCATCCATCCATGCATCCATGCATCCATCCATCCATTCAATTAAATGCAATTCAATTCAAAAATACTTTATTAATCCCAAAGGGAAATTAAGTGTTGTCATAGTGCATTGTCCTGGCTTCATTCAAGAGTTGCTAGATGCTACTAGCTGTGGGCAGGAAGGATCTCCTGCAGTGAAGAATCTGAAGAAGAATCTGGCCACAGATACCGATCTGTCCACCTGGATGCAGGTTACTGTGAGATCTGATGGGCCTCTCGGTCCTCCTGGGGAGCAGGACTGCCCAACTGCTGGGCAGAATTTCTCCCTGAGCAATGGTCACTTCTTCCAACAGCGTGCCGAGATCCTCCTCACCACATACAGACAGCTGAAGGTGCTGGGGGATGATCCCCATCCTCCTGTTGTCACGAGCCGAGTTCCCCACCATCTCCAGGATCTCTGCGGTCAGGTACTGGAGCACCTCCGCCAGGTTGATGGGAATTTGTCCACGGCGCCTCCTTTTCAACTCATTTGGGATTTGGAGCTGTAGTTTAGGTATTTGAGATTTTGAGATTTAATCAGCTGCTCCTGGTTGTAAAAAAAAAACCACCTTGTTGCCATGGTTACACATCATAACAAATGCCCCAAAGTAAAACGCTTTCAGTAAAAATCCTTCCAGTTTCACAGCATCTGATATGGAAGTAATCATCTGGAAAAAAGTGATTCGCATCCAGAAAAAAGAGGAATTAATGTTTTCAAAAGCAATGAAAGTAACAGAGCTGCTCCAACATGCAGCCACCCTGAGGGGTGCAATTCTAGAACATGCATCCATCCATGCATCCATCCATGCATCCATCCATTGTTTTTACCTGCTTCTTCCTTTTTGGGTCATGGGGTTCACTGCTGTCCATGTCCAGCCATCACTGTGTGAGAGGCAGGGGACACCCTGGACAGGTCTCCAGTCCATCACAAGGACACATAGAGACAAACAACCATTCACTCTCTCACTCACACCTAGAAACAATTTAGAGTCACCACTCAGTCTAACATACATGTTTTTGGTCTGTGGGAGGAAACTGGAGTGCCCAGAGAAAACCTACACATGCACTGAGAGAACATGCACACTCCACCCAGAAAGACCCCGGGCCAGGATTTGACATGGGTCAACCTTGTTGCTGAGAGGCAGCAGCTCTACCAACTGTGCCACCGTGCTGCCCAGCATACAAGATGGTAGGCTAAATGTATCTCTCCAAAGAATGCTAATTTCATTTGAGCAAATTTTTACTAATTAATTTTTATGGTCACGGTCACAATAAATGGTTATTCTTACAGAAATATTGTGACATTCCTGGCAGAATTACTTCAAGATGCTTCTACTGCTGTTTGCATTTGCAAATCCATAGATTCTTATATAAATAACCAAGTTATAACTGTCGGTTTGTTCAAAATTAAACTTTGTCTCTCAAAACTGAGACTTTTCAAAGTTAGTGTACCTACAAAATATTATTGTTCATAATCGGTTTTCAAATAAAGTACTTCAACAAATCTGTCAATTGAAGTTTTTGTTGTCAAGTTTAGTTTGTACTTAATAAATGTGACTAGTGTCACTTTATATTCATTCGTTCTATCTTTATTTATACAGGTTAGTCGCATTGAGCCCCAGGGACTCATTTACAAGAGAGACCTGTTCCAGACAGAACATACTGTATAAAGTACAGAAGAAATGCAAGCTCGAGATCATCTTGATTCATTTGCTGTTTACAGCTCTGAAAAAATAAACACTTATTTGATTTTGCTCCCATTTTTAATGAGTTGAACTCAAAGATCTAAAAGTTTTTCTATGCACAAAACAGACTTTATTCTCTCAAGTGTTGTTCACAAATTTCTGTAGTTTGTGAGCACTTCTCCTTTGCCAAAATCAACCACCCACCTCACAGATTTGGCAAATCAAGATGCTGATTAGACAGCATGATTATTGTACAGGTGTGCCAGGTGTGCAATAAAAGGCCACTATAAAATGTGCAGTTTTATCACACAACATAATGCCACAGATGCCACAAGTTTTGAGGGATCGCGCATTTGGTATATTTTGTCATTATTGCAGCCTTATTATGTGTCTATTGTTTAGTTTTCAATGTGACACTAATTATTTCATTTAAATTGTCTAATAGAGTTACTTCTAGCGTTTTATGTAAACTACAACACAGCATTTAATGAAAGCTATTGCTGAGACAGAGAAAGAGAATGGCCAAATTAAAAAGACACAAAAAATGTGGACAACATTGAGATAATTCTGGAGACGTTGTGCTGGTCAAATGTTATTTTACACTAATAATAAACTTTTTGGTCTTGGATAAGAAACACATATTGTAATTTGTCTTCCTTTCCCAAATCTGGATCCTGAATATTTAGTCAGAGGGATACGTTTGTTCATGCACAGTTCGGTGAGTCTGACACACTGCAGCTCATATTATGAGCAAAATCGTAACCCAGAGCAGCTGCTCATGTCAGTAATGGGCATCAATAACGGCGCCAGGCCTGTGGTTTGTAATTGTGTTGGAGAGGTCAGTGTGGGGTCAGCGGGGCATTCCCCCAGCCTGCCTAATGAAGGAAACACAACTCTCCCGCACACCAGCACTCTGCACAGCCATCTCCAATCCCAGGCTCCATTGCCCGTGTCAATCACTCCATCAGCAATAGATATATTGTCCGGCAAAGCACTGCCAAGACACCAGTACAATTTACAGTGTGTACAGAGAAACTATACTTCAGCTAATGCGTTGTCTAATTTTGTTTACCCTATTAGTGATAGCGCAATGAGCTGATTTGCAAATTGGACAATGTTTTACAAAAAAACAAATGCCATCATATCAGCAATGCAAGATGTGGTTTTAGTGTTGTTTATAAGATATTTATGGAGATTGCTGTTCAAATGACCTTTTACACTAATAATAAACTTATTATTCAGAAAAACATTTTTAATAAACAAAATGTCACACTTTTTCCGCAACTACTTTGTCCAGTTCAGTGTCGATGAGGAGGGTGGGGCCTATCCCTGTGTTTAATGACTAAGATGTGGGGTACATATAGATAAATGGCCTGTGAAAAACAACTGGTCATGATGAGAGACAGAGCACTGCATGGATAGAATAAACAGTAACAATTCCATGTGTCTGACAAAATTATTTATCTAAGCAATTTAGAGTCTCAACTCTGAAGCTACTCTTGTATTTGTTCACAACCTATGCGTTCAGAGAGTGGGTTTCTTCAAAACTCCATGTCATCCATTGACAAACCTTTCATAGTCGACCACAGAACAAAATAGGAGCTTTGGCTGTTGTTAACAGTAGATGGATGGATGGAATGCATCCATCCAACCATCCATCCATCCATCCATCCATCATCTTTTACCCGCTTCTTCCTTTTCAGATCACAGGGCTTGCTGTGTCCATATCCAGCAGTCACCCTGGACAGGTCTCCAGTCCATCACAGGGACACAAAGACTCAAACGAGACAAACAAACATTCACTCGCTCGCTCACACCTAGAGACAATTTAGAGTTACCAATCAGTCTAACATGCATGTTTCTGGTCTGAAACCAGAATATCTGAAGAAAACCCACACATGCACAGAGAGAACATGCAAACTCCGCCCAGAAACACAAATTTCATGCTCACCCAGAAATGTCCCCGGCCAGGATTTCAACCGGCAACCTTCTCGCTGAGAGGCAGCTGCTCTACAAACTGTGCCACTGTGTCACAATGTTCATAACAGATTATTCAATTGAATAAAACTAAATAGGTCTAAATGATACAACTCTATCTTTTTAGATTGAACTTTTTCTTTGATATAGAAAAAAAATTGATTACATGCAAAGACAAACAAAAATGCTCTGAGTGATTAAAAAAAGCTTCCACATTTACTGCCATGGTGAGTCTCCAAGATGCAATCAAAAATCAAGATTTGTTGGAGTTGCAAAATGCTTTAACTAAAATAATATAAAATATTTAGTAAGCAGTAAATAGATACAGTATTGCAAAAAATAATCACAGAGACAAAAAAAAAATAAGAACCAAAAAGAAAAAGAAAAAAAAAAGAAAAAACACTGGAAACAAGAAACCAGTTTGCAAACTATATGATCTGACAATGAACTACAGGGACTGAGCAGAAGACTTGTGGGCTGGGAGGGGTGATTAGTGACAAACACCTGGGCTGACGAGCAGATGGAGTGCAGGTGTGAACTCAAAGCTGGTAAGACTGAGGGCAAAACAATTTGACAAGAAAGAAACAGAAAATCTACTGAACACAAGAAATCTCTAAATAAAACGAAGAACATGGTCAAAACAACTAAACACATTTATAAAAAATAATTCAAAACCCAACAGAAAAGTCCCATGATCATGACATTTACCACATAACAAAAATATGCACGTTCTAGGCAAATATTTTTCTGAAGCAAATAACGATCATATTTTCTTTGATACCGTTTCTCCCTAATTAAAAAAAAACTTTTAAGCGCATGATCAAAGTTTAACAACAGGATCAAACTAAAACAAGGCAGACATTAAAAATGGTCCGATTTGCTCTATTGTAGTGATTTCTATACAAAGAGTAAAACAGACATATTATGTGAAAGGCCTCTAGATTATTGTTTCTCTAAAGCTTTAAGGTCTACATGAATACACAAAAAACTGAGTTCACATCTCCACTTTGTATGCATTTAGTTCTCCTCACAACAAATGTCATTTGGATGTGGATCAGAAGTGCAACCGGAAAAGAAAATGTTTTGCAAAATGTTCATGTTAGTGTGAACAAGGCCTTTAGCAATGACAGGCTAAATAAAACAATAGCAAATTTAAAAATATATAAATGTCATAATGTCTTAGAACATCTTAAACATTAGAAACTCCACTGAAGCATTCAATGGTTTATTACACAATATTTATTACTAATGACCTGTATAAGACAGAGGAGGACCAAGCGTGCACGTGGGACAGACTGACGCCAAGGGCAAGTTTATCTTTGAACTCTTAAGTGGAGGTAGCAGCGCTTGGTGCTTATGATTGAATTAGACGTATTAGCCGTCACTAGCTTGTGCATTTGTGCCGTTAAATAATAAGCCATGTTTTATTGAGCGCACATCGTGCTCAGCCCTTTTTGACCTGAAGAAAACAAGACACAACAGAGCTGTTGTGCTGAGATATTCACAGTAATGTTTGTTTTATTATACAAAGTAACTGAAAGAGAAATCAACTTAAAAAAAACAACAACAACAATGGAACTGGTATTACATTTAAATCTAGTGCCGGTGCTTTTTACTCCCATCTGAAGCATCAATAGATTACAGAGTGTAGCTGGATTTTAATTACTCCAGTTCCACAGAGAAGAACCTGTGTCTCCTTTTAAAGTAGATGTCTAATAATGTTTGTGCTTCAGTTGAGAAGTGGGGGAATAAAAGCTGCTGCAGAGCAAACAAGAGATGGGGACAAACTGCAGGGAGTGAGAGTAAACAAAAGGAAGTGAAGAAGAATGTGAGGCAAGCAGGAGCTGGCCTGATGGACGGGCAGATTGGATTGTGAGGAGTTGAGTTGATATGAAGGTGATGCAGTGTGATGGTGAGTGAGAATCGCACAGAATATTCTGAAGGAATACGTCTAGACATGTCAGCAAGTAAACCAAGACATTAGCAGCATGTTTAAATAACCTGTCCACTTATGAAGAGGGACTGCTCTCCTGTTTTTATTCCAGATACTTTATTGGTGCTTCCTCACATACACAGACTTGTACATATTTAGAACCAGCCATATATTGCTTCAGATAATGCAATTTCAGAAAATAGATTGGATTCGTTGACCATCTTTTATAAAGATGGATGGTTCTGTCAATATTCTATGGCTGGCTGGCATTAGCCTGACATGCAGTATAAAACTTTCCATACCCCAGTAAAAATGCTGTTTAATGCTGCTCTGGGAATGTATGGATGCTGCTGTTTCCATTATCCATTTAACAGCTTCTAACCGGAGGATTTATTTCTGTGAATTAGTTCTTGTATAACACGACTGTATCATGGATCATAAAGTTACAGTCAATACAGCATGGGGACGCCATGGTTTTTAGGGGGAACACTAAGCTAACCCTTACTTTTCATGTTCATCTGACAGCAGTACCAGCTGATGCAGTGGCAGCTGTTTGTGGCAGAACTTGAGCCGATTCTTCCTTCATCTACCATGTTCTCTAACGTCCCACAGTAGCCATTTGCTCATCAGTCTATTACTTTCAATAGGCGTCAGAGTAATTGGCTATTTCACACATGTAAGGGTTGAGCTGGCAGAGGGTAAAGGCCAGGCAACCAGGCTGTCGGTGTCCTGCACCGCAGTCATCCATCAATTATTATCAGGCACAAGGAAAGCCACTGTGGCCCTGAGCCGGCACTTTGTCAAACCTCATCTAGGGTACCCAGTTAATCCATGAACACGAGGGAGGGTGAGCAGAGCAGATCTGCTTTACTGTGCACAGTGTGAGTGCGTGTGTCGATAAGAATTATAAAAGTAAAATGTCTTCAGGGTGCCTGAATCTATACAGAACAAAAGAGCTTGGAAATACCAACCATCTGTCGATCACAAATACATGCAGTTATCATTTCAATCTGAACTAAATCCTCCTGAAACACAGACTGTTTTTTAAACAAGTAAAAGTGACATTGCAAGAAGAAATGCATTTAACCTGCCTCCTTGCATGTCAACGTTTTAAACAATAATCTCATTTAATCAGTTAGGACCCACGTTATGTGTTGGGAGTCACTCTCAACTACTACCACACCAATTTGTGGTTCAGAATATATATAGATGACAGAGTTATGACAATTTTTGCATTTGCTAAATTGCTAATTAGCTGTGGCAGCCAACTTGAATTGTGTTGCCTTCAAAAAGTAATCAGTCATAGATTTGGAGTGTCAATAAAATATGTCCACTAGTTCATGAGATAATTTGCTAAAAGACAAAAATACAAAAAATGCAATCTATTTTCTGATTTTATACAATGTTGCTGTTGATTTTTGGCAAGCAAACATACAACTATTTAAAAGCATGCTGCATTTAGTGGTATGTTCACTGTGGTGTCAAATCTTTGTTTTTATTAGGGATGGGGCCGATCCGATCCAGTATAGAATACCAGCATTATATCGGATTATCGGATCCATCCTGCCAATATTTCCGATCCATTATGTTGTTGGCTTCAGACTACAGTCTTTAACAATGTGTGAGTTAAACACATTGAACACACTCTGAGACTAACAACAGGAAACACCCTGATGCATGCCCAGGAAACACCCAAACTTTAGCAGCACACAAGATGCACATGTATAACACAGATGTCCATCTCACTCATGGTGCAGCCGGAACACTAATATACCGCTAAACATTATGGGAAAGGCATAACACAGTCGCGTTGCGGGGTGGTTGACTGCCCCACTTTAAGTTTCGTTTTTGACGAGCTGCAGTTTCTTTCACTTTGCAGTTTAATAATAATAATTAATAGCTTTGGTTTT
>JARVLU010000002.1:31132223-31148093 GCA_031762415.1 Simpsonichthys santanae | reverse complement strand
ATATATGCACACAGTATATTCTTTTTTAATTTCTTCCTCTGAAATATGATAATAATGTCACAAATTCTACAGTTTAACACCAGTGAAGGCAGAAAGCATCTTTGAGTGATTAAGCTTGAATTCACTAAAATTAATTAACATAGAGGCAATTACTTCTATTCCTGAAGCGTCATTTTATTGTGAAAATTTGCATGTTATAAGTATCATCTTAAGGATTTCCTTGAGTTTCCACTCGTTCATTATTTTCCTTTTTTTTTTTTTTTTTTGGTTTGAAAGACCAAACTTTTTTTTTTTTTTTTTGTTCGTTTTTTTTTTTTTTTATTTTTTTTTTTTAAATTCCTTTAAAAAAAGTTGGCAAAAATAAACCTGCAGTTTGTTGAATACACAGAACATAAATCACATATTCGCTCAGTGAAATAACATTTTTTATGAATTGTTACAGGTGGATCAATCCACGAGGAGGTGCCTGACCCTGACGAAGGTAAGACTCATTTTATTGCCACAAAACAAGGCCGGCCGGAGGCATAAGCATCATAAGTGACTGCTTAGGGCCCCCGGGCCACTAGGGGCCCCACTAAGTAGAATTGATTTTTTAAATTATTATAATTATTGTTGTTAGTAATGATTTTTATACAATTCTTGTTAGAAAGCCCTCATTGTTTGCTTTGCTTGTTGAGCTAATTTCTCTTTGACTGTAGCTTGTTTTCTTTCTGAATTTCATGAATCCTACGTTTTTGAATGCACCATGTCTGACACACCGTTCTGTTTAACGTTTGCTGCAGTGAAGTCGTTTTCTCTCCCAAAACGGATATAGTTTTGCATTTTGAGCATCTGTTGTTGTTTCCTGGTGCACTGCTGTGTATAGATGACAGAAGGTGATCCTATTGATGTCATATCATTTAGTCTGGATGATCGGTGGCCAATCGAGCAGAACATCTCTAATCACACACACACACCCCCCCCCCCCACCCCCAAAATACTGTCAAGGGAAGGTGTAAAGGTGTAAAAGTCAAATAATTTCCTGTTTGCATGTTTTTATTATGAAGACAATGAATTTCCAAAACCAGAAATATATCATTCTGATTCAACAATGTTCAGTCAGGTCATCTGGATGGTTTCTGTTCTTGCTGAGATGTTTTGTCTTTTATCCAAAGGACTTCTTCAATCTGAAGAGCCACCAAACAAACTGATTTCCACAAACAGAACATTCCACGGTGGGGAAAAAACAAACAAACAGTTTGCTGGTGCTAAGAAGGCCTCTGGGGCCCACCCTCTCCCCCCGTCCACTCCTCTGAGACAGTCATGCCAAAGTGGTTCAAAACACCAAAGTAATCCAGGTAGATGTGCATTTTTCCACTATGGAGTATCAGTTTGTTTGGTGGCTCCTCTTTGGATGAAGGTCGAAACGTCTCAACAAAGAATCAACCATCCAGATGACCTGACTGAACGTTGAAGTTCTACGTGGATTTTTGAGCATGAACTTTGGCATCTATCTGATAGCAAAGTTCTTCTGTCCACCACAAACACAACAAGATGGCTGACATTTAGCAGCCAAAGTGCTAAATGTGAACTTGGGGTTTTATACTGCACAATCAGACGCTACTGTGATGGGAAAACTGCACATGCTGTGAGGTTGCTGTGGAAACCAAGGCAAGAACAGCACCTGACCAAGAAATGGTCCAACATAGTTTACATTGATCTTTTGATGTTAGATATAAATATGTGTCATCTCTTCAGAATTGTCTGACATCTTTAAGTCAGGGATGCAGAGATGAATACATGTGATTATTCTAAAGATAACACAATCTTAAATGGAAGCATAGGTTCCCTGAAAATAATCACATTTTGAAACACCCACTGTTATGAGATGTGTAAATGATCACAATAAGTGGATGTCTTGACTTATGATGTGCCAGTTTATGTGTAGAGTGTGTTGCTCCACAGAGTGAAATGAAGTGGAGTCAGACTGGCAACAACGATATACTGGACAGAGATTTCTGTGCTGATTTGTTGCTGGGAGATGAGCTGTGATGATGTAGGTTGATTTATTGACAGAGCAGCTAGTCTTTCTTTTCAATGCCCTCTCCTTTTTGCATCATTTTTCCTTCTCTCATTCATTATCAACCAAAATGTTATTGATACATTTTTGAAAATAGTACAAAATTATGCTTATTGCTAAGTGGGTTTTGGTGCATAGCTCAGTCTAAGTGCACCTTTTAGCTCCTAAAGTCTCTTAATGCTCAAAGTCCTGCACTGCATCTTCAAAAAGAAAATTGGCAGAAAATGCTGCTTCTATGATTCCAAACTTTCATCAAATGTGAAAAAGATGATGGCGTGGGGAATGAAGAAGGCTGAATCAATACCGAGCCCCTCAAAAGGTCAGAACTTTGCGTAGGTGGCGTTCCAGCTAAACTGCAGGAACTTTCTTTTTATTCCTGGAAAAGGAACTGCGTATCATCCAGCTCATAGAAGTGTCAGTACCTGTGATTCTGCTGGTAAAGCAGTTCTAAAGCTTAATGGCTTGGAATAAAAACATCTGCCTATTTATCATAACCTCAGTGTCACATTTTACATTAACTCAGAGCTGTTATGGCACCAAGAAGCACATTTTTAAAGACCAGTTTGGTAGCTACAGTATGTTAAAAGCATTGAAATTATGTAAAAAAAATTGCAGTTGAACAAAGTGTTAAAAGGGTGTTTAAAATGTTAAAATGCTTTTAAAAAAGTTCATTTGACACTTTGTCCTTTGAATGTCAACCCTCTGGGCATGTTTGTGGTGAATGAACAGAATATAGCCTGTTTAGGCATTAATAATTATTACAGTGGTGAAAAAAAAAATCATATTTTTTTTTATCACATAAAAATATTTCAGATTATTCACTGAAGAAGCTCAGTCTGATCTAACTCAGAGGCAAAACATGTTGTCTGAGCAGTCTGTCTTGGTTCATCTTCAGACATGTTTTTACAGCTGACAGCACCAAATGTATCATATCAAATGAATAAAAAAGCAGATTCATCTCTACAAGGATAAATTAGGTTTGCCACTAGTCTTCATTAAATGGCCCAAGGGTTTATGGGTAATTATTGCTACACTGAGCCTTCTGTGCCTCAAGGATACAATATGTTATCTGTCCCAGTTGGACTCTCTCCTGGTCATGCAAATAAACTGGTGCAGCTGCACGACATCATCAACAACAACCGTGCAAGCACCGATAAAAATCATCAGAGAATTAAGTTTCTCAGGGATTCACAATAATTATGGAACTATTAGAACACAAAACACACCCAAAGGCTGGAGACAAAACTCTACAATAACATCCATCCATCCATCCATCCATCCATCCATCCATCCATCCATCCATCCATTATCTTTAACTACTTCTTCTTTTTCGGGTCATGGTGCCCACGCCCAGCAGCCGACGTGTGAGAGGTGGGGACACCCTGGACAGGTCTCCAGTCCATCACGGACACATAGAGACAAACGAGACAAACAACCATTCACACTCTCTCTCACACCTAAAGACAATTTAGAGTTACCAATCAGTCCAACATGCATGTTTTTGGTCTGTGGGAGGAAACTGGAGTACCTGGAGAAAACCCACACATGCACATAGAGAACACGCAAACTCCACCCAGAAAGGCCCCCCAGCCAGGATTTGAACTGGCAACCTTCCTTCTGAGAGGTAACAGCTCCACTAACTGATCCACCATGCCATCTGTTTAGCATATCAATGTAAACAAAACTGTATACATAATTAAGTCATAATTTGTAGAAATGTGTATGAAATATTGATTATTTTTATTTATTTTTTTTACAAAGGAGGATGAATTTTATTAGAAATTTGTTGGAATTTTATTTCTAATTTGTCATTTAAAGCTCAAACTCAGCAGCAAACTGGTTGATCCACTATGAGAAGGTGCTATTTACAAGACTGAGCTGAACACAGCGCCTCAGACTGAAGAAGTCTTTTGGACAACTTTTTTCTTTTTTTTTCCCCAGTGGACCAGAATTAACTTTTTTAGATTTTTCTACTTGGATCATTGAGCATGCATCAAGTTAAAGCTCAACTATTTGTCGCAAATTGGTATCTGCAGTCAAATATTTGAATTTAAAATGACACATTAGAAATTAAACATTTCTTTTTAAAATAATCATCAAGCATTCTTGATGGATGGCAAACTTTCAAAGTTTTTCAAACCGTAATACTTTTTGGTTAATAAAAACTTTATTCTTTCCTTGCACCACTTGATTGTGTTTTTAAAGATATTATCCAATGACCTCATATGCAAATCATTCTTGGATATAAAAGGCATGAAACCTTACAAAAGATAAAGTTATTGTACTAAAAACTTCAAGAACTTTTTAACAATAAAAGGAATTGAACAAATCCTTTGATTTATCAGCTGCTGGTGTTGTCAGGTAGATAAAAAAAAGCCTTATGGAGGCATTTAGGGTGCAGAAACCAGCGTGTTAGAACAGCTGGTATTTCCAAAAATACTCTCAGACGTCTGCATGTGTCACCCTGCGTGCACACAGCGGAGCCACAGAGGGCAGAAGGCCACGATGAGTCAGAAAACAAGCTGACAGTCCTGTCATAAACAACCTTGGAGCCACACCAAGATCATCCATGTCTGCAAAACACAAGGTTACAAATCACCTTGAAAATTTACCATAGTGAGATGGATGAGCCCTCAGCTGTTCAGACAACGTGGAGTCGCCTCCTCCTGTCACACTGATTCAGAAACAAGTTCACTAAAGAACGGCAAAAGAGGAACGTTTGAACAAAGATTCACAAGAAAACTGAAGAAGGTGGGTCATTCATTATGGATGTTCTGACTGAGGAGAACCACTCTACATATAATTAAAACACTATTTTAGCCAGTACAAATACAGTGTTTTTACATTTGACAACATGACCTTATGACCTTTGGGGAAAAAATGCAGAGAACCAAAAGACTCGACAGAGAAACTAAAAGAAACATCGTTACTGAGATATCAAAGCTGCATTATTCATACGAACTGCACTGCAGAGTGTTTATCCTCCATCACTGCACTCTGCAGCATTTCATAAGTTCCCATCATACTTTGTAATTAATGGGCAGAATTTAATTTGATTGAAACGATTAGTCTCCTCACTTAAAGCATAAGCTGCATACAATCTAACAAATGAAACTTTTTTAAAGGTTACTCACTTTACTTTTTATCCTGTGATCAAGCTCCGTGACGCTGGAAACATTTCAGTAAAACAAACTTTAATAAAGCAGAATTTATCTACCAAGAAGGAGCAGGATAATAAGAATACAACATGTATAAATACAATCCTAGATAAACCATGTCTGAATGTGAAATCCAACAGGGTTCATTAAGAGAGTAAAGGTAATGCACACTTAATCTTTGCTACAGACCTTGACAGGTAGTGAAAAAACATAAATGTAGTTTAAAATAAATGTTAAAATAAACCCTCACACAGTTGTACATGTAAAACAGAGACACAGGAGCAGGACAGAGAGACAGACACGTTCACTGATAGTTACAGAGCTGAACTCCATCATCTGTGCTTGAAAATATAATCTGCACATGGATAATTCAATGACGAGGAATATTATGACTTCAATAAAATAAAAAGGTAGAATGAGTTAAATATGTTTTGATTCCAGTGCTCGCTCACACACGTACACACACACATACCTGAATAAAACTGAAAACCTCCTACATAAGTACACCACTATGACTTTTACTAAAAATTATTCAACTTCCTAAAATTTATTAAATAAAATCATCAAAATGCAGTTTCTGAAAACAAACTTTGGTTAAAAAACACAAAACTTCATTTAAATCTATAGTTTTTCCCATCAGGGTATGTACAGTAAGTTTAACAACATTAAACATTCACGCTGTGCCATCATTTATTAAAAGAAGAAAAAACATTTCGTGGTCAGGAAGTCTTTTCTGCTTCGTTCTACTCGTGCACATGTGGTGCTCTGGTTTCTTCTCACAGTCTAAAAACCTGCGTGTTGGTGAATGTCCTTCAGGACTGAGTGTGAGCAGGTCTGGTTGTTCTCCTCTGTGCTGGTTGTGGGACTCACAGGTGACCCGTCTGAGGTAAACCTGTTTGATACCTGCTGACAGCTGCAGAGGGCCGCAGCTCCCCACAGCCCTGAGAAAAGCGTGCGCGCATGCGTGCGTGTGTGTCTAAAAGTATTCTGAAAAAGGACAAGGAGCCATGCTCCAGTAGCAGCAGCTACATGCACTCCACCCATCTTTCAGACGACTGTACGAACACCATTTTACTGTATTTCAGATGATAATAAAGCTTATTCTGATTCTGAAACACTTGTACACACTTGTGCTTTTAGGATGGCAGCAGATAAAATAAAGCAGAACTTGAGTGACACCCTCCATGGGAATGTGTAATACAGTCACAAGATGGAAACTAAAATTAATCATTAAAAAATTACCTCTTCTGTGTTTCTTAATTCCTCTGAACATCCACAGGCAGAGAAATCAAAATCAGCACAAAATGTGCTTAATGAAGCCTAAAAGCTAAAACAGCTGCAGCTTTGAGTTAATGGTGATTCATTTCCACCTCAACTTCTCATGGTGTCAGATGCAGTGACTCCAATCTGCCTCGCTGCTGGATTTTGGCAACAGGTTCCTGCCTCAGGCTCATCTGCTCATTTCTCTAATTTCTCTTTGTTAAAGTGAGCATGATGCTTCCAACCCCTGCGAGCTTTGTCCGTCTGTTCATGCAGCAGTTTTTGTCAGAAAAACAAACTTCATGAATAAAAAAACATGCTGTGGTTTAAACTCTGCTTTCAAAGGAGTCACAGCAGAAGAAAAGCGAGCCTCTTTCTGTTTGGTTGTTTCTGAACCCCAGGTGGATAAAATATCCTGTGCAACTAAAGGAAAGGTTTCCCGCTCTGGGATTATTTGGCTGTTTAAGCAAAGCTCTTGTTACATTTAATAATAGAAAAGGCTGCGGCACGATGGGAGTGGCTGCCTGAGAACAAATGTGCATTTCTCCATGAGCAGTTCAGTGACAGACAGAGACAATAGAGAGAGGAAAAAAGGTAGATTTGAACACAAACAGCAACAGAGAGATGGGAAAAGGCTGGAGTGAAGGATAGATGAAAGACAAAAGAGAAAGAAGTGATTTAAAGGACATGAAAGAGAGCTGAAGCATGGAGATACTGAAGCAAAGAAACAAAACAAAATGTCTTAAAAACTACAATCTGAACAATATTGTTAAGACAGGCTGCCATTAAAACTCCTCTTTATCCTCTAAACTTTATGTTTATCACAGGCTGTGGAAACGATGCTTGATTTTAAATCTGAGGTCAGCTGACAGTACAGATTCAGTGCTGCCAGTTTCTGAAGGTGCATGAAATGCACTGAAACACCAGTAAATGACCAGTACAGCTTCTTTAATCAGCTTTTACTCCTCTATAGTAAATAACCGTCCATCACAGGTGTTTTGATGAGATAAAGGCTTTAATGGTTTTCATTGTAGTTCTTCAAGTTGAAAGTCTAAGATCAACATCCTGTCAACGTTCTGAGGCCTCCTGTTTCATCTTACACAGCAAGAAATGGCTCAAGTGTTGGAGATACACCCCAGCTTCATTATCCCACTGCATGATGGGAGGTGGGAATCAAAGTCACAGAGATCTCAGCACTCGAGGGTTTCAAGTTCCCCCAAAAAAGTTTAGTTAAATGTATATGATCCAGTATCATGCAGAAGAACAGCAATCAGTGCTGATGCAGGAAGATGCAGTCCATTATGCATGTAGGGTCAAACCACACACATACACGCACGTACACACACACAAGGCTTCAGTGAGGATATTTAAGTTGTATAAAAGGCAACCATGACCCTAAATGTTCTCTCATCAAGTTTAACATGAATCCATGAGTCTTCAGGTGCATTTAATCTGTAATTTATCAGATCCACTTGGGATCATTTTAAAGCTCTTCTCAAATAAGAGCACAGCTGCAAAGACTGTCATGACAAATGGAAAAGGTCATAAGATTACAAAAATTGCAACTGCATGTGCAAATACACTAAATTAATATGAATTTTTTTTTTTTTTTTTTACATTTTTGGACTACATGAATTATATTTTATGTGGGGGGTTTTACCTCCACATTTTAAGGCACTCCAGTAAATTATAAAATCCATCTTTTTTGTTTAGATGTCAAACACTAGCCTCCATATTAGCAGTGAACATGCTTAAGTTAAAACTAAAGCCCACAATGAGTCTTTTTCTTAAGGTCCTCGTCTGTGGCAGGGTTGATATTTTAAAGTAAAATCAATAATCAGTCTGAGTTTAAGTTACTTTTGTTTTTCCATAAACTTCTTTCATAGCAAGCCTTATATTATTTCCATCAGTTAGCCTTATATACATAACTTTAGCCTTAACTGAATTGTCATTGATTTGTACTTATTTTACTCATTGATGTAATACTGTACTCATTTTTAAGGAAATATATGAAAGTATTCAAATGTATATATTTTTTATAATTCTCTGTTTAAATGTCAGTTTTATTGTTTTTATTTTAAATTGTTTTTAAATTTTCTTATTTTTCCCCATTTTTAATGCAAACTTCTTTCCTCATCCATGAAATTGTATTTTCTCAATTCCTCCGATGCCAACATATTAACTTACAATTGTTCTTTTTATGACTTATTGCCGTTTTAAATTTATTTTTTTAATCTGGTGTAAAACAATGTTACACTTTCTAGATAAAAGGTGCTTTATAAACAAAGTTTGAGTGATATTAGTTTTAAAAAAGTTAATTTTTCACTGACAATGCAGCTTTGACTTCAACAGAAATAAACTCTGAAGGTCAACTAAAACTTTACATCTCAAAATTAACCATTGAATCCAACACTATTTATGTACCCAGTATGCTAAGAAAACATAAAGCCTCCAGTTATTTTATTGTATTTATTGGTATTTACGCTCATCATCACAACAAAGCACAAACTGCTTTACAATGTAACAGATGAGAAAACTGTATTCCTGGACGGGACAACGCAACAAAACCTGCAACAAATTCCACTTTTAGCTCTTGGCCGAGTTCAGCTGAAGCCCCGTCCTGCAGCTACAACCATCAAAACAAACATTTACACACCAGAACACGTGGCGTAACGGAGCAGAGCACGATTCCTTCACTGCAGCGTTCAGGCGGGCAGCAGGAATCAAATGAGTTTACGATGCAGACTGAATCACAATTGATTGGAGACTGCGCTGCCTAGCAACCAGGCAACCAATCACGATGCTGGAAACAAATAGAAGCTGCATGCGCCTATTAATTCATGGAAAATTCACTACACGCTCATTTCTGTTTAATACAGTGAGGTATTTTGCTGAATGGTACATCGTTTCACCATTAAAGCACATAATGACGAGAGATTTTAGTCTTTATTTGTTTAAGTTTGTGCGTCGGCAGCTCAGTATAACTTCCTCAGACTCGGCTGGAGATGGACTCGGTCACTTCGTGTAGCACAAAACCTGGCCAGGTCCTCTGGTCACCAGCAACTTGCAGATATACAGCGCCCTCCAGTGGATTCACTGAGGAGCGTCCTGTGGAGGGAGGTGCAGCACCTCCTTTTAGTAAAAAACAAACCATGTGAAATGAACTGTGTCCATCAGCTTTGTCAAGTGTTTCCTGGACCTTGAAGGTCAAATCAGTCAGCGAGGAGAGGAGAGCTCGGCTCTCAGCGTATGTGCGACATATCGTCCAGGTGAGGAGTCTTCATGCAGCCCGTGCACAGCTGGTCCATCCACAGGGGGGCTTCATGCTGGAGAGGGGTGCGGCGGGGGTAGAACGTGTACGACAGGTCGTAGTTCAACATACAGCTCAGAGACGCCATGTAGATGTCTGAGAATCTGCTCAGACGCCTGGAGAAGTAAGTGGGGTTGTGACACGTTCTGAAGATGCTGCCAAACTGCGGGTTGAACAAGTTCTTCGTCATCACCCTGAGACAGACACAAGTTTTAAACGTTAATCGTTGAATCATGGGGATCATTTTTCTCACAGAGAAAAAGCAGCAAAGTACGAGTAAACATTTAAACGTATTAACGTTACAGTAACACATTCACACCTACAACCAACACAGCTGATGTTTAAAGAAGAACAAACCTGAGCTCCTTAAAATACACAACAAACTGCTGCAGCACTGCGACTAACAGAAACCACAGCATAAACGTGTCAGGGAGTTCACGGGGTTTACAGGGAGGGGTTAGGACTGAGTGGAGAGACTCACCGCAGCTCCTCTCTTTCTTTCTGCCACTCCTCAAAAACCTTCTTAGACTCCGGATCCCGGTGGATCTAGGATTAAAAAACAAAAAAAGAGAATTTTAAACATGCATATCTAGACGTCAGTATGTTGGCAAAATATCTCATGAACCTCAGGAAGAATTGTAATAGAACTTTTAGAAAACAAGACATCTATAATTGTGTCTCAGTTGTACATCCACTGATTAACGTTTGGAATCAACAACTCCTAATGGATGCTACAGCTAATCAACATTAGCTAACAGAAAAATGTCTGGATCTCCATTTCAGTCTGCACTCTTCACAAGATGCTACGTTTACAATTTGGTCTGAAACAGTTGCATGTGCTGCATTTGTATTTCAGAAGGTTGCACATGATTCAGTCACAAGCTAACTGGGTGGTGTGTGTGTGTGTGAGTGTGTGAAGGCATTTCCTCCATTAATAAAGATCACAAGGGTCACCTATATGTGGAGTCTCAGTGATAAGTATTTCATGACTCGTCTTGTGTTCAGAAATTGAAGTGATTTACTTGTGAGAGTATAAACATGTTCTTAAAATGATACAGTGATTAAAGATAAAAAATGCATGAGATGCTTTTAAACTGTGTATATTTTTGGCTAAAACAACTTCATTCTGTGTCGATCTTTGTTTCTCAAATTGAAACTTTCAGTGATGTTTTGCACCAAATCCTTCTTCTAGAAAAGCTAAGTCTGGTCCTCTGGACGTTCAAAAAACAAAACAAAAAGCAAAGCTTTTTCCTCTTCAGAGGTCTCCACAGCAAGTCATCCTCCTCCATCTCACTCTGTCCTCTGCATCCTCTGTCCTCACTCCAGCTACCTTCATGTCCTCTCTAACTGCATCCATATACTGTACTGGTATCTCCTCATTGGCCTTCATCTTTGTCTTTTTCCTGGCAACTGCATTTCTGACATCCTTCTACCAATATACCCACTCTCCCTCCTCTGGAGGTCTGAAGTTTGAACAGGTTGAAGGGTCAAGTCCACTTTTTTTTAATTAATGGATTTACTACTGCATGTTTAAAAACATTAGAAGCACACCTGTAGCCATAGTGCTGTTTATAATAGCAGGAACAGAAGGTCCAATGGAGGGTAGGACTTGTTTAAAAAATGATGCAGGAATGGGGTCAGCAGTTTTGGTGTTTTGCACCAAATAATGTTTGAAAACAACCGTTTACACAATTTTAGTCTTTTTTTTAAAACTTATGACTAGTCTTAAATAGCAATGTTAGTGTGTTTGTGTTCGAGCACGCGTGCGTGTGCATGAGTGTGTTTTGCAAGCCTGAAATAAAGAAAAAGTGCAGCCTATAAAGGAATAAAAGTCAAAACAGCCAATATGTTGGGGTCTTACCATCTGCAATAAAATGTCATTATCTAAATGTGTGAAGTGATGTTTTGTTGGTATGTTTCTATTTTTGGTACCATACAACTTTCTCTCCTGAACTCCAATGCAGTTTTGGTTCAAAAGCATCTTGACAGCTGTAGAGTTGTCAACACAATCCCATCCATGAACAGCTGAAATCCTGACAATGTTCTTTGTGTTTAGTTTATCTGAGTTCAAAAGGTTACAGCTCCTCACCTGAAGGCGCTCCATCAGTCCAGTTAAAGCCTGCAGCCATGTGAGCGTGGTCGCATACTGGTGAGCACTCACTACTTTGGTTTCATCCTCCAGCTCAGGGACGATGGCTGCAGTGCGCCAGCCGTGACGCAACATCAGGTCCTGAAATAAACCCAGGTTAGGTTAGCTCAGAGGAAATGTAATCAAATAATACAGTCCTGAGCTCAAATCTATTTTTGGGGAAGAAACTAAAGCATTGATAAGAGTTTATCCAAAATTTAACTTTCAGCTCAGAAAAAAATCTGAACAAGACAAATATGGTATCTTTCATATTTATTTCTTTGAGTTTCTTTTTAATTTATCCAGCATTTTATACGAGCTGCAACAATTATTCAATTTTAATTAATCTTGTTTGCATTTTTTTATGTAAAGAATAATTTTTTTTTTTTTAATACAGAAAAATAGCTTGCATTTCTTTTGAACAAGAACAAGTGAGAAATAATTGTTAATTTATGTCGGAGGGACAGTTTGGATCTTTTGAATTAGAATTCTGGAGACAGAACAATAAATATCTTACCTGTTTCTGATAGTTCGCTGAACAACCTCAGCCTGATAAAATACAGAATAATTCTGACCAGACTGAAGATTTATTGACTGGTTAAAGTGAACTGCTGCCATTTTAAAACACTCCAATTTAAAACTAATTTATAAAAGCTCATGTAAATAAGATTATTTTTAAACCACAACATCGTTGTGAATTTTGTATAAACAATTATTCCAGCAGAAATATTATGTTCTCTACAGAAAGTACCCTAAGGCTGCACCAGAACCATCCCCAACTAATGGCAATGTGAATGTTTATAAAATACATGTACAAATTACACAAAATGCCATTAAACACTTCAGTTTGCAGCTGTTTGAAAACTGCAGCAGTCCACTTGCCTCAAACCGGTCAGAATTAGAGCATTTCTCCAATCGGAGACTGTTCTTAAGTTATCTGTAACAAGTAAGACAATAACTGCTCGTAAGCTGTTCACAGAAACCCATATCAAAAGATCCAAACTTTTGTTTTATTTGGAAATATTTTTTTCATTTCACAGAAGGAATAACAAAATCTGTTGTTTAATGGTGCAAAAAGCATTTCCTAATGATTTAAAGACAAATTTCAGGACAAGATGAAACCTGAATGCACTCTATATTTTATTTTCCCTCTTAATCTGGGTATAATGATTTATTGCACAACTGTAATACATTCATTCATTTTATAGTTTTGCACTCTAGAAGAAAATTAAGACATATTTGCCATAATTTTGCCAGCAGTTTTTCTTGTTTAATCATGTCGTATCAGCAAAGCTCTAAATCAAACTTCACTGTAAGACTTTCCACTTTGCTGTGTCACAGTTTAAACAAGTGAAACAGGGGAAAATTATTTTATTCACCACAAATCTTTAGTCATACAGTGGACTTTTATTGAGGTTACTCCATAATGATGAAATGACCAATCTTTGATACCTACAGCCAAGTCACTGTAAAGATGGTCTCCAAAGTAAAGAACCTTTGATCCTGTCCAGCCTGTCAGTCGGAGAAAGTCGTACAAGTTCCCCTGAAACACAAAACACAACTCGTTCACTAAAATGCGCTTTAGGGCTGGGCGATATCTCGATATACTGTATATAGTTATTCATCTTAAAAATATTGAGATATTCATTTTGGTCCATATCGCCAGCCCTAATGCACACAAGCAGATTTGAGAGAAACCAGATTTATTAACCAGGTGACCCAACAGAAAACGCAGCCTGATATAAAACCAACCTGTTTGTAAATTTGTCCTTTGTCCAAAGTGGTAATCTTTTCCCATTGCAGGTCTCCATTTCCATCCAGACGCCTGAAAGGTCTGCAACAGTAACAGTTTCACAGGACATTGCTGACAGAGCTCTCCAAAACCACGATGGCTTAGTCACACATAAAAAAATTACTCACTTGATACAATCGGTGAAGAAGTGAGGTTTGTCTGCCTGCACGATCACAACATCGAAGAAGTCCCTCCAGTCTTTCCCCACCATGTGCGTCATCCCTTTATCCCTGCACAGAGAAAAGAAAACAACGGATTGCAACACAGTTTGGTTTAATTTTGCACTTTGTTATGGGTTAGAGTGAGCTACTGCAGCTGCAGACCTCCCACAGCTCAAACTCACACAAAGCTGAAGGGACTGTTGGTGATGAGGAAAAGCTTCTTCCCGTGACTGGACAGTTTGTGCAGAACAGAGTCCGTCTCTTTGGCTCGCAGGATAAACTTGTCTGTAAAGTCAGGGGAAATGACTCAGTGGTGCAAAATGGAAGTATGCATGTGCTGCATCCACATAAAGAGTGTTTATTACCCAGATCCTGCATGACCCACTTGTACATGTAGCCTTTGAGGTGAACCATGCCGATGGCTTCCTGAGGATTAGGAACAAGACAAGTTCAGGGTCATTTATTTAATTTAACACAGACCAGTGCAATCACTCAAAAACCAGCAGGTTTATTTTAAGACTAACAGGAGCAGTTACAATTAGGAACATCTTGGTGTGTGCGCTTATTAAAGCACAGGGTGTTCCCCGGTCACAGAAAGCTTTGAAGCTGTGGAATAAGAGGAAAAGCCAGCATTGTTCTTGGCTCCCCACTAAGTGGTACTCTGTAAACTTTGCCTCAGCAGATTCCTGAGCTTTCAGCTGCACGTGAACAGAACTGGACGTGAAAACAGGCACATACACAGACTAGGTCAATGTGCTCCTGGGAGTGGGAGCCGCAGGGCGAGGCCACAGCTGGATACAGCAAGTCAGGAGAGGGAAACTTACAGAGACGTCTTTGAAGAGGTGGACCGGGTCGTAATCGATGTTGTTGCTGATGAAATAGTTGTTCGCTACGGCCAAGAGTGTCATCTCAGGAATGGAGAAAATATCCATGAATTGCTTGACCTTTGGCCCCTGTGTGTAGAAAACAAATTCTGCTCGGTGACTTTCAAATGTGAAAAAAACTGAAAACTAAACCAGCAAATTAGACAAAAACAAATTAGAACCACACTAAAACTATTCTGGATAGATTTATTTAAAGGTTACGGAAATTGAAAGAGGTAAACTTCAAGATGAACGTAAACAATTAAAACATTTGGCCCAAATGCTATCAAACATAATTAAAGACGTCAGTCCAAATACAGCCTACTTGATTTAAGCTTCATGTCTGCAGGGTTCAACTGTGATTTCTGATTTTCTTGTTTTACCTGTTTTTCTGACTGCACATGATAAAAAAATAAAAACAAAACTGTCTTAAGCTTGGACACAGAGTGATTTGAATCATGCTCTTTGGAACATTCCAGATGATTAGTGATGCAAACACAACAAACGGGATCACAAACTCAACATTTGGTCTTATGCAACATTGCAATTGGGCAGTTCCCAACATTTGGAAATATCCGAGGACAGCCACAGATTACATCCTGAGTTTGTCAGGGAGTGGCCAAATGAGATTATGATGGTTTGTTCTGTCTGTACTAAACTAAACACACCCCACCAGGAAGGAAAGCACAAAAAAATCTGACGGCAAAGAAACTGTAACAAACGTCTCAACGCCAAGTTTTTTTCACAACTGAACCAAAGACTATGGTTAAAAACACGCCTCCTCACCTTCCCGTAGAAACCACTGTCCTGCTGCAGGGGGACATGGAAGGTCCCTCCATAGAGCTGAAGAACCTCCTCATCAGGTAATGGACTCAGACCCCTGAATGCATCAAGGATAGGTTTTAAAAGCAAGTACCGGTAAACATACTGATTATACCACTAATGTTTTTGCATTTAAAAACAAAGATAAAAGATTTAAAAAGGGGTGCACAGATTGCAGTTTTTTGGCCAATCGCCTATTTCTACAAAGTCTGACTTGCCGATTCCGATTTTGGCCGATAGTGATTTTGTTTTATAAGCAACACTGTTAGATGTTGTAAGGTCACAATGCGCCTTCAAATTTCAATCTTATTTTATTG
>JARVLU010000002.1:31084816-31099002 GCA_031762415.1 Simpsonichthys santanae | reverse complement strand
GTTCCGACCTACGGCAGAATCGAGCTACGAACAGTCCTTAGGTCCGGAACCCGTTCGTAGGTCGAGGACTACCTGTATATATAAAATTGCAAATAAAAAAACAGACCATCAAGGTCAAGGTTTCTTTACTGTCATTTGCACCACGTGTGGTGTATGTTGTGGAACAAAATTGTGTACACAGTAGAGCTGTCATTTCTAACCTGAACCCAGAGCCCGGTTCCACCCAACTGGGATTAGGACTGGGCCAGGTCTCTCTTAAATGAGTCCTTAAGGCTCAATGGGATTAACCTGCCTGAATAATAATTTGCTTAATGTGCAGGCCGGGCCGGTGTAGGGCTTTTGATTGCATCAGCGGACGCGCGCGGCTGATAATCAAATTATGTGGCAACACGGCTTGCCATACATTTGCCTGCCTCATGCAGCCATTTGACCATGCACTGGCCGGCCTGAAAGAGGAAAAAAAAAAAAGATCAGTTAAGCTTCAGATGGGACTGTACTGCCAGGCAGCGATCCATCCAAAGCCCAAATGAACGTTCATTCAGCCGCTGCACTCAGCGGACGTGCGCGGTCGATGACCCAAGAAGGTGAGATCCCAAAATATCCGACATGCCAAAGCAGGGTCCATGTCTGAAAAATGCAGAATGCAGCAGAAGCAGGGATTTAATGAACCTTGATGACCATGAAAGGACAAACACCCCCTCAGCTAAAATCCTTTGCCCCATCAGCCGCACACATCCGCCAATTGTTAATAACATTTAAGCAGTCAAAGCTTAGCTAAAAATGTCGGGGGTGGGGGGGTGGGGGGTGGTCAGGTTTGGACTAGTAATTACTGTTAATTTGTCGGATCGGGTGGGGTTCGGAAATGATGGCTATGGGCTAGGGCCCATTTGGGTTGGATTTTTTTGGGGCCCAAATGCAACTCCAGTACACAGGGTCCCAATTACGTCCAACAAAAGTATAAATTGTAAAGATAAACAGTAATAAGATCTAAAAAAAAACATGCTAAATTAAGAATACACTAAGCACTAATAGTACAAAGTCCATCTCATCTAGGTTAAACAAAATACATCACAAAAATGTATTCAGTGCTTATTATATGCTTACTTCGCTGTTACTAGTAGCTCCCCTCATGAGGATTTCAGTTGTGATAACAGTGGTTGTTGGAGGGGGTTACACAACACATGCTGCCTAACAACAGGTACTTTCTGCTGTCATGATGTGTACTCACAGTGCCAGCTTCCTGTCTCTGCTGAGCTACAAAAAAAACATGTGGCTGCATACTGAACAGACACGAGCTACCCTGCCCAGAGGACTCTGTACTTCTCAGCTGCTCAGGGTACAGCTACAAAAATATATGAGTTTAAAATTTTACCGGTTCTCCATTTTTCAGCCAGCGGATTTGTGGTTGTGGTTCACCTTTGGCTATGCATGACATGGTAAAGCTGCTATAGATGTCTTTCTCTGTGCTACGAATGCGTTCCACCCACTCAGGAAATGCTGCAAATGAGAAACGACAGGAATGCAGTATTTTGGAAGAATTTCAGAAAACTGGAAAAACACACTCTGGTCAATTCAAAAACTAGTTAGACAGAAATATTGTATTTATAACCAGTAGTACACACAAGTTTAATTTACCGTTTGCATAGAAGAACCTTAACAGATAAACCTGTAAAACTTAATGTGAACCGCATCTGTATGTTCCAAAAGACAGTGACTAGCACATAAACAATTTTGTCATCAAATGAAGTGATGTTGGATACAAATGCAGGAAAGCAGGAGGCAAAATCAGAATTAATGTAAGAATTAAACTGTCAGGAACACGTAGCAGAATCCAGCCAGTTGAGAGGCATAATTTCACCAGCGTGTCCTGGGTCTTTCCTGGGGTCTCCTACCAATTGAATATATCAGGAACACCTTTCTTGGAAAGCATCCAGGGGGCATCCTTACTATCCGAAGGGGCAGATCTTCATCCCAGCTGCATCACTCTTGGCTCTTAACTATTCCAGTGAGAGCTGGAGATCAAGACACAGTGATGCCAACAGGACATTGTTGATTGCAAATAGTACAAACAAAATCCTGAGGCCACCACACCAAAATGTCTCCCCTCTCTATCCCCTGGCTGCACCAAGAAATTCTGCCTATAAAGTTATGAAGTCCAACTCAACCTGAAGAGGTCAAACTTACTGCTAAAAGAACCATACTTTCACACCATGTGTATAGGGAGTGAATGGCTTGAAAGAGTGGATCAGAACCAGCATTGTTCCTCCGAAATCAGAGTTCGGACCATTGACCAGTGCATTTGACAATGAACTGTGGCAAACAAAAGCCCCTTTCATAAAACACTTCAAGTTGGGCCTGAAGTGCCTTCTGCCTGTGTTGGTGTAATGTCTGCAAGGACTGAGGTGGAGTAAAGAGTTTAAGTCAACCTGTTGCCATTAGGCTCCTGAGCCACCTAGCAAGTAAGATTAGGGCCATGAGGTATGTATATGAAAAGGTAAGCTGGCTTTAGTGCTCAGTGCTCAGATGTGAACATGACAAAGTCTACACAACCAGTTGACTGTGAGATTCAATTCAATTCAATTCAATGTATTTATATAGTACCAAAACACAACAAAGTTGTCTCAGGGTGCTTTACATGAACATTCCCATACATAGAAAAGCCAATTAGTAAAGTTCTCTATCTAAGGAAGCAACAGACAAGTTGAATCTTGGCTTCGTTGCAGTCTCCCAGAATGGGAGGTGTCCGACGCACATTTTATACATGTATTATTGTCAATGCAGCTTAGTTACAATTCCTTCTTCCTACAGAAGCAGCTTAAAGAGGAGCTTATTTTAAAAGCCACATTGTTCAACTATTTCCAAGGTGATGAAAAAGTTAAACAGGTGTGCTGATTACTAACAAATGCTAGGTGGCATGTAAAGCTCCATAAAAGGGGGCTTTTGAGCACATTATGAGTCCATGACCAGGATTATAAGAACAGGACATACACACAAAATAATCAAAAGGGTCTAGACTCCAACATAAAATGCAAGAAACAAAAACAAAATGTCCTCAAAATGTATTAAATTGGACCAAAACAATGGCCTGAACCATGACAACCAGGACACACATGTCTTACCCTGAACAGACACATTTGCATAGTGGAAGTCCTTTCCTTTTGAGTTGACTGCTTCACATCTGTAGGTGCCGCTGTCATCAAACTGGACATTATGGAGATACAGCTGAGCACCTGCCATCCGCACCTCGTGGTTGTATGGCATCTCTTTGCCCATCCTCCTCCAGTGAATATTAGGTACTGGGCTGAGATAGAAATGGAAAACAGTAATATATAAGCCAGGCGCAAATTTATGCAATGTCATGAACATGCTTATGATCTTTTAGACATATACAGTATTGCTTTTTGACATGTATGGTGCTTTAGTACATGTGATGAGTAAACATTTTTCATGCTGTCTTTGAGAAGTGATGGGTTAAGTCTGGATTTTTTTCAAGTTTTGAGCAATGAAACCTATCAAATCTATTTGATACTATTTCAGTTTTTCCTTTTAGAGTCATTTAAATACACCTAGATATTAGAAAAATATATACAGTATACTAATGGCTGACATAATTTCATGAAAAGGCACGTAATGCACAATGAACTTAGGCAAGCAGATAATTATAGATCTATCACTTACTTCCCCAAAGCGAAGCATTCTAATGTGACGTTTTGGCCCACCAAAGCAGTTGTGTTTGGGAACTTAACTCTGAGGTCAGCTGGGTATTTTCTAATGGGACCTGAGCAGAAACATCAATAGGTGAAACTCACAAACATACAGACATACAACAACAATAAAAAACTACATAGAAAAAGCATTTTATAAAAATATATTTAGGTTATAAGTTTAAATATATATATATATATATATATATACAGTACTGCTAATATATCGCTAAAGGTTTAGTGTTCCTTGCTCTTTTATGTCAAGTTATTTTAAAACAGTTGCGTCACTTTAATTTCAAATTATTTAGTTAAATAATGAATTAAATTGTTTAAATTAATCTTTAAACCCCATTGTTCGAAATGCAAACACCATTTTAGAAATCTTTGTATCACCATTGGTTTTACATTACATTGTTATGCATTTATCAATTTATTTACCACCATAAACAGAGGCAGCTAGATATGGCACTACAAGCAGGAATGTTTGCAGTTCAGATAACTCCTGCAGTGATTCATACATTAGGTTGTTCACAAAAGTGCCGTAACTTATGTTTAATGCAAAATGTTTATTATATTTTTGTGTTTTATTTTTTATTTTTTTTTATAAAATTGCCCATGACTCTGCACTTTTAGGGACAGAGATATTTTTAAGAGCAGAAGCAAAAGTGTGAAGCGACTGCTCTGATGTGATATTGGGAAGCTTGTTATGTTTAAAATGAGTGTTTATGTAATTTTCAGTTTACATATCCAGTATGGGTTTTATTTGTTCAAGGCAGTCAAATTTGTTCATAAATGTATCTTTATTAGGCCTGAGAGTTACCAGATCCAAGAAAATAGTTACTGGAACACACCCTTCAAAAATAAGAGAGTTTCCGGATATTGTTCCGGCAGGATCTGGCTCAAATTAAGTCCTGATTTTTATAGTATCCTTGACTCTCATTTGAGGACCTACTCTTTATTCACATCTAATGTTAATGACAAAAGTATAACAACATAACACCTCTGATGTTTTTGGGTTTGTTCCCACTAAACAGAAATTTAATAAACCATGTTTGCTGTGTATTTTTTATTCTATGAATTCAGTGCTGAATTGTTTAAGCCATACTTTTATATGACTTAAATAAGCTATATTGTGATGAGTTTCTGTGCATGTAATTTGTGCACCAAACTCAAACCCTGCTCTAGAGTTCACCTCACAGATAGTTGGTAACAGGAAGAGAATACTAACGTTCAGCCAGAGGCTTGAGGGGAATATAGTTGGAAAACACACTCTTAGAACTGGACGGGCTGGATACCATGCAGGAGTAGTTGCCCCTATCTGATGAGTCCACCTTGGAGATGTACAGGTTGCCTGTTATCTGGGAGACAAATCTTCGCTTGTCCAGTGAGATGAAGCTGGGGAAGTCATTGAGCATCCATCGAAATGACAGCCCGCCTGCAAACACAGAGAAAAAAGTGTTGCTTGTCAATCAAAGGTTGATTATGTGGCCGCACTTTGACTGCAGCTGGAGGGGTCTGATATGAGGCTGGCTCGCTCTGAATAATCTAAATACATGCAATACAAAAATAGAACAACTATGCAGTGCTGAGAGAACTCATGATTCAAGCATCCATTGACCTCTGCAGATGAATTGTTAGAATCCAGCTGAAAGGCAGAACTGGCCACATTTTGAGCACATTTTCTTTTAATTGTGAGCATGAGTCAGTGCTTAAATTCAACATGGGGACAAATATACACATGTATAAATATTGAAAATATACATTTTGTTTTGGTTGATGATAATGATTTAATACGGAAAGTTACTGAGAAACTAATAATTATAATAATTTGTAATTGAGCTTATTAGTAGATTTAACAACAATGTGCATTTGTAGTTTCTTTAAATCGAAAACCAGGACAGAAATCAAATTATCAGAGGAGAAAAATGTAATGTACAAACACTTCAGCAAAATACACAGACTAAGCTTTCATACACTGTACCTGGATAATGTGGAGGGGGGGCACAGAGCAGGACGGCCCCCTGGCCCTCCTTGACATGCACTGTCCCCCTCTCATCTAATGAAAAAAAATCCAGGTCTGAAAGACAAAGGAAAAACAACATCACCTTGATAATGTTTGAATGGAATCACCTCCTGCAACAGTTTATCACAGAAAAAATAAACAGCATGTTTTGTACAAAGTTCAATAATTAGTCAATTAATAATTTTTCATAGAAAGCCAGGTAAATCAGTCACATCCATCTGTCCCAGCTGCTTTTTTGCTGTCTTGATCTGAATAAAATGCATAAAAGTGCAGCTCCAGAGCAGCTGTGGAACATCTGGATGGAGCTGCACATCCTAGCCTCCAGTAAAGCAAAGCTCAATTTGAAACAACTTACATCCAAACTGGACAGATGCTTCTCGGCTGACGACCGTGCCAAACATGTTGGTGGCCAAACAAGAGTAAGTCCCCACATGTTCGGTTCTCAACGGGTTGCTGATGACCAAGTTGCCTCCTGATAAACTGTAGTGGCTTCCTTCTTTACTTAAGTCAATTTCCATGTTGTTCAGTTTCCATCTGCATGGAAAACATCTGGAATCAGCATACTGATATGTTTGTATAGTTTATAATTACGTTTTATTGTTTCAAAAGGGACAATCACAACAGAACTACAGGGATAAGTGGCTCAAAACAGTAAGGTTCATTTTAAAAACATTGTTTTCCGGTACTAATAAGATCAAATGTATTTTTTTCCTTTTTCAAGGCTGCACAAAATAATGAATGTTTCATGCAAAACAACAATTTCTGTTTTCTTGATATTTAGTGGACATAAAAGAACCATCCAAAACAAGCAAGCTGTGGTCAAAGCTAATTGTTCCTCAACTGACATCTGACGCTGGGCCCTTTCACAGCAAAAGCAATTTTCAAGGATTCAGAGCAGGACATTTACATAGATTTACATCTAAATTGAAACAGCACGTGCAAGATACTGGTACATGAGACACAATGGTGATACGGGGTGTGCCTCAGCTGCAGAAACAAGAACTGATGTGTCACATTTGGGAATTCAAATTATTGTTGTACAAAGAAATGTTCCTCAAACACAATTATCTGTGCATAATTTAAAGACTATATGAAAGAAGGAAATACTGGTCACAATACTAAATGTTACTGTTGCAGCAGAGATGAACGTCCTTGTGAGCTTGGCATCTAAAAACAGACCTATAGCCAGGGGGAGTCCTGGGGGGCCCACAGAACACACAGTGTGCAGTAATGAGAGTGGTTTCATGGGAACATATGTTACTTGTATATGGCAGGTGGGTTTGCTCGAGCCCGGCAGCTCATGATAATTTTGGCATCGGGTGACTCTTCGGGGTAGATGGTGTCCACCGGTTGCTCCTCAAACTCTGGGCCAAAACCGTTGACTTGATCTGTTAGTAAAAAATAAATGAAATAATCAGGAAAAATAAATAAATAAATAAATAACAGCTTGGGTCGGGTACGTAAAACAAGTAATTTATTCACAGAACCATGACAAGACAGATCTGTTGAAGTGGGGTTCTGAAGAAAGCTCATGAACAACTGTTGCCTGACCTCCTGTAGGTTTATGGAATTATTTAGTCTGCTAAGCTAACAGCTAGCAGGACCGAGAACAACACGTTTCAACTTTCCTAAAACAGCTTGTCTAAATTTATTTATTTTATTAATTTGCTTATTTTGTGTTTAAAGAAAACTTTATAAATCATCACAGTCAGTTTCATTTTACAAGTCAAAATGACTGTATTTACATAGAAAATGTAGATAATTGCTACAGCAAATGTCAGCTAGCTGTAGCGCCTGCAACACTTTTAATAGGGATTTCAAATGATTTCTGCTGGACTATCTGAGTAATGTGAAACTGACAATGTAAAGATTTAGAAAACAGCATTGGCCTATGAAATTTCTGACCCATCTTGTCGAATCAGGGATGAAGTCATATTTGGTCAAAATGAATGAAGTAAATTTTAAAATTTCTGACTATGGACTGTACTTATAGCATCTTTCTATCTCGTCAAGACACTCACAGGTCTTTACAACACAATCTGTGCCTCATTTATCCATTTATATAACACTCTATATCCACACAAAGACTAATCAGAGCTTTATCACATTCATACACCAATGGGACACACATAGGAAGCAATGAGGGGTTCAGTGTCCAGGGACACTTCAACATGTGGAATCAAACCCCCAACTCTTGCACTGGAGGACAACTGCTCTAACCACTCAACCATAGCCACTCCATAACAAATACATTTATTAAAACAAATTATTTTTTTAATGGGTAGTTTATTTTTTTTTTTACAAACTAAAAAAAAAAACAAAAACAAAAAAACACTAGGCACTAAGACAAAACAAGCATTAGACAGTGATGAAGACATCAGCACATGAATGGAGTATCTTTTCTGCATCTGAGAGTTGTGCAAAGCTGGAGGAAGAATAAAGTTGATAGGAACACATTTAGTGGACTCTTCAAAGAGCAAAGTGGAGGCAAGTGGGTTTTCACAGCGAGGACAAGGGTGGAGGAACCCGGGAACAGCGACAGACTTGGAGGTGTAGGTCGACACCTCATCCAGAAGCAGCTCCTCCAGAGGAGGAAAACGCTTTTGGTTTTAATTAATATTCAATTATTAGTGACTAATTAGTATTACTAATTACTACTAATTATTACTAATTTACTATTTAAAAAGCCAGGAATTTAAGAATGTGCTTAGTTTATTTTGACCAAATATGACATACCTGATTTGATGTGATGTCTCACATCTTTCAGGTGAAACTGACTGTTTCAGGTCCCCTCTCAAACCAGCTGTTAGCTCATTAATCCAGTCAGAATACTGTAGCAACTCTTTAGCACATTCATGATCAAGACCTCACCCAGAAAGGTCAGGGGTCAACTGGAGATGTGAACACCAAGTTTGCATGAAGACATGCAGAGAAACACACTGATTTTAAGCAAATCTTTGAAGAAAAAAAAAAAAAAAACTAGTGGCAAACATATTCAAAGTTATCAGAGCTGTAGGTATGCAATGATAAGAACTAATTCTTAGTTTCTACAGTTCTTGCTCCATTCATCCTCTGGTAAAATGTTTTGATGACATTAAGGCATGGATGGCTTCAAAAGTTTTCTTTTTTTTCATTCAACCTTTATTTAGGCAGGTTAATTCCATTGATCCTTGAGGACTCATTTACAAGAGAGACCTGGCTTCAACAAATTATGATGACGACAGTGACCAACAACAATAGACAGGTATAAAAGAGGCATACAGATTATTTTTTTTTTAAACAAATTAATATAAGATGGCAAAAAAGTAGCAAAAACAGACAGATTATAAGGCAAATGTAGAAAACTAAAAACAGGAACATGGTACTGCCAGAAGTCCAACAGATGTTTAAAGTCACTTAGAGAGGTCAAGGTCGAGAGCTTCAGATTTTTTTTGCAAGATATTCCAGGAAACAGTAGTGGAGTAAGAGAAAGCCATTTTGCCAAGTTCAGTCCTCACTGAGGGGACACTGCATGTAATAATGTCCTGAGAGTGCACAATGTAGTTTCAATGATGAGAAAACTAATTGTGTTCAGCATTAGCTCTACTGCTGTCGCTGTCTCTGATCCTGTAAACCTTGACTCTCTTCAGCTTTATCTTCATCAGTCTGTTAAAATCTCAGGATGGTTTTAGACTCTGACTTTAAATTTAATGAACAGATTAACTCTGTTCTACAAAACAGCTTCTTCCAGTTGAGGCAGATAGTTAAGATTAAGTCCGTGTTGACCAGATCTGACCTTGAAAACTAGTCCATGCCTTCATTACAACCTGACTTGTAACACTCTTTATGTTGGGGTTGGTCAGGTGTCCATTTCACGTCTGCAGCTCGTCCAAAATGCTGCAGCTCGACTCTTAACAGGAACTCATAGTTTTCATCACATTTCACCAGTTCTGTCCTCCCTTCACTGGATCCCTGTATGCACCAGAATAGATTTTAAAATTCTCCTGTTGACCTTTACGTATATTAATGACCTTGCATCTTAATATATCTCTGAGATACTGGAACCTTGTGTTCCTTCTCAGGTGCTGGGATCAGCTGATCAGCTGCTTTTAGCTCTTCTAAAAATACGACTGAAGATCAGAGGAGATCGAACTTTTTCAGCCATGGCCCTAAACTTTGGAACAACCTGACCCCAACAGCAGACAGGACCACTTCACTTCCTGTTTTTAAATCTCTTCTTAAAAACACATCTGTATTCACTGATGTTTAACACAGGTGAGTTCGTTTAGTATTTCATTGTTTTTTTTTTTTTTTCTTTTGATGTTTTTAATTACATTTTGTTATCGTTTTTTTTTTTAATTTTTTAATTTTTTTATTATTATTAATTACGGCCATGGATATTAAGCACTTTGGTAACATCTGCTGTTTTTAAATGTGCTTTACAAATAAATTTAACTTGACTGTGATAGTCTACTAGTAAGTTGTAGGTTAAGACTTTCTTATTCCATCCGTTTTTTGAATGTCCAGAGGACCAGACTTAGCTTTTTTAGATTAAGACTTTCTGTTGTGAAAATTAAAATCTACTGATAAGTCTAAAATGAAATAGGCAGCAGAACTGTCTTATATATTAAATGTCTGTTCATGTTAGGTCAGCTGCCCTCTGATACGGCCTTCCAGTGGAAGGCTCGACTGGTGTCCTCATCTAGGTCTTAACAGTCTGTGTCAATCTTAGCCTGGACAGATTCTGCTGAATGCAACCACCTCACCCCAAGAATTTACTCCAGCAGGGGTGGGGGGCATCTCATTCACCCCCATGAAGGTCATTGCACATAAAAAACAACAACCATATGTGTTCACACCTTACCAATTCACTGTGGCCTGGGAAGATACATCACCCAAACACCCCCTACCCTTTGCACCGTGCACCCAGCCTCCCCAGAACTTTAGCATTTCCAATTCACATTGTAATAAATGTGCACTGAACAAAGAGATGTGTACGCTACGTGATCCGAATGCATGCACAGATGTGTCTGGAGCATCATTGTTTGTTAGCTAGCAGAGACAGGACACGTGTCAGGAGAAATGTTGCAACTCACGCAAAATCAAAATACATAAATAAATTTGTGTTTTTAAATGCTCCCATTGTAAAGTGAGCAACACTGTAGGGCCCGTAAACAAGCAGCCAAAGACCAGTTACCACCAGATAAGAAGCAGTAAATACTAACCTCGGCTGTTCAAGACTTTAAGCCCCCCGTATACTTCTGCGTACGTCTGTATGCGTGTCCATACGCGTGTACTGTACGCAAAGAGTTCAGCCCTACACTTCAGCGTACGTTTCGCGTACGTTCTCGCGTTTTCGCATCAAATTCTTGACGTCATTTCCTTAATTTCATTGGGTTCAGACAGCTCCACAGACAAGGAGCGTTTACCTATGGGACAAATTGAGGTCGCTGATTGGTCATTTGCTGACGCTCCTACTGAAATGATTGACAGGTCGGGAAAAAAAAGGCGAGAGCTGGCAGCTCCAGCTGCAGCGGTGTTCTGTGTTTATATGTTGTTTGTTCATTTCTCATCATTTCAGTCATGGAGTCAACAGAGGAGGAAGCGACCACTGCCTTTTGGCAAAAAAAAACTAAAGAAAAGGCCAGATCAAGGATGAAGAAGGGGAATTTAATACATTGGTGTCAAAACAGTTCAGCGCCGGGAAGTTTATTGTGCCAACACTGTGCCGACACGGTGTCAACGCAAGTGCGGTGTACGCAGTCGTAAAATTTGAGCTTTGCGCGTACATGCCCTGCGGGGGTACGCTTGTGCCTCTGCGTACGTACGGCGTACAGCTGCGTATGGCTGTACGCAGAGCTATGGGGGAGCCTTTACTGCAGCACCTTCAGTCGTAGACTGAGACCACCGAGGTGCTCCACTGAACACCACAGGAAGTCCTGACCTGTTTTAGACCTTTGTTGTTGGTATTTTTATATCCTCTTCTACTTTGTATTTTTATATTTTTTACATTCTCTTGTTTTTTTTTTTAGGTCTTGTGTGATTCCTTGTGTATGTTCCTTTGTACTGAAACTGGCACAACAGTTTCCTGCGAAATCAATAAAGTTCTATCTTATATTATCTTAATATTTATTAGAAAAGACTGAAAGATAGTTTTAAACATTGTATACATATTTTATGCATTTTTACATATCAGAATCTTGCCTGTAAAAATAAGTTACAGTGATTACCTTACGTAAGATGTCCCTTTCTCTGAGCAGCTCATCATTGTTTTTTTTATCTGTTTCCACTTGCTTCTGAGAAGATTCAAGATCTAAATAAATAAATAAATAAATAAATAAACGGACATTATTGTTAAAAAAAAAAAAAAAAAACAAACAAAACAAAAAAAAACAGTGGTCAAAAAACATATTTTCTGGAGCATATAAAAAAAAACATATTTTCAAAAGCAGTTAATCAACCTAAATAGTAGCCAGGCAAAATCCAAGAACTAGAAAAGAAACAAGTGAGTTAAAGTGGCCAGTTTTAAAATAAATAAATAAACATCAAAAGAAGGCAAAAAAGAAAAAAAAAAAGAAGGCAAAATGTCTCAGCATACACATTCTGTTACTGCTGCAGGATTTATATCAGAGGCGGCTGGTCATTTTTTTCATGGGGGTGCGCCATCTAGTGGTCATAAAAGAGGTACTATGCTTATTTTTGAATTTGATACACATTATATTTGTCCATGAAGAATTCCAATCAGCTACTTAGCCTACAAGCATGTTTTATAGACAAAAGAACCTGGATGACCCTAAATTTTCTGATTTTGAACACAGACTAGACTGAGGTTTTAGTTTTTGGATCTGAGCATCTTAGGAATTAATTTTTCAGTCTTTCACCCTACTTAGATGGCATTAATCTGGCCTCCAGTTCTAATGTTAAAAATCTTGGTGTTATTTTTGATCAGGACATTTCTTTTATCCTCCACATTAAAAATGTTAATAGAACCACCTTCTTCCACCTGCGTAATATTGGTAAAATGAGAAACCTCTTATCTAAAAATTATGCAGAAAAACTGGTTCATGCATTTGTCACATCTAGACTGGACTATTGCAATGGTTTGTTAGCTGGGCGTCCAAATACTTTTTAAAAACATCTTCAGTTGATCCAAAATGCTGCTGCCATGGTGGCCAGAGTATATTTACACACAGACGCACGCATGCACACACGCACACACGCACGCACACACACATCTTTAGATTCAAACAGACTTGTAATGAAACTAAACCCTTGGCTTATGGATAATTCTTTTTTTTTTGTAGTATTCAGAGTTTATTGTTGTTCGCACCACATGTCGTGGAACTAAATTATGTACACAGTGTCCCAGTTACATCCAGCAATAAAATGTAAAAGAAAAACTGTAATAAGATCCAAGATATGAACTAAGTAAAATGATAACTAAAAATGACACTGAGCATGGATTTTGTTCATAACTAAATATACACTAAGCACTAGTAGTACAAAAACAATTTGCCAAACAGCAGCACAAACATGAGTCTGTGAACAGATTAATGCCTGTAGTAGTTTTGCAACTTTAAAACTTTACAAAGCTACAAAAAATCCTGATAATTTAGATAATCACTGTAAATAAATCACATCATGCTGCTGATTTATTTCACGCTGCTGTGTTCATTCATGCTCACACAGACTCATGTTCGTCCTGTTGTTCGGCATATTGTTTTTGTACTACTAGTGCTTAGTGTACTTTAGTTATCGTTTTACTAAGTTCATATCTTAGATCTTATTACTGTTTTTCTTTTGCATTTTATACTTTTCTTGGATGTAACTGGGACCCTGTGTACTGGGTTGCCAGCTCAGAAAAATGATTATCCAAACCATCAAAAAATAAATAAGGGACACGTGATGACAGGGCAGGCCGACCCTATTACCTTCACCCCTACCAGCGTGATGATTCACTCCTCCCTCCCACTCTGCTTTTCTCGCTCTAAAATGAACCTGGATTTAATTGGATGCATGTTTTTGAATAAATACATTGATAAAAATATGCATAGAACGTTAATTATTACACAATTTAATAATTTATTTTGAGTGCAAATAAAATTACCTGGGCAAAATATTTTTAAAAATAATTTATATTTCTTAAACATTCTTTTGTTCTGCTTATCTTAAAACAGTATTAACAGAAAACTATAAGAACATTTGTAAAATAATGCATTTAGTGTAAACATAAAGTTTGTAGGAAATGTGTAGACAAACACACTGTGCATCAAAAGCCACAAGTTTCCATGTGTAGCAAAAAAGAACGTGAACTAAAAAGGACTATGATCCATCACGTGAAGTCAAACTGTTTCTACCATTTGTAGTTGTAGAGCTCGTGCTCTGAGCAAGACATTTCATCATTGAGATTGACAATGAGCTCATTTCTAATTAGTTCAGAAGAACATTTGTTTCACACATCAGTCCACTTATTTTTCATG
>JARVLU010000002.1:30612182-30626628 GCA_031762415.1 Simpsonichthys santanae | reverse complement strand
TGAACGTACTAGGAGGTAGAGGAGGGGCATTTCGACCGATACTTATGGGGCTGATAATAAGTAATAACAGCCATTGATAACATTCGAAGCGGGTGTTTTATGTTATATTGGCATAAATGTTGGCGCCAGTTATGGTATGTGTTACTAAAAGGCAGACAAGTGTATGTTGTCATGTTTTTCTAGTGGATTGGTATAAATCTTCTCTGAGGCAAATCCAGAGAGCTGGGTGATTATACGCAGGAGAGAAAGAGCTCAGAATGATGCTTCTGTTTCAGTAGATGTAAATCATGAAAGCCGATTTCAGACTAATGTTGTAATCTTCTTTGAGGTTTTGGAAGTAAGAGGACTGTGACTTGAAGCAGTTAGTAACTGAAGTATTTGTGTCGTGTAATATGATTGTACTGTTTCCCTGATGATTTCTGGAATTGTTTAACTTTAGCTGATTGTTTTAACCCACTGATCTGATTGATAAAATGTCCCATGAAGTCCTACATACATTGCCTGCCAAATATTTTAGGAAGACACCTGTTCGTTTGAAAATGGGGTTTTAATTACAACTTGTCAGATGGTTTTGTTTAGCAAAACCATTTGACACTATTTAAAACATATTTTTTTTTTTTTTTTCAAGTTTGCAATCTGATGGAGAGATAATAATACTTTGGTTGATGTGAATACTGAATAATTAAACTGATGACAACTTGACTTCTCACTTTGGTTCTTAAAGGCATTTTTTATTTTCTAAAATATATTTTTGTGTTTAAACATGAATGGCGTAAATGTCCAATTGCCTTTGATTTAATATGCAAGGATGCACATGTTCAATGTTCAAGGTTCTTTATTGTCATTCGCATCACATGTAGTACATGCGGTGGAATGAAATTGTGTACTCAAGGTCCCAGTTATACCAAAAAAATAGCAAAAAAGAATATAAAGTATAAAAAGAATATAAAGTATAAAAATAAACAAAATAAAGGGATCTAAGATATACACTTAACACTAATAATGTGAAATAATGCTGTATATTAAGCTCACTACAGAACGTGTCTGTAGTGAGCAGATGGCTTTGAATACAACAGCTTAAAGTCAAGAAATTGACACAGGATTGTCCGAATCAACCGAGTGTTTATATCAGCATGCTGTATATGAATGTATGAGCTCTGTTGTTTCACTCAATTGGTAATTTTTAGTGTTTTTTTTTTTACATCTCAAAAACGTCCAAGGGTGACTTTGGATGTCTTACTTTTTATTTAAAAAAAAAAAAAAAAAAAAAGCACGTGTAAGTAAGATGTGAATTTTAGCTCTGAATCTATAGAATGTGTTTTCCATCTAAAGGCTTCACTGTCCGCACACCTGGCTTAGCTTGCGTCTCATCAAAGGGTTTCATCTTAGTAGTGTGTACCAGCATTTAAATGGTTTACAACACCAGCTGTAGACCATCTTTGTCTTTGACAGCTCTGGCTCATTTAATTCCCACTTGTCTGAATGGCTGCAGGGTATCTGAAGCTGCCATTGAGGGACAGAATGTGCCTTCTATATACAATGACACTTTAGTAAATAGATTATACCACCATGCCTAAGCACATGTCAAGGAACATGTTCAATAATTTCAATAATATAAACTCAGCTTTTGATAAGGCTTCGTTCGTTACAAAGCCATGCTTTTTCATTCAGCAGATGCACATGTGTATACAGAGAGAAATGCCCAATTTTTAATCTGCCTGAAATGAATCGGGTGGGAATTATTTCATAACATGCGTCTCCGGGAAGCGCAGAGCTTTAAAAAAAAAAAATCTATCCACTCTTTAAGACCACAATACAGTACTGTAGTCTTATTATACTCGTGCCCCATCTCGGTCAAACACATGTAGCTATAACCTCTTTTTATGTTCAAAGCATTTTATTTTCCAATGTGTATATGTGTATTCAAATTTTTTTTTTCTTCAATTTACTTAGGCCAAATAATGAATTATGTCAAGGCTTTTTCATATTAAGTTGGTAGAAGAGATCATATCCCTCCAGTTTTAGCTTCTCTCCACTGGCTCCCTGTCAAATTCAGAATATAATTTAAAAAAATTACGTCTAACCTCCAAAGCTCTCAATAACCTAGCTCCATCTTATATTACATATTTTATTGTTCCATATTTTCTTATCAGAGCACTTTGCTCTCAGACTGCATTCTTACTTGCAGTTCCTAGCGTTTCCAAGAGCAGAAGGGGAGGAAGCTCTTTCAGTTATCAGGCTCCTCTCTTGTGGAACAAACTTCCAGTTTCTGTCCATGAGGCTGGCACATTGTCCAGTTTTAAGACTGGACTTAAGACTTTCATTTTTGATAATCATTCAGCTTTTATATATAAAGCAGCGGCTTTGGATGTTATCAGTCCATTTTATGGCCGTTATTAGTTGTTCTCATCCCCATATGTAGTGGTGAAACTTAGCTGGTGTAAATGTACGTTATTAGTGTTTTCATCGCTGATAATAGGCAGCGTGTCGCCAGAGTAAACCAGGAAGTGTTTCTTTATGTTTTTAATTCAGCTTATATAACCCTTTTTGTAAATGTAACGTAACACCTGACCCAGAGGACCAACCCTAAACTTAACCCCCCTTACCCTTGTGCCTAAACCTAATCAAGACCCTAAACCTAATGCCAGACACTTCACTGTAAACCTAAAGACATAGCTAAAAACGGAGCTTCTTATCATCGGTACCAACGTTAACAACGTACGTTTAAACCTAATAGGAGGTACAGGAGGGGCGCTATATATATAAACTGAATTAAACTGAATAGTTTTCATTAAAGTTTTTACTTCCTAAGTAGGTTTATTGGATTAAATTGTACACAACTGCATTGTTTTTCTTGTAAGACCAAACAATTTGCTTGTTGAATGTGTTGAACATTTAAAGGAACCCTACTTTTTGAATAGGGATTATCATTGTGGAAAAACAAATACAGCTGTCTAAAAAGTCAAATAACAGAAAGAAAAAAAAGAGAAATAATTAAGTATTTTTAACACTGGTCGAAAAATCATTTTAAGTCTAAATCCAAAGATCTGGCTTTGGCTTGGGATGTGATGGGATACAGCCTAATGTTAAATGACTCAATCTGCCATATTCTGAGCTGTTTATTGGCTCCAGTTTTCATTACCAGCAATTAAAACATAAAACCAGAGAGTGTTCTGCAAGAGTGGGAACAGCTCACATTTTAAGACTATCATTTCACATGGGAATTTTTAAATTGACAAGAACATTATTCAAAGAAGATACAGCAGATCAGTTTTATTATTCTGCATGGTGACTGACAGATCACTCCCTTTCGGTAAGTCTAAAACTGACTTATATTATTATTATCATTACTGTATTATTATTATCATTATCATTATTATTATTATTATTATTATTATTATTATTATTATTATTATTATTATTATTATTATTATGTTATTATGAGTAGTTTGAGTTTAGTGAAAATTAAACAGGCATTTTTTTTTATTTTTTTTTTGCTGTTTTCTGAAGAATTAAACACCTGCTCTGTATCCAGTTTTGTTTTAGAATCTCTTATTAGACGTCTTCCTGAATTTAATATTTTCATTTTAAGAGCTCAAAGATCCCGTGTTTAAAAGGTGGCACGACATAAAAGTCTATAACTACTTCTGTTGTGTGTCTTTATAAATGTTTGAGCAGGTTTCCCAGTTTGAAGAACAGATTTCATCAGCCGCCCTTGTGTGTCTGGATGGAAACATCCCTGTCTCCACCATCAACTACGTTTGCTCTCTTGCAGGAAAGCACAACATAAACAGTAAGCCGAGAGAGACAGAGACCATATGATAAAAGAAGCAATTATTGAATTTAATCATGCCACCCATGTGTGTCACAGTTTGGTATGAACCAACGAATGCAGACAAGGCGTGTAAACCTTTTTTGTCAGACGCCTGGAAATCTTTGTCCTACTCATCCCCAAACCTGGCAGAGCTGTGCGTCATGAATAAATCCCTGGGGCTCAAAACCCCTGAAGGTGACATGTTCTTCTTGACTGTGTATTATTTACTGTCTCATGTGCTGGTCTGCCTCTTTTCCACTTGCCACCATAGACAAACAGTTTCCCCACCTGAGTTCTTGAAAAGCACATCATATTTGATGAGAATGCTTCTGTTCAGTGCCCTGAGACGACTTCTGTTGTGATTTGATGCTAAATAAATAAACTGAATTGAATTGATTGAGGTCAGTCTTGTGGCAGTGTTGCCTGAAACCCTGGAGGAGGTCCTGAGTGTTGCTGTGGCTCTCTCACGCCCTCTTCTGGAGCACCTTCACTGTCTGGTGGTGACTCTTGGGCCCAGCGGTGTTCTGCTGTGTGGAGAGCACAGCGAAGCAGGTTCTGTTAACTTGCAGCCAAGAAAACTCAAAAAGGTGAGCATCATGTATTTGTGCAAATTAATGTTGATAGTATTACTTGCATTAACAATGCAGTGTTTTATCTGTACCTGTGTTTGTAGAAAAGGCAGCTTTGTGCTCTTCACTACCCAGCGCTGCCTGTGACCCCAGAGGAGATCATAAATGTGTCAGGAGCAGGAGACAGGTGCTTAAATTTTAACTTTTCGTGTTGTAATTTTGTTTTCACAAACTCTTTTTTTGTGTTACTCTACCTCTTTCCAGTTACTGCCTTGTCATTAGTTTTCTTTGCAAGATTTAAGAATGCATATCTCTATGTGCTGGCAGCCTTGCAGGTGCTTTAATGTGTGGGATTCTCCGAGGGAAAGACACAGACAGCTGTGTTCGGATGGGCCTCCTGGCTGCAAAGATATCCCTTTTGTCACCACACCCCATCTCTCCCATGCTCACTTTAGAGTCTGTGGACCCCGATGAAATCCAAATGCACAAGTGGCCCAAACCAAGCTTTTTAGACATTACGATCTAAATGTTAGAGATTTATTAATAATTGTTGTTTAGCCTAAAAACATGTCATCAGTGTGTAATTTTATGACTGTATAAACAAATGTAGTTTGTTTTGTTTCTCAAAATGATTTGTTATAATTGTGCATGACACTTTCCATTATTTTCATCCACCCACACACACACCAATCACCTATTTGTGTGTGCATGTGCATATTTGTGCATGTCTATCATTCTGTTAGCAAAATACCAGATGAACCATTGAAGAAATTTTAATAAAACTTGCATTAACTAATTACTGGACATACATCTACACCTGATTAACTTTCAGTCTAACCTGATTTCAAATAGGTGCCACAACCAACTGACCTTGAAAAACACAAAAATGGCAACAGTTCAGTTACCGTACTTGTACATATGCCGAGACTAAATTTGATGTAGTTGAGAGTCATTCACAACACACTCTAATCATCACATTCAGTGATATCATATGAGGTTGTAACGTTATTTTAATGGTTTGATCAGAACAGTCCAACTCTGTCATTTTGCAGAATAACATTATCTTGGTCTAAAATTCTGAAAAGGTGCTGGCAATATTCCTTCCTTCCTTTCATGTTGGGTGGATGAGTCAAAATGCAAATGTCTAGTCTTTGTTGCAGCAGTTAAGTTGGCAGGCTACTTTCATTGACCTAACTTACCAACTACTAACTACTAATAGTGGCCAGTAGCTTCTCATATAACAGATAACAACTGATGGAACAACTGAAAGTATTTTAAAGCAGTTTTATTTTCAGATTAAATTTAATACTTCCATTTTTAAGCTGCCCTCTGGATGCAAGCATGGCACAAAACCTTTTTGTTGTTTTGATAACAAGCTAATTAACTCATTAATAAAAAAAACTTGATTATCCATTAGATTTTTGTCATTGCTGTTTCATAGCATTAAAAGTCATTTGAAATTTGCATTGCTCTTTGTTTTCTTGAATTATTACACTAGTTTTGGTTTCTTATTTATGAACTGAAACCATTTCCCTGCAGCTTAAAACAATAGTGAAATTTTAAAACAACTTCAAAGGTAAAAAAAAAATGTGCTAAAAACGTGCTCTAAATCATGATGTGAAAAGAACACATCTAATGACACATTACTTTTTAGCATCACAATTTAGCAATGGCATTTATAAATGATTATAAATAACAGTTTATCATTATTATAAATAATGTATTATTTATAATTTTTTGTACAGTAATACTTTAGTCCAGTGGTTCTCAACAATGGTCCTTGAAGAACACTATTCTGACACACACCTGATTTGAGTGAATGGATGATTAACAGTCTTCTACAGAGTTTGAGTAAGTACTTAAATCACTGAATCAGGTGTGTTGGAGCAGGGAAACATCATGCAGGGTGGTGGTCCTCAAGGTCTAGGGTTGGGAAGTGGTCCAAGAGGATTTTTATAACTATTGTTGTTTTATTAAACTAAAACTATGTTAGTTGTTTTTATTAAAATGTACAAAACTAAACCTTTAAATTTAAAAAATGAGTAAAATCGTAATTTTGCCGCCCAAGATGTTTTATTTATTTACAGTACCGTATTTATTTATTTTCCAGAAATGTTGTAGGAAGCAATGAAGAAATGAAATAAAAACTTCATTTCCCAGAAAGCCTCTCTCCATCTGCGCAGACTCCGTGGTATTGAATATTTGCTCCACTCCCTCCTCCCTACTATAATGCTAGCTAAGATGGTGGTTTGAGCGTAAATTCTCTTAACAATACCAAGAAAAGAAAGGGGCAAAACACCTTTATAGCCTTTTGATTATAACAGAACAACGCGATTACTGTTATTCTAAGTGACCATTTATAGAAATTTAGCCCTTTCAGGTACATTGGCTTCCAACCCCCGCCCAATCTGGTGTGCCTCCTTTGGAGTGGAATCCTAAGCTAAATACGGACAGGGTAAGTAACGCTAACGCTAGCTGAACAAGTCCTGTTCTGTTTTACATCAGCGAATAAAAGACAGGTGTGCTTGTTGTAAGCTTACTGACTAATTAAACAGATTTTCCGAGCCTGCTATATCACTGTCCAGGTAATCTGTACGACCTGGAGCGGTGTCAGTTGGTTATAAGGCCAACAACTTGTCTCCAGTTTTGGGTTAGCTTTTCTAGGCCGCGTCGTAAGCTCGGCTCCAAAACCTCGTACATTTTAATGAGAACGTTAGCATTGAAGCTAATCGCGTTAGCATTCCTCAAGCTGTCACTTTATGTGTACCGTAACGTCATGTCAGTCATTTACTAATTGTGAACGTCATTGTTGAGTTAGAAATAATTTCTGTGTGTTTTGTTTTGGTGGTGACAACTGCAGTTAAACTAGTGCTAATAGTCAGACCGGCTTAGTCAAATAACATCTGTCATAATAACGAAAGGTCCATAAGACTGAACCAGCCTCCGACAGACAGACAGGCTAAAATTTCCAGCCGGGCTTTCTGTCTGTCTTCTTTACCACTGATGTCTAGGCAAGCTTTTAAAATCTAGGCTTTTTTATTTATTTATTTATTTGTTTTATTTTATTGTTAGAAGTAAACTTCCCCCTCCATCATCGTGTCTGTTTGTCACGACGTGCGTTTACTGGTTTCGGTGTTGACATGCAAAAACATGGCTGGTACTAAACCGCTACCAACGGGCTTTTTTATTATTATTATTTGTAATGAGACAATTTGTTGCGTTTCTCTTTAACGTCGAGCATGACGTGTGAAGTGTTGTCAGCCGCACAACATCCGCATTAACACGTTGAAGCCTTTTGTTGGTTCTGGCTTTTTGAAGATGTGTGCTCATTTGACACTTCTTAAACACACGCAGCAAAACCCCAAGTTTTTGAACAAATCTCATTTTTTGCTGGCAGCACAAATGTTCAGACTCTGAAATGACCAGTTCAGATGTATCATTTGGAATTATTTTACTCACCTACTGTCAAATAAAACAAGCAGAAATACAGTATTCATCAATTTCTAGCCTCCATATTTGCATCCATTTTCTTTGGGTATTTTATGGCACTGGTTGTTTTTAAGAATGCGCTTATATTCAGTCAAACACTTTAAAAAGGCATATGTCAAAATTTTAAGATCATAGACTTAAACCCAAACACCATAAGGTCACTAGACATATTTGGATATAAGTGGTTTTAAGCTGAACATCATAGAATAATCTCACAGGTTTGAAGAGGTGTTTAGCTCTTTTAGCTTCGAGGCTGTGGTCAGAAATGTTAGTACTGTATTGATAAGATGATCAGGAACTACACTTACCGGTATTTAACATTGCATAGTAAAGTAACATAGCTGAGATGGTCAGACACAGTAAAGTTTTAGAACTTGTTTGGAAAAAAAAAAAAAAGCTTTAAATGACTGATTTGTAAAAAATTACCTAACTAACGCTTACATTTTCCAAGATCAAATATGTGGTTTCTAATATTTGTATTTCAGCCAGACAACACTACTGTTGTTCACAGGAGTTCAACAATTGTTGCTCCTAACATAATGACTACATTTTGGAGCGTTCTCACATTCTGACTTTTTAAACTTTTCTTTTTGTAGACGTTCCAAATTGACTGGAGTATTCATAAACATGACAATGAACAGACAAGTCAGGAAAAACTTGTGTATTTCAACTGAAAAATGTCACAAACTTGTGCTCTAATTGTAAAGAAAATACCATTGACCATAGGTCAAGAGAAAACACTGTCCAGAAACGTTTCTTCGTAGTAATTACATTTTCTGTCTGATCTTACTAAAGCTTTATTTATGATGCTGCAGAAAGGGCATTGAATTCAACATTGTATAAACTTTTTCTTTTTTCAAACAATCAACTGTTTCCCTTAAACTGTAGCTCTTCTTTTACGTGGTTATATTGTTGTTTTTATTGCAGACCTGAGCAACTGATATAACATCTCATGTATTTTGTGTTCCAACTCTGGGATCCAGTGGCCACACCCTGATTTCTGACATAAACAGAGTGGTGCATGAAATACTTGTCTTAACTTTTGTGTACTTTCTTTACAAACTGCACAAATCAAATAGATCTTAATGGTCAAAGTAAGCTCACCTGCTGATTGTATCTTTTTTTATGCATTTGTGGTTGTAGGATCACAGGAAGCTGTGAATTACCTTTTTTTATATATATATATATTTTAAACAAACTACAGGTTTACAGAACTGACAGTCTGCTGTTTACTGAGAGAACATGGGTTGTTGTTGACCTGCATCATTCCTACCCCAGAATATGTTGAAGGGCAGAGCTTTTGCTTTTAGTTGTTTGTCACATCTGTACATGTATTTTCCCTCCTGGATCTCTCATCCAATCTGCTGTAGCCTATTTGCAACAAGCCACATTATTATGCCTAGTTGTTCTCTTTAAAGTTATTTCCCCTGAAAAATGCAGCTCAGTGGTCACAGTCTGGAGCTTTGTTTCTAAGCATTATTTGAACTTGTAAATATTTTATAAAAGGTGTTTCCTCAGTGAATAAAAATCTGGTTTTAATATAAATCAGCGTTGCCCTTCTGTTCATCATACATTGATGATGGATCAGTTTAGAAAAACAGCTGTGCGCAAATGTTGACATGCCTCACGCCGTGCTCATCTCCTTGAGTTTAAAAATTTAAAAACATCCATTTATTTTTTCAGGAGATACATGCTCATGTTGCATCTGGTCTGAATAAGTTATTGTATCTTGGAGTTGACAAATTATTAGTGATTTTTCTGCTGTAGAAAACTTTGAACCATATAAAAGATCCTAGTGTTAAAAGTGGGTTGAGTTATTAGAGCTCCTAATGAACTGGTAAAAGATTCATTTTTATAAGAAGTGGGTTCAACTCACACAGTATAAAAGAAAGTTAATTTTGAAGCATTGATTTCTTCTATAATATTTGTGAAGGCTTGATAAAACAATGTGCTCAGTTGTATTGTTCAGCAGTGAGCTCTTATCCCTCTCTCTCTTTTTGTCTCCTTGCAGCCCTGTGCTCTGTGACCAGCCTTAGTACTACATAACCTCACTGTGCAATAGGATGTCCCACAGCCCTGAACTGAAGGACGACCCCATGGAGTGCCCTCTGTGCATGGAGCCGCTGGAGATTGATGATGTCAATTTCTTCCCGTGCACCTGCGGCTACCAGATCTGCCGCTTCTGTTGGCACCGCATCCGCACAGATGAGAATGGCCTCTGCCCCGCCTGCAGAAAGGTAAAAAAAAAAAAAACGTGTAAAATTATTTGCAACTTCATGATATTTTCACAGCAGCTTACAAAGCAGGTGATGACTTTAAACAGTGATACCTGCACTTAGAGAAGTGCATTTATTCAAGCCTAGTGTGCATGTCTTACAAAAACTAAACTATGGTTTGTTTTACTCATTTACCCACTTTAAAACTGAAAACTGAACTGTGTGCGTTTGTGCAGCCATACCCAGAGGACCCTGCAGTGTACAAGCCTCTTTCACAGGAGGAGATCCAAAGGATAAAGAATGAAAAGAAGCAGAAACAGAACGAGAAAAAGCAGAAGGTGACAGAAAACCGTAAACACCTGGCAAGTGTCAGAGTGGTCCAGAGGAACCTGGTGTTTGTGGTGGGGCTCTCACAACGACTCGCTGACCCGGAAGTGAGTACTTCTGCAATACTTGAGCATCATAACCTGTGACATTTTGGTGCCATACTTTAGTACTGAAAATGTTCTAACTACCACATTTTGGTTGCTACACACAGGTACAGCCAATATAAAATGTGTTTGTAGAGAATATTTATCACTGTGTACATAGTACTCTTCTACAATATACAGGGCGGCTGTGGCTGAGTGGTTAGAGCAGTCGTCTTCCAATGCAAGAGTTGGAGGTTTGATTCTGCCAGCAGCCACATACTGAAGTGTCCCTGGGCAAGACACTGAACTCCTCATTGCCTCCGATGTGTGTCCCATCAGTGTATGAATGTGATAAAGCTCTGATTAGTCTCTGTATAGATCTAGTAGAGTGATGTATGAACGGGTAAATGAAGCACAGATTGTGTTGTAAAGAGCTTTGAGTATATTGATAAGATAGAAAGATGCTATATAAGTACAATCCATTTTTTGTATAAAAACAACTCACAGTAAGTCCCAATTATTTATTTTTTTCTTCTTCTTTTTAAAGGTCCTGAAACGACCAGAATATTTTGGTAGATTTGGGAAAATCCATAAAGTGGTCATCAACAATAGCACATCTTACGCTGGTTCACAGGTGAGGTTGAGTACTAACGGTATTTTATACTAAAGCTTGGAAGTTTGCTCTATGTAATGTCATTTCACACATTCATTCAGTCGGTTGATATTGAAGATAATTGTAGCACACAATGCTCTTTTTGAACACAGATACAGAAGTTCTGTTTGACTTGTGTGTTTACTTTTAATTTTATTGTTTGCCATTCAGGGGCCCAGTGCCAGCGCTTATGTCACCTACCTTCGTTCTGAAGATGCTCTAAGAGCAATACAGTGTGTTAACAATGTGGTTGTTGATGGCAGAACACTCAAGGTGAGAAACTAGCCACAATTTAGCTCATGTTTACTCTGGTTTTAATGATTTACTCTTGTCCATTGGCAGTGATAAAAGGTTCTGTGAACAAAAGCCAATACGTACATGTGCCCTCTGTTTTTATGTTGATGAGTAAAAACACTTAATTACCGGTAACTTCAAAGTTGAATTTTAGCTGAAGAATTGTATAAAATATATTAAATTTTTCTCAGAAGTTGTATTTCTTTCTTCGGCTTACAGGCATCTTTAGGCACAACAAAGTACTGCAGTTATTTCCTCAAAAGTATGCAATGCCCCAAACCTGATTGTATGTATCTACATGAGTTGGGGGACGAAGCAGCTAGCTTTACAAAAGAGGAGATGCAGGTAAGCGTTTAGATTTGTCTTCCCTGAATGTGTCAAAGAAAAAAATTTTTTTTAACTTGAACAGAGTTAAATTTATTTAAATTTATTTTCTATTTATTTAATTATTTAAGGCTGGGAAACATCAAGAGTATGAGCAGAAACTCCTCCAAGACCTCTATAAAATAAATCCTAGCTTTCTACAACCTCCAGCTTGTGGAACAGAGAAGTCGAAGAGTAAAGCCAACTCCACACAGAGGTCATTTGATATATTTATTTTCCATCATACACCTCAGTGTCTGTGTAGTGCTCCATGATTTCATTGTTCTTCTGTGTTTGTAACAGAACCAACAATAGCAATGGTAAAGATGGGTGGCCAACACTGTCGGGGCATAGCAAACTGGTCAACGGACTATCAGAAGACCGCAAGTCCCCTCCGCTGCTAGACTATCTAGACCAGGAAGCTAGTAATTCAGATGGACTAGAATCAGAGCTGGGTCCAGGCCAGCGTCCTGCCTTGTCCCCCTTTTCCTCCAACTGTGACAGTAATAGGTAATACAGACACTCTTTGGATGATCTGTTTTCAGATTCTTTAGAACTTCAAACATACTGCTGTCAGTATTTTCTCCTAACCTTGTGTGTGTTGTGTTTGCAGTCCAAATGATAAAACGTCAGAGTCACTTGGTTTGGTGAACGGAGAGACTTTACAACAGGTGAAACAACCTGATTTAGTTGAATGAAAACAGGATTTAATTCAGATCTGCAACAATCTGACATTCTTTTTTTTTTTGTTTCCTGTCTCATTTTGAAGTTGCCCACCAGTGACTCCCCTTCCCCTCCCCCTGGTCTAACCAAGCCAATCCTAGTGGTGCCTATCAGCATGTCGGACATCTCGGCCCGTTCACCCTTCGAGGGGGCCGCAGCAGAGTCCCAGTCGCTCTTTTCAGACAACAGTAACTTCAGACATCCTAACCCTCTCCCTGCTGGCCTACCCCCATTCCCCAGTTCTCCCCGCACCAGTTCTGACTGGCCCATGACTCCTGAACCACAGAGCCTCTTTACGTCAGGTATTTTATTTTTCTGCTGTCTTGATTTGTTCAGTGTTTGTCCCACAGGTAACTGCTTCAAATGTAAATCATTATATATAGATTGAGTGGAGAATATTTTAAAGTAAATCTGTGTTACTGATAAATGTGTTCTGTACTTTCACAAGGTTTTTATTAATCTTTCAAACTGTTCATAGATGTAGCTCATATGTCAATAAAGTGCACTCCTAACTGGTGTCTTCTCTGCTGACAGACACAATGCCAGTTTCTTCCTCAACAGACTGGCAGGCAGCCTTTGGTTTTGGCTCATCTAGCAAACAACAGGATGACGATCTGGGTTTCGATCCTTTCGATGTCACCCGCAAGGCTTTAGCTGACTTGATAGAGAAGGAGCTGTCTGTGCAGGATCAGAGTCCCTCCTCTCCAGGGCTGCTCAGCCACGGGGGCAGCAACCACGGGCTGAGCCTGCCACCATCCAACCCCAGCAGCTCCCACCACTTCCCCAGTGGCCTGCCGCGCGTCCACCAGCTCCACCACCACAGAGCCATCTACAGTTCCTTCAGTTTCCCCGGCGGTCACAGCAACCAGGCCAGTCAGCAGCAGCCTCCGACAACCAGACACCCCTGGATGAGCATCCCCACACGAAACAACCTTACACACTTGAACCACTCAGCCAGTGCTGCCTCACACAGTAACATCCTGGACCTGAGTCTGCCCCCTCAGCACAACACAGGGCTGGGAGGGATCCCCATCTCAGGTACCAGATACCCGGGGCACCTTGTCAGCTTTTGCATCCAATAGAAGCAGAGCATGCTGAAGCAGATAATGAACATGTTTTATCTAGATTTTATTAGAGGCGGTTGTTTTTTTAGCGAGAGAAAATAAAATCTGTATTTGGTGCAGTTCTTCTGTTGATCACTTGTCTTCAGTCTAAACTCAGGTGACTGACACGTTTGTGTTTTTCTGTCTTCTGCAGAAAACAGTGGCTCTATAGACGGCTTAAATGTGAAAGAGTGGCAGGACGGACTGAGAGCTCTTTTGCCCAACATAAATATCAACTTCGGTGGCCTCCCAAATTCCTCTTCATCATCATCTTCCTCATCCTCTAGCAGTGTTAACCACATTGGTGGGCCGGCAGGGCCAGCAGGAACAGCAGGCATCTCACACAGCCTCAGCTGGGATGGAACAGCCAGTTGGATGGATCCTGCTATCATTACAGGTAGAAATGTATTTTCACGTTTTTCTAAAAATAGTGCTAAATAAGTTTTTTATGTTATTGTTAACTCGGTGACTTGGTCTGTAAAAAGATCTTAAAGCGTCTGTGACATGATTTATGAACTTTGCAGAAAGTGGCACAACAAATATTTTTTATCATTCAACTATGTTCGTTTTTGCAAACAAACTTATAAATACATTACAGTATATTAAAATTTCATTCAAAGTCATTTTAAATTTGGCGCTGTGTGTAGTCACTGGAAATCCGCAAACTTTGCATACGTCATCTGTGACGTGGGATTAGGTGTCTCTGCTCCAACGCGCATTGAATATAATAATAGCTGAGCATGTAGAATCAGACAAATGTAGCAATTTTAGTGATGATCTAAGTGATTGTTTTGGAAGCTGAACTTAGTAAGA
>JARVLU010000002.1:30576029-30589022 GCA_031762415.1 Simpsonichthys santanae | reverse complement strand
CTGTATATATGAACAGAAACAAAGTAATTTGGGGCAGCAAAATAAAATTGTCATGGTTCTCCCTAATTTAACAACAGTGACAGAATGGGACGTTTCTGAAAACCATTTTTACTGGAAATAAAATAAGAAATCAGGCCTTGCTACTAAAATTACAAATCAGCTAGCTTTGTTATGTACTATTATACAAGATACTCCAGCAGTTCTGTGAGTACGACAAGATACTGTATAAATCCTGCCAGGTAGAGAAGAGAATCTCCCTCTGAGGATCAATGAACAGTGAGGGATGCTGAGCTGCAAGAAAACAGGTGTGACAGTCAACAGAGTGTAATGCTGCCATCTATGGGTTGTGGCTAAATCTAAGCTTCTAATGTATCCCTGCAGACAAGACACTTCTTCTTCCTCCATCAATCAAAATGACATAATACTAGTAATTCAAACTGCTACAGTCAGATAAAACTAATTAAAGAAGGATGCTGATGATGACTGAAACAACTACAATGGAACTAAACCACTGTGGTTTGATAAAAATAGAAGTAACTGTATCCCTCTGTGTGTCACCTGTTCTGTTTTACTTTGCCCACTTTTCTCACTTTTATAAGCTTTTTTACTGCAAAATACTATAAAAAAATGAAAATAGACTTTAAAAAGCAGAAAACTACTAAAATTCAACAGAAACCAATACAAACAACCGACAACCGCAAAAAAGGCAAAATACAAACAAAAAGTGAATAAAATAAGAAAATAACCACAATTCCTGGTAGAACTTGGTTTTACTTTTGCCTTTTTAAAGTGTGACTTCAGGAAACTTGTCTCCATTATACATTTGACATGTTTTAAAACGAGTTAACCTTCATGGCATGCTGTGTTTTGTTTGTTTGACAAAAATATGTGGCTGTGGCACAAACTTACCTATGGATCAAAGTAACCAGACCTAACCTAACATAACCCACTCAACACAACCCACACTAATCTAAGCAGTATGCCACTGTCCCCCCTTGCTGAGGGATCTGAATAGTTGATGTTTGAAGTTTTCAAAATGAGTGTTGACAATGGAATTGAACAGATGTTTTTAGTGCAAGATATTCAAGTAGTTAGGTGATACATTGTTGATAAGAAGAGAGCAAGTTTTGTTGTTGTTGCTTGTACGAGGCTGTACGGAGTGATGAATCCTGGCGAGGGTAAGGAGCAATTTTATCCACCACCATGAACAATGGTGGAGTCAAGGGTGAGCATTGATGGCCTTGACCACCTTAAATGTGGCAATGCAATTTTCAAAAGGAACTTTTCTTATGCGTAGATGTAGCCACACACAAAAATAAAAGTTGGTACATCACTTGTTTTTCATGTTGTCATACTCACATCATGTATGGAAGGACAAAGTACATCAAATTCCCACTCTTTGCTCCACAACAGGGGACAATGAAACCAAAAATAGCATAACCCAAGGTAAATTTACCTAACCTTACCCATCCTGATCTAAACCATCTCAACCTAAGATGGCATTGTTTAACTTGAAACAATAACCAAACCTGGTCCAGCCCATCCATCCATCCATTATCTTTTACCCGCTTCTTCCATTATGGGTCACGGGGGTTGCCAGTGCCCATGTCCAGCAATCACTGTGCAAGAGGCAGGTACACCGTGGACAGGTCACAAGTCCATCACATGGACACATAGAGACAAATGAGACAAACATCCATTCACTCTCTCACTCACACATATAGGCAATTTAGAGTTGCCAATCAGCCTAACATGCATGTTTTTGATCTGTGGGAGGAAACCGGAGTACCCGGAGAAAACCCACGCATGCACGGAGAGAACATGCAAACTCCACCCAACCTTTTCACTGAGAGGTGGCAGTTTTACCAACTAAGCCACTGTGCCACCACCTTCAAAAAGTCTAAAGAATTAAAAAGATTATAAGAACGTCTGGCGTCTTAGAAGTAGAAAGAAATCTGGAGTAGATGAAGACGTTTACACAGGACTGTGTGTGTTTGTACGTCTGCAGGTGAGATAAACACGCCGTCAGTCCTCAAGCAGAAAAAAAGCAAACACGAGCAGATCCTTAAAAATTTATTGAAGGAAATGTACGATGAATTATAAGTGACGTAAGAAAAAAATAATCAAACAAATAACCCTTGCATAGATCACAGACCATGCCTTTGTCATTATCTTACAAACTGAACACACAATCCTTGGTCAACAAAACATGACAATGACAGCTGGATTAGAGAACAGAGTTTGGTTTGTGGATGAACAGAGGAGCAGAAGACCTTGTCAGTCCATAAGTGCTGCGCTCAAGAAAGACCCAGCTTCCTCCTAACAGCAGGAGAATGTGCATTTCTGACAGAAAATACAAACTCATTGCCATCAGACTTCTAAAAACAAACAAGAACATCTTAATCAAGTTACACAACATCCCGAGAATCAATCCCATTCCTCCACAGCAGGCAAAAAGAAGCAATCCAGCATCAAGACTTAGTTTTGAAACCCAGAATGCCTGGAGTTCTGGACAGAGGATTGTAATGTGGTCCTGTTTGAGACATGATGGACATGTTTCCCTCATAAACCAGCATCGCTACAGTGTCTCTTTAAAGAGCTTCTGAGTCCTAGAGTCTAAGAAACTAGCCCTTGTTGTCCTCGCTCACATTCAGAGTCTAGCCAACACAACCTGAACACCCCACAGAGACGGTCCGAGCACGGCTCAGACACCCGGCGTCGTCCCGGTGATGCAGCCAGCGCTAAGGTGCTTTTAAGAAAATCCAGCAAAGGGAGCCTTTCACAATGTTCACGACAGAGCTTTACAAGAAGCCTCGGCGCAGATGAGCAAGGGTTTCTGTTCAATTTGATGCAACCATGTTATTAGTTGATCAGCAGCTTGAAGGGTGAAGCTCATGCAGTCTTCCATCGCCCATGCAGATTGAATTTTTGCAATCAGAAAGTTTCTGTAGTTTATAGCAGAATGTTCAGCAGGAAAGACTCGTAAAAACAAAATGTGAACAGGAATGAATGGTGGACTTTGTTCTACATGTTGTCTCGAAACCAAAACCATAAACTACGTATTGTTTCTAATACTCCACGTCATCTAGTGATCATCGTGCAGTGGGCGTCTTTTTCATGGCTTTCAGGCGGAACCTCTTGTTTTCATGTTCAGTATAAGGCTTGTTTGTTTCAGTGTTGCCATAAACAAAACAAAAACAGAAAAATTAGATTGCACATGAAACCTCTTACATAATAGCAGAATATAGTGGTTGATTTTATGTTACATGTTGTAGATAAAACAGTTTTTTATTTTTGTGACATTTTAGAATATTAACTTATGCTGCTGCTGTTAGCAATTTTTTACATCTTTTTTTAATTTTTATTTTTTTGCAGAAGCATAGTAATCTGACATGATCCAAACAGATCATTGTGTAAAACCATTTAAATATTAATAATTGTCCTTCTAAAGCATAAACTGAATACAAATTTACTCCAAGCACTCTACTTTGTTGCAAGTTTGATTGAGCCATTTGTGAGCTTTGGTTCCAACCAGAAATCACATTTATTTAAACATATTGTTTTTATTTCCTTAATGCCCCCTTCACTCTAGACAAAGACCTGGTTTAAGATGTGAAAAATTAGCTGGAACGTGTCGTCTTTGCAGGGTTGTGCCGGGTCTTGCATGTGATTGGTCATGATGGGTCATGGAGGGTTTATGAGCAGAAATGTTTTATTACAAGATTGTCATTTTATAATGAGGTGGTCGTGCAACAAATTCTGGGCACAGTGTTGGAGTGGTAAGTGGAAGCATTTCCATGCAGAAAGCCGTGTACAGTAACTTGTTTGTTGAGATTCTGAAGCCGTATTGGCCACGCTGCCCTCACGCCCTGACCTCATCCTGATCAGTTCTTCTTGCGTTGGAAAGTGGTTGAAGTTTTGCACAGGAAACCCCTTCACCTACATCCATTTATACTCCTGAATATCCTCCTCCACAAAGGCTCAATCTGATGGTGGAGGTCCAAATACTGTTTATGGAGAAAAACTCCACAGATCACAAGACTTTTTCCTCACTCGCTCTCGTGCAAGATGGACACATTTCTTCTCGCTCACGTCCTCCTCCAGCTTTTTTTGCTCTGTCCATGTATCGGAGCTCCTATTTACACATCTTCCGAAATGTAAACTACTGTCATGGATCTGGTCAGCTGGACTTTCAATGCAATCAATTAATTTTTTTCACCAAAGCAACAGGGTTCTGGAGATCCTCATGCCCTGCTGAGACTCATGCTACAGGATACGTCATGAATCCATGGGAGGTTTGGAAGCTGATGTGCCTTTCCGTATTGTCTCAGGGGACACCGAAGATGTTTATATCATTGGAATCATGATAGCGGGGTTTCTGCTTTTTGGCACTGGCAGATGTTATTGGCTATTAAAGAAGACAGCAGCAGCAGTTTTGGCCATGGCAAAGCTGCTAACCCTGTGTGAAGGTTTGGTTCGTGCTTTGAGCAATCAAAATCAGCTGATTTACAAGCTAAACTGTAAGCGGGAAACAATTTGTGAGAATCGCAGGCCACTTGTGGCTTCTGGGACTGATCAGGATGTTGGGAACGACCTTGGAGGGAGCTCATAAGCACGGACCAGTGGGATGCCCACAAATCTGGCCATTTTAGATTGAAAGTACCAGCAGAACTCAAGGCTAACTGTGGCTTATCTGAATCTGAATCCCCCATTTGGCCTCGAAGCAGGCTGAATTATCAAATTTCTCTTGGGACATGTGTAAACAAAGAAACCTCTCTCTATCCCCCCTCCCGAAAGCTTCTATGAATGCTTATCAGAGCTGTACTGGCTGACACCAACATCTTATCAGGACAATGGTCTATTTATTTGGAAGTGTTTCATGGACAAATCTCACAGTCTTGTCATCAATCGCATATGTAATGTGTTTAGAAATGTGCCTGCTGGTAGATTCTTTTGAATATCATGTCCTGATAAGGACAAGGTGTGAAAATTTTTTTTTTTGTAATACCACTGTCCTTTCTTCGTGGCCTTTTCCCCTTTCCTCTCTAAAGAATAAGGGGCCGCACTCTAGGAGCAGCAGCAGCAACATGCACTCTGGCCATCTTTCAGATGACTGTACGAACAGAATTTCACTGTATTTCAGTACAATGATAATAAAGCTTATTCTGAATCCTGAGTGCAGGTGTGACACCAGTAGTAGTAGCGCTGTCAGTTGTGCCAGGATGGGGCCTGTGATGCGACACATTTGAAGGCGGACGTGATAGGATCATTGCAAGAATGTGCCATTTGGTGATTATGCTGTTTTAAACTTTGAATGAGTGGATAAATTTATTGTAATAAATGTGAAATCAAGTGCTAACAACACAGCAGAATCAGGAAAGCTTTAGCGCTGAATGCTGTTTTTCCCAATTGTGTCTGATCCAGCCACGTTCTGTTAGGTGGTGTTGGAGGTGGGGAGCATCACGAGGTCTTAATCCAGTGTGAAGGGAGCCTAAATAAAATGCCTGCCTCTAAGATCAGACCCTGCTACCGTATTACCAGAACAAACAATCAAAGTTACAGTGAGTCAAATAACTCTAGTGTCTTTGCAGGCATGATTTTCATATTATACAGCAGCAACAACAAGAACAAAATTTCATAAACAGGTTATACATCTTTCTATTGCTGTTGTAAAGGCTCGTTTTCCTTGGGTCAGTCAAGGCATAGCACCATCTGTTCAGGCCCTCACTGATAATGTGAGAGTATCATTTGCATTTTCATCACTTTGGATTATTTCAATCAAAATCTGCTCATCATTGTTCTTAAGTTATCATATCAAACAATTTCTTGATAGCTGTATTTGATGCTATTGTATTGTCCTATATAAGTTATTATAGTACATGCTTTAGGTCTTAGCTGTCCTAATGTACAAAAAAGCCTAGATAAATTGAATCACCACAGGTTTTTTTTTTTCTTGTCATAAGTTATTTGCCTGAGGATGAGGCTCTTGAAAAGTACAGTACAACGATCAAACAAAGTGACAAACAGCTCTTTAAACTTTAACCATCATTAACATGAGATGTTTGGAAAACAATTAGAATCAGAACAATCAGTTTCTGAACAATTAACAAAGGCTTGTTTCTGCTTCATTTGTTCATGTAGGGAAGACATTAGTGGTAGTCTTGTACTAGCACCACAAAGGACGGCCATTGCACCAACAGAAACAGCTCTGACATTCGAGTAGCTCTGCAGTGGAGCTTTTTTTTTTTTTTTAAATCCTGTCAGGAGAGCGAGATTTGAAAAAAAAAATAAAATAAAAATAAATAAAAATAAATAAAAGCACACAGCACAGTGCAGACTTTTACTAGGCTATGGATGAAGTTCTCTCAGAACTGATAGCAGATCAGTATACAGTAGCTGGAGATATTCAAGTAACAATTAGTCCCTGTCTACCTGCAGTTCTCCACTCTAAAATAAAAAAAAAATATGTGTGGAAAAAATAGCAAACTCTTAAAAATTCAAATTGGACTTCATTTTGATGTACACCGTAATGCCCAATAACTGCCATACGACAGGAAAGGGAGAGAGGGGGTGTTGTGTCATTTCAACAAACTCTTCAAAAATGAATTGAATGGCCTGATTGTGCGAAGCGTTAAGTGGGTGGAAATAATGCGGGGTGCGGGGGCGGATAATTTTTGTACCCTACTTGCCCTTTATGTAAGTGCTTGTGTAAAGGCTTTGGGACTGTCACATTCAATATTGCATCTCTGCAGTTTACACTTAAGGTTTGCATCATATACATTTCTGTTTGTGTATAGGTGTAGGAAGCCTTGCACTGAGGGGTTGCAGCTCTGTGACAAGTTTGCAATGACCTCACTGAGGTAGAGACCCTGAAAGGATGCATGGCGCACAAAGAAAATACAGAGGCATGAGCAAAAATCAAACATTCCCTTTTGAATCAAAATGGTCAGCGTGCTGAGTACAATGCGTTGCTGCTTAATGGCATGTTTAAGTGCATATCAGCATGAAAACTACGTTGTGCATGACAGCATCTGTATCTTTTGTTTTTTTCAACCACTGTCACCTGCTGTTTTAACCTTACTCAACTAGCATCCCAACCAGCAGCCGTTTCAAACCCACAGCTCAATCACACACAAAAACCACGGAGGCACTTTCACCGGTCCTGTTGGTGGAAGGAATAAAGGCACTGGCAACTAATACTGGAAGAACTCTCTGAAATGTGAGATGAAGTTTGGTATCAAGCCTTTTCAGTGTGTTTTGAAATCAGATTTACTCAAATTAGTAGTGGAAATGGAAGCACGACTAAAAAGATGTGGACTTTTCTTGTTCAAACAAGGTCCATGCACTGCATTATTACTGTAACTGGTGCTTATTATGACTTTATGCATTTTTGATAGTAGTAAAATGTCAATATTTAGTCAATTTTTTGTCTACTCTTAAATTGGAAACTCTGCATCCTCACTGTGGGTTTGTTGGATCATAATTCAGTAGCACCCCAATTTTTGACTTCCTCTGTTTCCCTGACAATAGGGCACTGCAGAATGCATGACCTACAACAAGCTGTATACTCACATCATGCATTAAATATACGAGGATACAAAAGTACCTTGGTCGATAAGCCATAATGCAGGTTACTTTTTTCATGCTATGATCTCATTTATGTACTGTTCCCTTAGAGATTTAACATTCAGTTTCTATACTTCTAAATGATTAGCAATTCAAAGAAATAAGTAAAAAATTAAAAAAACGTATCCAGTGCACTCAGATATGACAACATATGAGAAGTGGGGAAATGAACATCCTTTCCCACTTAGTGACATATGTCTCATGCACGCTGATAATCGACATGGAAGTTCTCTAGATCATGCTCGTGTGAAGCTTACTTTTATCATTGTGCTGTGTTGCATCTATAAAGGGCATGGCATTGAATCACTTGGTGATAACACGATTACAGCAGCTGTCGCAAAACAGCAGCATTGCAGATGTCCATGAAGCAAGCGGATCGTCATCTGTGTACATCCAAACGAGAGAGGTCAGTCTTCCTACTGTAAGGTGCTTTGCTGAGTAGCAGATCCTTTGCAGGGAGAGGATAGAAGATTTTGGGGTTGGGTGCATGAGGAAGATTAAGGGAGAGGTGGGGTCATCTAACTTCTTGGCGGGTTACCTCTTGGCTCAGAGGCTTGAATGTTTGCAGTCATTTCTGGTGCATTGTGCAACTTGCTGAAATGTCATCTGTACTCCATGCATAAGGTTTGAATCTGTTATGTCGTTGTCTCATAAGACAGGATGTGCTCTGCATCCTCTAAGGAGCCATGTATACATGTAATAATCAATGTTTTCTTTTACTTAACTATATAGTTGTAGGATCAGTAAAATTAATTATTCTATCTACATGGGTAACACTTTCAAAGCTTTGTTTTCTTGAGTTTCTTCATGGCTGAGCATATTTATAGGCCTAATGCCATAGAGTGCTCATGGAGAGAGAAGTAAATGAAGCATTCCTAACTTGTGGTCTACCCCATGTGTGACTGTACCATAGAGAGCCTAAATTACCTATATGATGTTTAAACATCTGTAAGCAGCTTGCTTTTATTCACACAGTTTTGGTTGGCTATAGTGCAATTGCCAGTTCTAAGGTTTGCCTCCCTAAAGTTGTCTATGCTATTGTTGATATCCCCATCAATCTCCATGTACTCTGACTTGCTGACGGTGGATGAGCTGCGGCGGCTGGAGTTGGTTTCAGAGGGGATGTTGGGGTTGCTGACATTGAGCAGCTGGGCCTGCTCCTCTCCCTCGGTTTCTCTGTGGTAGAAGTAATTGAAGTTGGACACAATGACAGGCACTGGGAGGGCAATTGTTAAGACTCCAGCGATCGCGCACAGAGATCCTACGATCTTGCCTCCGATGGTGACTGGGACCATGTCCCCATAACCCACAGTTGTCATGGATACAACAGCCCACCAGAACGCATCCGGTATGCTGCCAAAGTAGGAGCCTTGCTCCTCTGCTTCAGCAAAGTAGACAGCGCTTGAAAACAAGATGACTCCGATGAACAGAAAAAAGATGAGCAATCCCAGCTCTCGCATGCTGGCCTTTAAGGTCTGCCCCAGAATTTGAAGGCCCTTGGAGTGTCGTGACAACTTGAAGATCCGAAACACCCTAACCAGACGGATCACCCTGAGGATGGCCAGAGATGTTGCTTGCTCCCCTACCCCCTCCTTTTCTGGGTCTTCTGCCAGCTCAGTGCCAAGTGTGATGAAATAGGGAATGATAGCCACAATGTCAATCGTGTTCATCATGTTCTTGAAGAAGGCCGGTTTGCTTGGGCACGCCAAAAAGCGTACTATCAACTCAAACGAGAACCATATTATACAGAGAGTCTCAATGACAAAGAAGGGGTCAGTGAGGATATTTGGTTTATAATAAATAGTAATGTTCCCAATTTTCTCGAATCTACCCATGGGGTCCTCCTTCAGCTGTGGTAAAGTCTCCAGACAAAATATGACTATTGAAATCAGGATGACCATCACAGAGACGATGGCGATCCCTCTGGCAGTTCCAGAGCTTTCTGGGTGCTCAAAGAGGAGCCAGATCTGACGCTGAAACTCCTTCTCAGGCAAAGGACGCTCTTCCTCTCTGATGAAACCCTCGTCCTCTCGAAACCTCTCCATGGCATCCACTCCCAGCTCATAAAATTTGATTTCTTCTGAGAACATGTCCAAGGGAACATTCACTGGCCTTCTTAGTCGCCCCCCAGACTGATAGTAGTACAGGATGGCATCAAAGCTTGGACGGTTTCTGTCAAAGAAGTACTCGTTTCTCAAGGGGTCAAAATACCGCATCCTCTTTTTGGGGTTGCCTAGCAACGTCTCTGGAAACTGGGAGAGAGTTTTCAACTGAGTCTCAAACCGGAGGCCAGCTATGTTAATGACCACCCTCTCGCAGCACTCATGGTCATTGTGGTCTGGAGGGTAGGCATCCTGAGGGTGGCCTGGAACGGCTGAGGTCTCATCCATGTTGTCCCCCGCTACTACGGTCATTTTGGGGGAGGAGGAGGTGGCGATGTAAGAAGAGGAGAAAGAAGAGGAGTGGGAATTATGCAGTGGTGTTGGTTAGTCGGACTGACCGGGCATTCAGGGTTGGGAAAAAAAATTCCACTCCTCAGCTTCCCACACCGCTTAGTTTGTTGGAGGCGTCCCCAGTCGCGAGGGGGGGTGGTTGGCTGCTTTGCCTCAGTGCGGCTCCACTGCGGCTCTCGCTGACTTGACCATTGCTGCTCTCCAGTGCATGTGCAGCAGTTGCTACTGCTGCTTCTGTCAACCAAAGAAAGAGGGAGGGAAGCAGGGGGGTGGGGGGAGGAGGAAGGGGATAATGGAATCAAACAGCCAAGATATTTGCTGGCTCAGCATTTTTCTGCAGTTCATTTATTTATTTATTCCTCCACATCTATGAGGCTGCAATTACTGCAGCCATCTAGAAGTTTCAACCATTTGTTTTTAGTAGACACATTCACTGGTGAGTTTATTGTGACCATAATTTGTAATTTGAACCTATAACTTTTTTTTTTTTTTTTTTTTGTCAAATTTCTGCAGCAATGCTTGCTCAGTTTCTCATATAAACTTTGGGGCTCTTTGTCTTCAAAGAGCACAGCTCTGATTTATCCTGTCACAAAAGACAGTTGCAGTGTGACGCAGAGCATTTAACACACACTGTGGGAACTCCTGCTTTCTGCATGCATTTAAGCCGGTAGTGACCATTTCTAAATGGATAAAGGCAAGAAGAAAGCACTACAGCAAAAGCATGAATGCAAAAAAAGCTCTTGATGACACTAAAATCTCTGAACAGATAACTTTTGTAGAAGTCAGCAGTTTCAGGGACTTACACTCTGGTCTCTGGAGGTCTTGAATGCGTCTTAGCCTCGAGTAAAATCATCCAACAGCAGGAAGCCGGTGTGTGTCAGCTGGGAACTTTAGGTTGCACCTACTAAATAAAATAACAAAAACGAGCCTAAAACCTTAGTTTACTTGTAAACTTCACTGAAAATAAGGCTTTAAAATAAAAAAAGGAGAGCTGGGATGGAGAAGAGAAGCAAAAAGATGAGCAGCAGCAGAAGTGGCTTCCTGGCCGGCCCGGTGGTGAGGAGGGCTGAAAGTCCACCGCAGGAGAGACTCTGACGCTGCAGCTGCGGGGGGAAATACATTAAGGGGAGAGAAGAGAGCCCTTGACATTTCCAGACATCACTGCATCAGCAGAAATCTGCTGCTTTCTGCCATGAGACCGGATGACGGGCAGAATGTGCTCCAGCAGAGGACGGTGAGCACGACTGACCAAAAATTAAACAAATAAAACAACGATGGGTGAAAAACACGCAAGAGCGCCATCGAATGGTTTCTCAACATGTTTGGATGTGCACTTAACATGCAAGTACAGCGGAGGAGAGGAGAGGAGAGGGAGGGAGGAGGAGGAGGAGGAGGAAGAGGGGGGTTTCGACGCAATGCAGAGCGGCTCCACAGAAGGAGCAGAACTTCTTCATACACCACAGAACAAGAGTCTGCAGCTCTGGTGCAACCAGAGACACAAACCTGCAGGTCTGATCTGTCTGCAGCACATTTCTTCATCTTTTATTAAAAAATAAATAAAATAAAATAAAAAAAAATAATAAAAAAATGCTTTAAAGCTGTGCAGAATCACACCGAAAACAAGCTTTCATTGATGGAAACGATGGAATGCGTATCGCCCGCCAGCTTGTGAGCCATGTTGTCCTCAAAGATGTTGTGTTTTAATGCTCGGATGGGGATGACTGTTGGCTACTACCACACCAAACCGAAAGCCCTTTTGTGTTAACTGAGAAGTTGGAGCAGCCATCTTGACTAGGGCTGACTCCAAAAGTTAAAAGTTAGTAGATCTCTGTTCAAAGTTTACTTTCTGTGAATTCAGTCAAAACCCATCCATGCGGTAGTCTGCATTTTTGTACTGGGCATACTGTGCTTATAACCAAAGTACACCAGTTAGTACAATATAATCATCAGTTTATTTAGATTTTTAAGCGACCATTTCAGAATTTCTCTATTTGAATAAATGTACAACAACCTTTGAACAACAGTTGACTTTGTATTAAAAACATGCTGTAGATTTTATAAAACAAAGCAAAACATGTTCAAATATAAGTAGTAAGTACTGAAGTATTAATTATACAAAACAGGTTGAACCAACTCAATGTGCCTATAAAATGTTCCAGATGTGTTGTCAATGACACATGCACAATAATATGACATTGGGCACTTTTAAGTGGGTACATTGAAATTCCCAAGCTTTTCTAGTGGGTATACTCCATATGCCCACATATCACATAGACTACTACACCAATGTGTTCCCGAGATATTTTGCTAACAGATCGACAAGGCTGACTCAACCAGTTAATGCCAAAGATTTTAACAAACATTTTGCACAATCTGTAAATGCTCAGCATGTGATGAACATAACATTCAGCCATCACAACAAATTGTAGCATATCTCTAAAACTTAGTGAGGTAGCAAGTTTTGTGTAAGCTGATGTCCGTTTGCTGTGGCGGCCATCTTGAATAGAGTGGCTCCAAAAGTTATGCAGTTAGATGCACATACAATGACTTATTTAGAGTTTAATCAAACTCAATCACATGGTCCATGATATTTTGCTAATAGACAGACAACAACGTACACAGACCCACCTTTTGCGGAGGGTGGGTCAATAAAAAACATCCTTAGCCTGAGGAAATTGTTAGAGTTGACCCCAGATAGTGAGCAGTAAGACTCTATTGAATTTCTTTTGGGTTATCAGAAAACTAGAGACCGTCAGCACCACGGATAGCGCTAAATATACTGTTGCTAGTTTAAAGCTAAAGCAGAGCATAGCTAAAATAAGCAAATGGTTGGCTGAAAGCTGAAGCCTTAAGTAGAGGCTAAAAGAAGTAAAAGAGCAGAGCCCAAACTTTAACACTATTTCTGCTAATATAT